>JAAGEH010000304.1:1869643-1919380 GCA_011751065.1 Lasiurus cinereus | reverse complement strand
AGGCCGGCCCTCCCCGGGGTGGCCGGGGGCTGCCCGCGAGGCCTCGCCTGGCCCCGGGCCGGGGAGATGGGGACCCCGCGGGGGTGGGGGAACCTCTCTTGAGCTTGGTCGTGGTGGAAGCCCTGAAACTCTCGCCCCCTCCCTCCCTGCGTTCTTCTTCGGGCTTTGGGGAAAGTGCCTGACCGAGCGGACAGAATTTCCGCGGGGAGTAAGGACTAGCCTTCATTTTTTTTTTTTCTGGAGAACTTCCCGGACTGGGGCCACCTGGCCCCGAGCTGGGGAGATCATGCTCTTGGGACCTAATTCAGAGCGACTGCCCTTCCCTGGACCCCCCACCCGCACCCCCCAGAGCGGGGCGTACAGGGCTGGTGCTGCGGTGGAACTCAGAGACCTAGAGAGGCTGTGGGAGGCCACCGGCGGGGTCTCTCTGTTGCCCCGCCCCCCCATTTGGTAACGTAAGTCAACAGATCACTTATTCGTGGGGTTCACAGACCCAAAGAGCTTCCCCAACTTGCCGAGGGGCAAAGAAGCTGGAGACGGGGGAGAGTCAGCCTCAGCCGTTCCCAAATTCCCCACGTGGGGGAGGGGGGGGACAGTGTATGCTTCCTGTATCACTGGTTCTTCTTTAAAGAAGCCTGTCCTGTGGAGCTGGAAGATCCGAGAACCTTGCTACCCGGATCCCAGTCCTCCAGAGCCCCTGACGCCCTCTCCCCCAGCTGCAACGCGAACCCATCTGTGACCCCATCTGCACCTTCACTCCTCTGCTCTCTGCTCAGCTGCGCCGCCGAGGCAGAAGAGGGGAGGCTTTCCATATTGATAACTTCACTCTGTGTCCAACCTCCCCCCAGGAAAGGACTCCAAGAGGCCTCCACAACTGAAGAGACTTGGGTGTGGAAGGATTCCAGAGGGAGCAGTGTTGATCAGAAGGGGGAAGAACAGCCCTTGTGCCTCCCCACTCAGGTCCTCTCTTCCTGTAGGGGCTCAGGAGGGTGCCTGCCTGGTGAGGGTACCACCCCAGGCATGAGGGAAAGCGGACCTGCTGAAGGGACATCTCTGAGTTCAGGGCTGGACAGTTCATCCAGAGCGAATGGCAGGGAAGAGCAGAGAGGACAGCAGGAAGCAAAGCAGCTGGCTTCTTGACAGTATTTAGTTGTTGATGCTGGTTGGAGTTGCGTTTTTCATTTCCTTTGTTTGTGTGGCTTGTCCTTCAGATTTATCCCGGAGGAATCTGAATTCTTAAACCAGCAGCCATGGGTCTCTCTCTCTCCCCCTTGTAATTTGATTACAATCCAGAGAAAGCATACTTTCCTCCTGGGCTGCTCTGGTAACCCACAAGCCAGCTTTCTGAGTCCCTCATCATTTACAAATCCTGCATCTTTAAAAAAAAAAAAAATGGAAGTAGGAAACAAATGTTTTAGCTACTTTAGGAGCTCCTTGCCTCCCAGAGCTCTCTCCATAGCACCTCATCTCTAGGCCTTCCTCCTTTTGGAAAAAGAAGTGTGAGGCAACTTATTAATAAATATCTAGAAAACACAAATTGTTTCTAGCTTGAGTAGTTTTTTAGTGTAGTTGCCATTGCAGTGTTGTTTTGTATGTCCTTGTTTTTTTATTTTTCTGGTTTAGCATTTTCTTAGGTCTTTCACACTGGCTGGGTGTGTTGATGATTCAAAAGTAATTACAGTAGGGGAAGTAGAAGAAAGTTGCTGAAAGCATTGCTGATAAAGGGGCCAACATTGGATCATCTTCCCAGACGGATGGGTGAAATGGCTTCCTGGTAACAGCAAGGACAGGGTGGTGTAGAATCCAAAGTAAAAAAGAAAAGTTACCTGTTTGGCCAGAGAATGGCCCTTTCTTACAGCCCTTATGAGTGTGTCACCCCATTGCTGGGAGGTTGTACCATGGATTCTGGGATCGGGTGGGAAAGCCAAGGAAACAGGCCACCTCTATAACCTCCCAGTGTGAAATGAGAAGGTGGAGGCAGCCTCTTCCAGAGCTCCAAGTGACTCACTCACAGGCCCTTTGGGGGAGTCGGGACCTTTGGGACCTTTCTTGTTTTCCATGAGACCCGATGTCCCTTCCTTTCAGGGAGAGGAGGGTGATGCTTTGGGTTGTCTTCTGAAATGTATAACTGATCTGGTTCTGGTAGCTGGCCACACATAAGAATTAGGACTACGGCAGGTTTTTCTAGCTCCTGCTTTCTCCTCCCCACGAGGGAGAAATTCTGCCTTACTTGCTCATGAAAGAGCTCAAATGCCTTTCACTATAGTTGTAGATAGGTCCTTAACTTGAAAAGCTTAGGCACGGTCTTGTTGGGGCTTTCTTCTTTAGCTGGCTCTTGTGAGTCCAGGGTGCCTGTTCGGTGCCTGTTCGTAGTTAGCTCCTCCTGCCTGCTGGTTTCTCTCCTCCTTGCCCAGTCTTCAGTCTTGGCCTCTTTGTGGCTGTTGAAGCTAGCTCCCCTGTCTCCTTTAGATTTGCCCTCCTCCTTTCTTAGTGTGGGTAATGGCTTGTGGGGTGACTTGAGCTTCTGTTTGCTCAAGGGAGAACTGCTAACTCAGCAATGAAGTTTGAAATGCCTAACATCCTGGGGTGGGGAGTTTACAGTTCTGCTGCTGAATTTGACTTAACAGTGCTTTCAGCTGAGCAGGACTTAGGAATTACTGTGAAAAACCCTTCCTGAGATGGCAAGACAGTATAGTGTTCCTGTCTCCTTCCTTCTCTGCTATAGGGGACTTAAACTGTGTGAGAGAGAGGTCCCCTTTCATCCTCTGGGAATTTCTGAATTCCTTCTGATCATGGACTGTGTTAAACCAGTAAATGCTGTATTAGTCACGTTTCTAGACAAGGTGAATTGATGCTTCCAGCCATTCTGTAGAAATTTACTAATAAAGTGTTCATAACTAAGTATGGGAAAAAGAGACAATGTGTACATATTTGTATACGAGTAGATTGCTTTCTCTTCCTCCTCAACATTCTTCCTGCTAGCTTTTGAGTAATTTGGGGGTCTTTTCTACTCCCATTTTGGAATAGGTAGTGGTGGTGAGGAGGTAAGGCCCTGGCAGCAGTTAGAGTGTTTTCATTATTACTTCAAAGAATTCTTTCAGGAGCAAAATTGGTTGCTTCAGTCCTAGATGCAAATCCCTGCTTTCCTGGTTTACAAATCTGATTAACAGAGCACTTCAGTGTTCTGAGTAACTTATCTATAAAATAGGAATATTGATATCTACACATCTACAATGGCTGATACTTGGTAGGTGATTGATAAGTTAGCCTCCTTTTTTACATATCTAGAACACTGCTACTCAGTGCCTCCTCCATTCCCCCAGGACACAATGCAAACAACACTCAGTCATGTGGGTTTTATTGTTAAAGACAGGTGGCCAGGGGTCAGAGGGGAGGGACACTGATGTGGGGGCTTGGGCCTTCTGGAAGGATCAGCCTCATGACCTTGCTAAACAGACCCCTTCTTTGTGCCAGTGTGACTTGGTGGGATTTTTATCTGCACTAATTCCGAGTGCATGTGCCTGGGGCCTTTTGCAATTCTGCCTGGGCAGGGGGCGGGCGCGCGGGGGGGGGGGGGGCCAGGCCAGGTGGCCATGCACGTCCTGTGAAGAGTCTCTGAAGTCTAAACCTACTGAGCAGTTGCTTGGACTTCAGAAGTGAACATAATGAAGATTTGAGACAACTGTGTGCTGCACTCTCTCACTGTCTGCATTTGCTTTGAGAATTAATGAACCCGGTGATACTCAGATTTCTTTTAGCAACTTCTAGTAACAAGAGAAAAATAAATGGGTTTTGAAGAGAAATAGATGTTCTTAAGCTATGGTTTGCTGCTGTGGTTTTGGGATACAACATTGTGAAAGCACAAGAAGCAGCATAAAACTGCTTTTCATGCTTTCTCAGGCTGACCAGCTCAGGAAGCACAGAATTAACTCAGATGTTTTGGGGACATGGGATTGGGTGTGGCTCTGACATGAGTCTCTCCCTGTCTGAAATGGTGGAATAGTTCCCAACTGGGATGCAGATGAGCTTATTAACATGCAAATCTTATGACGGAACTGGTAGAAATCAATGTGGAGAAGTTGACTTAGAACTGGAAGCCTCTCTAGACCAGAGGCCAACTAGCACAAAGTCCATTCTGCCCCAGCCCTTCAGATCTGAGTGGCCTATGCCTACAGAACGGGAACTCTGCAGGAATGTGCAGACATCCCTGTGTGCAGGAGGTGCAGATGTCCTGATCTCTGAGTGGACCTCCTGACATTTCTCTTTCCTTCCCAGGTACTCCTAGTCCTTCCCATCCCTCACATTGGACTGGGCTCTTACTCTCTTTTTATTCTATACCTTCTTTTATCTCCTGCACTGTTCTTGGGGAAACAAATATGGCTTTAACCACAGTGAGAGCCGAGCAGATTCATGAGAAAGCTCAAATCGTATAACACAGGCTGCAAAGCCCCTTCCCCCAAATGGTGGATCCAGCTCAGCTGTTCCCATAGTAGAATGGGGCTAAGGCCCTACTTCACAGGAAGAGTGACCCATAGGAAGAGACAGCAGGCTTAGGTCAATCCTGGAAGTTAGTCAAGGATCACTGGCAACCTGTAGACATTAAGTCTCAGCCAGGGACACACATCAGATTCTCCTGTGACACTTACTAAAAATACCACCCACCTGGGTCCTACTGAGTCAGAGCATAAGTGGGTGGGCCTGGCATGCTCATGTTCCAAGTGCTCCCTGTGATTCTGACAGGTGTCCCTGGAGAAGAGCCAGTTAAGCACAGCAGTGGCCACAACTGCCTTTTTAGCCCTGAGCGGGAAGAGTCCCCTGGAGAGATCCAGTTTTGTTGTTTGTTACAGATCCTATGGCTTCTAAAGGGATGTTCTAAAGTTTTCTCAGTATAAATGGCCTGAGTAAAGATCCTAGCTTGTTTAACCTAGTAATGATCCCAGACAATATTTATAGGGCATTTACCATGGGCCAGGCACTGCTCCTAGCATTAAATGCCTTTGAGTTCAAGCTTTAGGTTAGCTGAAGCTACCTGCTAAGGAACAACCTTGCAATGCAGACCTTTCCTTACTGACCTGGGAAGAAAATGAACTGAAGAAAGATTGTGCCCTAGGCAAGACCACTGTTTGAGAGGCTGAAGTGAGGCAGGAGCCAGGTATCCCAACTTCTAGCCCAGTGCTTTCCAGGTATGCACACTATGCTGGTTGGTTGGTCCTAGATAAAACTGAGAGCTGTGGGAGGAGCGGGTCAGTGTCCCTAAAGATGGGACAGACTCCCTGACAGTCCTTCCTGGCTAACTCCTTCCAGTCCTACAGAGGCCAGCCATGGGAGGAAGGAAGGAAGGAACTGGTTGGCCAGCCCCATGAGTGTGTGTGTGTGTGTGTGTGTGTGTGTGTGTGTGTGTGTGAGAGAGAGAGAGAGAGAGAGAGAGAGAGAGAGAGAGAGACTGGAATTGGTTTTTGCAGAGTCCCGGAAAGACCATTTTTCATTGTTGGCCATGTAGCTACTATCTCCTACTATCTCTGTGTGACCTCTGGAATGAGAAGAAATCTCTGGTCTCTTTAAATATACACATTTTGAGATTGAGAGATAATGATATGAAAGTACTTTGTATTTAATGACTAGCAGCTGACACTGAGCGTTTACTGGGGTTAGGACACACCCTAAGCTCCTTGTAATTTTCACAGCTCTGTGAAATATGTAATACTAGTCTTCCCATTTTACAGATGAAGAAACTGAGGCCCAAGGCCACACACCTTACACGTGACAGCCAGGGTTTAAAGCCAAGTCCATGATAATTTGTGTATTCACTCCATAGTTCACTGGTAAGAGGAGAGATGGTTGAGTCCCTTGCTTTGGCCTGTGCCTTCTTTGCTCCTCTTCTCCATCTCTCTCTCATACACATATCATCTAAAGTAGGCTTCCATAACTGGAAGGGAAAGAGACACTAGATTCTTCAGTCTTTCACCAAATCCAATCATTCCAGGAATCGAGCAGTGAGCCAAGGCAGAGGCTGAAACAGCCATCCAGAGGGTGTTTGTGTCCTGCTTGGCAGGATTCTGTTAGTTTCCCAGCCTCCCGCAGGGGCCTGCTCAGCACCTCCTTAAGTGGGGAGAGAAAAGCTCAAGGTGGGCACGTATGGCTTCCAGTCCTCCATAATGACATCTCTGCCCTCACTGGCTCTGTGTGGGGCAGGATCCAGTCTTTGAGGTTTTCCTGGGTTGTGCCATAGATCTCTCCCTGCTGCTGCTGCTGCTGCTGCTGCTGCTGCTGTGGGCCATTAGGTCATTTCCTGGCATCCAAGAGCTCTCTGGTGTTCGGACTGGAGGTTCTTCCATTTCTGGTCCAGGACCTGTTGCTCCTTCTGAGAACCTCACTCCCACCCCAGCATGTTTTTAAAGTATGTGAGGGAGCCCAGGAGTGTGTTCTGGCTGATTCTGAAATTGATAGAGTATCTTGATCATGTTTTAAAAATCATTAAGAATCCCCTACTTCCAAAACTGAGTCCTTCTTGAGGGAAGGTCCTTAAATGTGAGGCCCTATGTTGAGATCAGTGACTAGATTGCTAAAAGGGACAGGGAAAAGACTGGAGACAAGTTAGCCAGGGATTTGTGACCACTCCCCCCAACCCCCCCTTACCCCACAGGTAGCATTAAAGACCTAGGACTGAAAGAAGTTTTACTTTGTCAGAAAGAGAGATGCAGGGAACCCTCCTGCCCCAGGAGGGAGAATTAATGGAGACATGTAGTCCATGCTATTCTTGCTCTCTCTTTGTACACGTGATTTACCATGACTGAATGCAATCCTTTATTTTTCACAAATCCTTTGGGGAGCGGGGGACTCCATGCCATCAGATTCACAGCTGCTCTTTGAAACTTCTGGAACTGTTGCTAGACTGGGTGAGGCCTTGCCTGCCTTGTTTTCCAAAAAGAACGGTGTCAGCATTTGGGCATTGTGGAAACTGGTACAACCACCCCATTATTTCCAGGCTTTTCTATGTGTGGGATGTCTAGGCATCTCTCACCCTTTTGCTCCCTGCTGACTCACCTGCTGTTCCAAGAGCATTTCCATCCACCTGGCACTTTAGGGCCTATCCTTAGCCAAGGCACAGATGCCCCTTGCTGAGGACCTGGGAGGAATCCTCTCCATGGGAAGCCCCAGTCAGATGTGGCTTGGCTGCAGGGCCCAGGCAGCTGGCCAAGAAGGGCCGGAAATGCTCCAAATACTCTCCTTCCTCCAATAGCTAAGGGGAGGGAGGCCCCTCAGAGAGGCCATTTTCTACTGATAGCCAGACTAAATCCTTTCTGTGGGGGGATGGGAGATGGTGGAGAATAAAGTATGTCTAAGGGATGAACCAAGAAAGCATCCTTCTACATGAATGGGCTTGTTAAAATCCGGTAGGCTTGTCTTCTGCTGAATCCTTGCTGGGACACGAAGCTGTGTTGTTGGCAACAATGATATCTAAACCTGACCTTCAGAAGAAGGTTAAAAATAGTATTGTCCTGGCAAAGCCAGTCTTTATCTGTGGGTGTGCATGTGCATGCGCACACATGTACATGCACATGCAAGGGTTTCAAGTGCCCCATCTGGTATTTCTTGGAGGTAGTGGTGGTAGACACAGGGGAGAGGGCATCATTTATTTCAAGTGAAACAGCCTTTCACCTGCTTTCCTGTTATTTGCAGAATACCAGCCCATGAGTTGCACGATGGAAAACAACTTTTGTAGTGGATTTGAGAGAAGGTTTAGGGATTGTTTCAACCTTTTTGAAACCTGCTCATGATCAGAGTTTCTCTGTCACCTTTCATCTACTTTCTTGAGCTTCAACCACATGCTGGGGGTGGGAGGGCCTGCACCTTTCTTTTGTTGGCCCCGTGGAATGAGGCCCTCACTGTTACCAGGTAGTGGTCTTCTCTCCTTAGATAGTTCATTAAAATAAGCACAACATTTACCTTTAGTTTGCATAGTACATTTCAGACAATAAGTTTTGTTTATCATTTTAGTCAGGATTGAGGTCTTGCTGTTATCCCAACTAATGGGTGAGGAAACTTAAGGCTTAAAGAGGCTGTGTGCCTCAGTCAGTAACTGGCAGAGCCTGACCCTAATCCAGGTGATCCTCAGAGTGGGGGATACCTCTCAGGTCCCCCATCTCTTTATAGCCTGCCTCAGTAGGAGGCCTTGCAGTGGTGAACTAACGGAGAGGTGGCCTGGCTTCCCTGTTCTTAGTCCCCTGCACACTTCTTAAGCCAGAGCTGCCCCCCATTAGTTCTGTGCTGGTTCTCCGACATTCAGCCCTAAACCAGATGTTTGGAGCAGGGCTGGGTATCCACAAAACAGGTGGCAGTAGGATGAAGGAGGAAGAGCAGCTGGTTATGGGGCTACATGGCACCCACTGGAATCCTTTTCTCCCTCAGGGAAATTGGGTGCAGTGAAATTCTTACAGGCTTGTAAATTTTGTGTCCTCCTGGGGAGGGTGGGAGGTGGCCTGCACCTTGCTGTCTGGGACACAATGCTGTGTTCTGGCTGAAAGGAGTCCTTTGAAAGGCTCTTTGACACAAGTTTCAGATCCCACTTCAATGTGTGTTTCCCACTGAGCAAAGCAGGTCTTGGACCAAAACTTCTGGCTCCAGTTTCTTCCCCATCCCATCCCCCATTGTCTTGAAATCCCAGAGGTAACTGCCAGGGAAAGCAGGTTGCAGGGCTGGGGTGTGGGTGAGGCGAACCCTGGAATGGAATTCCAGAGCCTTTGTACTGTTTTATTATCCCTTGCACTTTTCATGGCCTGCCCAAGAGGACAGCAAAGAAGAGGGGCTCGACTGACCCTTTGCTGCTGGTCCAGCCTAGAGAGGAACAGAGCAAACATTCTTGAGAATGCCCCCAAACCTCCCAGTTGTTGCAGGAGTAAACACACAGAATGACTTGGAGCTGTTGGGGGCCATAGATTAAAGGAGACCTGGGTTCAAATCCTGGCTCTGCTGTCCTGCTCTGTGTAATCTTGAGTGAATTACTTAAACTCCCTGTGCTTTAGTTTCCTTCTGAAAATGGGGGTTAGTGCTTAGAGATAGGTTTTTAGTGAGGATTAAATGAGGTAATAATGTCAAGTGTCTTAACACAGGCCAGCACATCGTCAGTGCTCAGTAAACATGACCGAGGCCCAGAAAGACTTAAGTGGTTTGCCCTGGTGTTCAGCTCCTTCAGAGCCCACCTCATCTTCTCACACACTGGCACCCTTTCTGCGCCGAACTCTTCTGGGCTATTGCAAACTAGCGAAGAGTTCCACAGGCCTGGAAGCCCCTGGAGTCATTCACACAACCAGTGAAAGTTATTGAGCACCTGCTACATAGAGAGCTGGAGGCTGATGAATGTACAGGGTTGAGGCCATTGCAGGCCCTGTCAGGACAGACATGTTGAGAGAAGGCTGAAGAGACTCTGATGGATTCTCAGTGGCAGTGTTTGTAAAGGTAAAGAGGACACAACCTGAAGAAGAACCGAAGGACGTGGGGCCCCAACAGGGAAAAGAGTAGTGAGTCTGGGGTATTGACTTGCTTTTATGGGTTTGGGCTACCTTCCCAGGCATCACCGCTCTATACTCTTAAGCACCAGCCCCCGAGATCAAGGCATTTGTGGTCTCTGAGGCCCAGGGTCTGCCCTGGTCACATTGTGTTTTTAAGAAGATCCTCATCCCCTGAAGAACCCAAACCAAGCTGAGTTGGCCCCCAGCCTCACCTTGCCAAGAAGCTCCCTGAGACTGAAGCACCTCTGCCTGTTGGGCCTCCCTCATGGATACCAATGAGGTGCCTCTGTGGCCCCAGCCTGCTGCTCTTAGCCTCTTCAGATTACTCAGCCTTCACAGTGTCTGTCAATAAGATGCTGAGTGCATTCTTGATGGCCTCTCTTAAGGAAAGGCTCAGACTGTGTGGCCTTTTAAGAAAGGCTCAGTGGCTGGGTTAAGCCTCTGATTGTGGTTCTGTGTGAAGAAACCATAAACCAAAGGAAAAGCGAAGGTTCAGCTTTGGTCTTGGAGCTTTGTGTCAGCATCTGCTTGAATCCCTGGGCTTGGAATTGAATGTGGGTCATACAAGCAGGTGGAGAAGCTGTCTTTTTCCTCTGGTTTTTGCATAGATTACTGTGAATAGGAAAAATCAAAGGAGCCTCCTGCTAAGTGCTAGGCTGTGCTCTAACATTTGTCTTCTTAATACAGAGGCCTTGGGTGGAAGTTCCCAATGTACGTTCTTCACAACAAAATGCCCAATCCCTGGAAATCTTGATTCTTCCATCAGAGTCAAGAGCTTGATGGTAATAGTCAGGATTTTAGGGTGATTGCTAGGGAAACCTAATTATTTTCTAAAAGCTTTCTAATGGTCATACCAGTTTCAAGGGAGCTGGTCTAACCCAGGGAGAGGGGAGAGAGCTTTGGGGGACCCACTGACCAACCAGGGATACCCTCTCTGCACTGCAGGAATCCCTCTACCTTTCTATTGAGACAGAGCTAAGTCAGTGGCACTGGGGCCAGGCTGACTGCCATGTGACTGGCTGACTGTGGCTCTGGGGAAGAGAATTTGGTTTTCTCTCTTCCTCTCCAGAGACACAGGCAGCCCAATAACGGGGTGTTAAATGGCTCTTCCATCACCTCATCTGGTCATGTGGTGCTGTGAGGACTTGGGGGAGTTTCTGAGTGGCCCCCACTGCATCATTGCCTTCCCCTTACATCAGGGAACAACACAGGGAAAGTTGTCTTTAGTGTTACATTCCCTTTGTCCTTTTTTCCTCCACAAAGACATTGGCCTTTCCAGTGTTTATATTTTCCTGCACAGTTTACCATGTGCTTCCAAGTGGAATGGGTTAGGTTTACTCCTCAGGCCCATCTCCCTCCCACACAGGCCTGGGGAGAAGAGATCTGTGGCTGAGGACCATTCTGGCTGTGGTTGTGTGGCGCCACCTCCTGGCCACAGCACCCACAGTGTTTTCCAACTCTCGATCAACAGTTGCCAGAACTGTTCATCTAAAAACCAAAAGGAACTGTGAAAAGATGTTATATACTGAAGTTATTTCTGCTTCATGCTTTAATACCCATAGCTTTTTGTATCAACTTGGCCTTTCTGGGGCTGCCTTGCCAACCCTCCTATTAAAATAACCTTTGTATTTCCAAAGCCTGAATTATCAAGGAAGGACTAAATAGCTACAATCTGGAAACAGAGACCTCAAGCTAGAACCCAACACTAGATGTGTATGTCCCAAGGGGTTAATCTGCCTCTGGTTTAAGATTAGAGGAGGGGAGTATTAGGAAAAGTGGCTGGAGTGTGGGGGAAGACAAGGGTATGAACAAAGTACATACTAGCTTTTTTTTAGGGGCTGTGGATCTTCTATAGTCAGCTATAGCTAGTCTGGGCTCAGTACTGCTGTCACTGACCCAGCAGCCAGGGACGCTGACCCTGAACAGAACCACAGCTCCACTAACTTGAAGAGAAGGGGTCTAGTTTACTTAGAATGGGTAGTCTCATAAGAACAGGTATTGTTCGGGGAGGATTTGTATCGTTGTGAATTAATTTTGAGGGTACCCGCAAAATGCTGCGACAGAGCAGGAGGGCACTGTTTCGATACCTGGTGCCATCTATGAGTGCCCTCCCCATGAAATGAAGAGCCCATTTCCCAAACCAGAAAGTGGGGATTCCTGCTGTTTTCGATCTAGAGAAAAGACGTTGGAATAAACATGTACATTTCACTGCTGACTACATTGGGTTGTTGGCTAAGCACATAACTATGTACCCTGATGGAGCTTACAGACTAGAGGGTATACAGCACCAGAGTTGCGGGGAGGTACCTGTGGACAGAGATGCTCTGTAGTTAATGATTCATCATTCCTTCTGCTCTAGGCCTGGTCTCCAAGTCCTCTCCTAAAAAGCCCCGTGGACGTAACATCTTCAAGGCCCTTTTCTGCTGTTTTCGCGCCCAGCATGTTGGCCAGTCAAGCTCATGCACTGAGCTCTCCGCGTACAAGGAGGAAGCCAACACCATTGCTAAGGTAGCTGGGTCAGGGTGGTGTGATGCTAGTGGAGTCCATGCATCCACAAGTGGACAAGCAGGCCTGCCTGAGGTCACGAAGATCTCTGGCCGAGAAGAGGCCCTTCCTTCTTTTGAGGAACCCATAGTTGGTTCATCTTATTCTTCTTTCTTCCACTTGTGGTATGGGCCACCCGGATGTCCCTGTTGTTTCTGAGGGCCTCTGCAGTCCAGATCCTTCCAGGATCCACAAACTGTATAAGGAGATTTACAGATTCCCACATACAGATGTGGAACAGACCCAGAGGGTTTTGGAGCCCCTAAAGAGTTAACGGTTAATAAATGGTAGTGTGGGGGTTCTCAGATTATTCTAGCCTTAGGTCCTGTGTCTGCTGTTAGCTTTTTACTGTGCAAAACTACCTTCCAAGTTACTTGACTTTCAGGGAACCAAGGAATTGAAATTCTTCCACATTCTTGATAACCCCTTCCAGCACTCACACCTCTACCTGTGTGGCACATTTGGGAATGTGTAGTGTCTTTGAACTTCACAATGACCAATAAATAGGTCTGGTGTTTCAAGGATAGGAACAGACCCAAAATCCTTCTGCCTCCAATGCTATTGGTACTTCTTTATGAAACACCAAGGTCTAGCTGTTCTTCCTCTCTTAAAACCAGGCTAATCACACGTACATCAGTGAAAAATATTATCCAGTAGTACAACATGATGTATTGAGTGATTGATTTTTACAAAGGGTTCATAATAATATGGAAAAATACTGAGCTGCAACATTAAGTGAAAAGGCAAAATGCAAAATTATATACCATGGGAGGCGGGAAAGATTGCTAAAACAAACTTGAAAGACGTGCCAAATTAAGTTTTTCTAAGTGCTATGGGTTTTTCTTCAAGGTTTTCATTAAGAACACACTACTTTTTATAACCATAACATTTTTATCATTAGCAAAAGATGGGGAAGCCATTCTGATCTCTCCCACTCCACTTCCCCACTCGTTTTGGGACCCATAGTGTGGGTCCCATTGGCTCACTTCTGTTTTGCAGAGGCTCAATTGCTCCCTCATGTTTCTCCCCCAAGGAGGGAATAGAAAGTACATGTTCTCAAGGAGAAACTTAGGTTCCAGGAATAAGCAAGAGGCTCAACCACCACAGTGAGGAATTCCAATTTTGGTTCTGACTCTTATTCTAGGTCCCTGCACCACTCACTTGAATTCCCTATTCCTTGCTTTGTTCAACTGAGGCAGTGGCAACTAAGAGCAGGGATAGCCGAAACCCGTTTGGCTCAGTGGATAGAGCGTCAGCTTGCGGACTGAAAGGTCCCAGGTTTGATTCTGGTCAAGGGCATGTTTCGGGCACATCCCCAGTCGGGGGCGTGCAGGAGGCAGCTGATTGATATCTATCTCTCATCGATGTTCCTAGCTTTCTATCCCTCTCCCTTCCTCTCTGTAAAAAATCAATAAAATATTTATTTAAAAAAGAGAGAGCAGGGACAGTGTCTTCTCCACCCTTCATCAGGCCTAATGTGGAAACGAAGTTCTGGCCTTTCCTGCCCAAATCTTAAGAAGAGTCATTTTTGTCATGTCAGTACCTTCAAGGAGGCTGCAGTCTTGGGGAGATTACCCTTTGGCCTGAGGCAGAAGCAGTGGGCTTTAGATGGGTTGGAGGTTGGTTGGTTGGCACTGACTGCCTCCTCTTCTCCTGCAGTCTGACCTGCTCCAGTGTCTCCAGTACCAGTTTTATCAGGTATGTGAATCTAACTGGGTACGTGCTCAGAAGCCCAAAATCCCATGATCCCAGCTAACCCAATGGGATACTGCCCTTATTTCTGTGTCTAATTGGCCAACTCCCCATCTGGAAAGCTATTCCAGATGTTTGCTGAGGGCCCATCATGTACAGTCTGTGGGTTTTGGAGGCACAGCTTGAGTCCATTCCACACCAGTCCTGGCCCCCATCTCTAATGCCCAGACCACTTCATAGTGCAGTTGGAGGCTGAGGCCAAGGAGCCCACTTTGTCTCTTCTTTTTCTACCTCTTGGCCTTCAAGAGGCATATCTCCTGGGTTGAAGTTGGGGGTCTTTCATCTTCTCAATGAGCCCAGCTCTTCCCAGAGTTCTGCTGAGATGAACAACTGGGCTTTCTTGGTGGCAGATCTCAGCAACCTGGCTCTGGTTTTAGATCCCAGGGACCTGCCTGCTCCCAGAGGTGACAGAGGAAGATCAAGGAAGGATCTGTGTGGTCATTGACTTGGATGAAACCCTTGTGCATAGCTCTTTTAAGGTAACTTGATATCTGGAGTCCTTCCTACCACCATCTTAGGCTATCTTGTGCACCTGGCTGAAGTGGCCTAAAGATGATAGAAGAGTGATCAGGATGGGGCAGGCTTGGCCTCTCCAATTTGGGGCACACTGGCATCACAGATATCTGGAGAGTACACTAAAGAATGTTGAGTAGGAACCCCTGCTCCGCCTAACCACTGCCAGCAGGCCGCCACTGCCCCCAGTCACATAGTTGTGTACAGTGTAGGCCTAAAAGAGGGCTTGACTCAGCCTTGGATCTTGTTCCTCTCTGTTTTATTAAAAAGATTGTTAACTCAAGAAGGCCCTGAAACACTCAGCTCAGGTAGAATTTGTGGGGAGGGGTTAAGTAGGAAAACCAGACAAGACATTGCATCCTGTGAGAACCACTTAGTGGGCTGGCAGGAAGAGCTTCCTGGAATCTAAGATCTGTTCCTACCCTCAGTTACTGACCTCATTAACTTTTCTCCTTTCCAGCCAATCAACAACGCCGACTTCATAGTGCCTGTAGAGATTGAGGGGACCACTCACCAGGTAAGTGGCATGCTAGGCCACACACATCCCCAAGAGCTCGGGGTCCTCCATTCTTCTCAGGGCTTGTATTCAATCAATTGATCCCTTTCCTGTAACTTTAGCCTCTTTTTTATCGGTACCTTTCACACCTTTTCACACTCAAGGCTTTCTCATCTTAAAAAAAACCACTCAGCTCCTAATCCCCCACTAGCTGTCATCTTTTTTCTCTTTGCAACCAAGCTATTTGAAATTAAATATTTTTTAATCATAGTGACAGCTACCATTTATTGATCACCACCCCCCTCTCCCAGTGTGACCAGCACTATTGTATAATAGATTAACATTTTCTCTAATCCTGAATAGTTGAGTCTCTGTCTATTCTAGGCAAGAAAGCCAGTACTAGCTTTTTTCTCTCCTCCCCATGCCTACCTTCTCCAATTAGCTAGGGAACTTCTTCCTCCCCAGCCAGGCATCTCCTCTAAGAAGCTTTCTCCTACTCCCTTCCCTTTGGGTCCCTAAACTGGTTTCTTCCCCAGTAAGTGTTCAGTACACATCTGTCAAAGAGCACTTGAATCTAAGTAAGATTAGGTTCGCCCTAGCTGATTTGGCTCAGCAGATAGAGTGGAGGCATGCAGACTGAAGAGTCCCGAGTTCAGTTCCGGTCAAGGGCATATGCCAAGGTTGAGGACTAATTTCCAATGTGGGGCATGTAGGAGGCAGCCAATCAATGAGTCTCTCTCATCATTGATGTTTCAATCTCTCCCTCTCTCAAATCAATAAAAATATTTTTTTAAAAATAAATAAGGTTAGGTTCTAGCCCTACGTACCCCACTGGGCCCAGGGTTAAGGACCATGTGGTATAGATAATGGAAAACCATTTACTGCAAACACTTGCACAGAAGGCCTGGCAGCTGGTCTGAGTCAGGGACCATCAGGAACAATGTCCTGGTAGCCCTGGTACTTGCTTGCACAGCTGGTCAAATAGAGTTACTTGTAGAGGGGAACGGGGTTTGGGGCTTCTGTAGGTTGTCATCACCATCCTGTGTCCATCAGAGGCTTTCTTCTCCAGCACCAACCTCCTCCCAACTCAGGGATTCTGCCAAGCCCTGGACAGTCTGATTGACGGTGTAGAAATGAACAAAACCCACAGGGAAAAGATGAAGGCATGTTTTCAAGCAGGCAGATATAGACTGTGAATCCCTAGTTAAGGAGGGGCATGAAGAAGGCAGGGTTTCTGCAGAGTGGTGAGGGATGCTGAGTTTGATGAAGAGCCAGGCAGAGGGATGAACTTGTTGAAGGTTGAAGAAATGGCAAGCGAAAGAGAGCCAAGCTGTGGCTACCTGGAGTGGAGGACTGCTGCTGCAGAGCAAGGAGGAGCTCATGGCCAGTTCACGCCACCTCCAGGAGGGAGAGTCATAGCAAGTACATGTTCAAGCGGGGAGTCCCAAAGATGAGTGGAGCTTTGAAGGAGCAGTTCTAGTAGCACCTGTGTCGACTGTGTGAGGGGGCAAGAGCCTGGAAGCAGAAGAGCAGTAACATGCAGATTGATGAGAACATGTAGCCAACGGATCTTTCAGGCCAAAACGTACAAGATCATGAAAGGTGGACACGAGTGTGAGAGTTGTCTAGCAGGAGTAAGTACTAAGTGGGTGGGGGCACTAGAGCAAGAAACTGCAGAGTGCCTGGTCTGCGGTCATTGAGGGGAAAAGTCACTTCTCCCTGATGCATTTCAGAGAAGCTATGTGAGGGCATGAGGTTTCAGGAAGTATCTGTGACCTTGCCTGATGGTGATTGGACACATTGTCCTGCCAGAGCCAAGGAGAGGAAGCTCCCACAGAGGCTGTGGCTGGATTCAAGTAATCCAGGATAGGCTGTTTCCACCTGTGAGGCCTATTCTTGATTACTTGTTTCTGGAGGCAGCTGATGGTTCGCCGCTGGATACAGAATTGGCTCCCAGGACAGGTGCATGCATTTCTTCCTGAGCTGGGTCAAGGCTGGGACCGCCGAGCCAACAAGCCTGGTGAGGAGGTGATACTAATACGCTGTCCTGTGGGCCAGAAGGCTTCTAGCCAGGGGGTCCCAGGGGCTGAGGTGTGGGAGTCTGGACAGACTAAGGTCTGAAACCACTTGCTGCTCTTTGTGGAAGTGTTGACAGTAACCGATCCTGTGACACTTCACCCTCACAGGGATGCCTTCAACAAGCCTCTCTGCTTTTTCTCAGGTATATGTGCTCAAGAGGCCTTATGTGGATGAGTTCCTGAGACGGATGGGGGAGCTCTTTGAATGTGTTCTTTTCACTGCCAGCCTGGCCAAGGTACCTGGGGCAGGAGGAGAAAAAAGAACTGGGAGCAGGTGTGGCAGCTACAGGGGTGGTCCAGTAGCCCCTTGCTGGTCCCCAGATTGCCACTTAACCAAAGTGTCTTCTCTTCTCCCAGTATGCCGACCCTGTGACGGATCTGCTGGATAGGTGTGGGGTGTTCCGGGCCCGCCTATTCCGTGAGTCCTGTGTGTTCCACCAGGGCTGCTATGTCAAGGACCTCAGCCGCCTGGGAAGGGACCTGAGGAAAACCCTCATTTTGGACAACTCGCCTGCTTCTTACATCTTCCATCCAGAGAATGCAGTGAGTGGCCCAAACTGCAGGGGTTGGGAGCATCCCTGTCCTAAGTGGGAGAGGGAGGGGGTGGGGACTTGGCCAGAAGAGCACACCATCCCAGGTGGACCCAGCCAGCTCCAAGGGCTCTGAGGCAAAGGAAGGAAGAACTGGCATTCAGGAGGTTTATGCTGCCTTTTCCCTGCCTCAGGTGCCTGTGCAGTCTTGGTTTGATGACATGGCAGACACCGAGTTGCTGAACCTTATCCCAATCTTTGAGGAGCTGAGCGGAGCAGAGGATGTCTACACCAGCCTTGGGCAACTGCGGGCCCCTTAGCCTTCCCTGATTCCAAGCAACGGCCATCCCTGTAGGGGACTTGCCTACACTGTGCCTTTCTGACCAGCCTGACAGACGAAGTGGAAACTGGAACATCTCAACAAATGGGGCCTGGAAATAGAAGTGATGGGGAAAGAACTTTAGGACAGGTTAGACGCCGAGTGGGCAAACATCAGACCAATGATACCCCAAGCCGCCTATTCCCCGAGTTGGGTTCCTGAGAGTGTGTGTGTGTGTGTGTGTGTGTGTGTGTGTGTGGCCTTGAACTGTGTTCAAGGATATAAGTGTTTTAGGTTGGGGGAAAAGCTGAAAGATCAAGACCCCTCCCTAAGTTTGTCTCCTCTCCAGTCACCTTGAGCTTTATAGGAATGAAGACTATTCAGGGCTCCATTGCCAAATCCATGGCCTTTCCTCAGTGTTGTAAGGCTTGTGCCAACGAGAAGGGCGGGGTCAGCAGCTGCCTTTGGGTGCCCCGGGCATACTCCCTTTTGAAACCTTTCTCCAGCCGGCTGCTGCTGATAGAGGACAATTCTGGAAGATGAAAGCTTGTTTCCAGAACTGGTCGCCCCAGGGGCCATCACGTCCTGCAGTTCAAGGGCTGCACTTCTTCCAGCTGAGTGCCTGGCCTGGGCCCTCTGTGTCTCCCCAAAGCCCGGGCGCTGGGCCTGCCTTCCTCACCACCTAGCCATAAGTTTCAAACTCGTGGGGAAGGAGTTCTTCCTGCCATGGAAGAGGGCAGATAACTGATTTCCGTTCTTTTGACTGTTTTAAAATTCTCTTTCTAAACATGGAGTGTTGGGCCTGTTTTGTTTTTGACAAAGCTGCAGTCCTGGGCTTAGGAGGAAGAAGAGTGGCAGTAGGGGTGCAGGGAAGAGGAAAATCCCAAAAGCCTGAATGTATGTGTCCCCTTCGCTTGTATGTAGATCAGCTGAGCTTGGTACTGTCTATAAGTCTGTCTTCAGGGATTCTCTGCTGGTGCAAGGACTTTGGTCCCAAAGTCCAGGAAGGGCGCTTCCTACCTGCCTTTCCTTTTTTGGGGCAGGCTCTTTCCTGTTGTGTCTTCCCCTGGGCTTGGCCTGTGTCTTCATCCCTCCTAGCTGTCACTTTCTCTCCAGGGCCTCAGAGGCACTCCTGCTTTTCCTGGGTTGAGGGGGAGTGGGTATTATTACTGTGCCAGCCTAAAACACATACCTCCTGCCTCTGGTAACAGGTATGATGAGCCCTTCATACACCTACCCTTTTTGTATCTCTTGTTTTCAAAGCTTGTTAATAATGAATGCTTTAAAAAGGAGTCACAAAATGGAATTCTCCAGGCTGGAAATAAGAGGGGAACTGTTGCTGTAATTGGGAGCATAAGGACCACCTCCCCCCAACCAAAAAAAAAAGGAGGCCCCATTTCAGCATCTTGGCCTTAATTGTGGTTTCCCCGAGGGCTGGGTGGGGGTCTCTCTTCCCTCCCTCTGAGGCTGGAGGGAGTTCCTCACTCACTTTTTTCCCCTGGAGGCAGGTGTTACATAGCATTTGTACATTATTTCAGGTGTAAGGACACCTCCCACTTGAGACTCATCCCCATTATCCATTTCCATTTCCACACAGTAGGTCCAGTCTGAGAAGAACCAAGTGGGGGAGCAGTTAGCTTCGTGTTCTGGGTAATAGCTGGCTCACTAGCATCTTTCTCCTTATGGTGCCACCTCCTGTTTTGCCCAAGGATGTAAGGCCTTGTGTTTCCCTGCCCCAAAGCCATGTGGTCCTTCCCCCAGCATCATTCCTAGTTTCCATGGGGTTCTGCAGATAGGGGAAGAGGGCTCTGTTACAAGCCAGGAATGAAAGCTCCTGAAGGAAATGGAGGCCTCTGGTTCTAAGGCCCCGGACTAGGCCTCCACCCTAATAATGTGGGAAGGGTCTTCCTTAAGGCCCACCCTAAGGGTTAATTTAGCCCTTGGGTTAAATCTGCCATCTGCCCACCCAAGGTTTTCTGACCAAGCAATAAGAGGCTCTAAAGAATCCAGTCCCCAGGACCTTTCTCCATGTTTCTTCAGGCAAAGAGCCTGGGCAGCCCCTGCCAATCAGGCTTGTCTGAGTGTGACCCATGACAGGGCCAGGAGAGCTGGTGGGGGGGCAGTGTCCTCCCATCTAGTGCAGACTCTGCCCTGCTCACCTGCAGTTCCTCAACAGATAAGCCATTTCCACTTCCCCAGAGAAGCAACCAGGCCAAATAAACCAGAACAGGGTCTATCCATGCGGACCAGAGCCAGCCTTATTTGCTGCCTGGTTTCCAGTTTCACATGTGTTTGGGGCAAGAGAAGATTGCTCCTGAGAGGACTCAGGCCAGACCCAGCTTTTGAGGAGAAAAAGATTGGGAGGGAGTCGGTTCACCTCAGGATCTGTGCTTGGGCTTCCCACCAGCCCTTCCTGTTTGAGGCTGATCTTTGGAAGGCAAGTCGGCTGCCATGCCTGGTCAGCACCAATTCAAACCATACTAGGAATCTGCCCCTCTGCCAGGTTCAGTTCTTTAATGTGCCTCTTCAGGGACACAGTGTGTCTCTCTGATTGGGCTTCTAAGTCAAAAGCCTGATGTTCGTGTCCCTCTCATAGGGGGAGCTTTGGACACAGGACCAGTTTGGAAAGGGTCAGGTAAGAGTTCACTCTGCACATTGTAGAGGGGACACTCTGTAGGCCCATGGGTCCCTTATATATAGAGAGGTTGAGCAAACTTGCCTTCAGTTAACCTGGGACTTTGTTTAGTTCCCTCCTGCCTCCCAAAGATTATGACCATTTTGTAAGTGTATAAACTCACCTCTGTTAACAGTGGCCAAAAAGCTTTGTGCTAAAAGGCATGGGAAATCTAAAGGCATCGTTCTCTGGGAAATGGGTGCCATCCTATCCTGTTACCCCTGCCCTGATCCTGAAGCTTCATCAGCAGGACAACCCCCTTGTAATGCTGTCCTGCATCCCATGTCCCAGCCAAGCAAAGGGTCAGAGGAAGGGAAGCCTATTTTCCCCTTCATGTCTTCAGCTGGTTACCTTACCAATATTGTCCCTCAGTCACTTTGTAAAATGGGGTTTTAGGTCCCCCCCCCCCCTTTTTAAGGCAAATATTTGCATTCAAGCAGGGGAGGGGAGGAAAGCCAGAGGTCTGGCCCCCTGCCCCTGGAGCAGACCCTCTTGGGCCCCATGTGCTTCTTTGCTTGTCCTAATCCCACGTCAGTGCCACTTTCCCCCTTCAAGATGCCATTTGGAGGGTAGGGGATCTGCTTCCTACTGTGACTGGGCTATGGGATTCTGACTGCCTTGCTTACAGATTCATGGTTTGATAAATTTGTATTTAAAAACTTGAAATGTAGGGCGCCATTACATGTCTGTTTATATTTTTGGAATATTTGTATTACTTACAATTAATAAAAGTGGGTTTGAAAAACCCATCCAGGAAGGGGTGCTGCCTCCTGACCCTGCTGTTCATTTGGGCACCTATCGGGCACACCTTTCACCCCTTGCAGCCCCGTCGACATGATGAAGCTGGATTACCATGGCCGGGAGACCAGTTGCAGACTCAGCACGGGCTTCTGCTCAAGGGCATGGAAGTCGGGTTACATTAGCTCTTCCCTGGCCCCCAATAGAACCAACTCCATTGCTATCCAGGTGCTTAATAAGCAAGTGCGTGGAGTCCTATTGACTAATGGGGATGGACCTGCAGCCCAGGGGACTTCATTCTTCTGTGCCCTTTAGTGTTGTTCCCAAACCAGGATGCCTGAAACTCAGAACCCAGCATGGTTCCTGGCACATAGCACTCAAATATTGGTTGGAGTGATGTATGACACCAAGAAGCGAAACAGGATGAGGTATAACATACTCCTGGCCCCTCATCTAGACTGGCCTTCCCCTTCTAGGAAATGCCCAGAAGCTTCTTGGGGAGGAGCTTGCCAGCCTGGACTTCCAGGCACTGCCCAGCTCTAGCCCTTGCCTCCTGTCAGCATAATGCATCCATATCTACAATATGGCAAATTTCATATCCTCCCACCCTCTTTCCTGCATTATTAATGGGCTATGCACTTTTCAAAAATCAATTAGATCAGGGCGTGGAGCTGGAGTTTAAAAAAAAAAGCCTTTAAAAGTCTGCTCTTGTTTTTTGCTGTTTTGAATAGGAACAGATAAAGTTTTCCCTCTGGTTTGAATAAGTCAAGCACAGGGCTAGGTCGGCTGTGATTGGCCAGGACTAGGAAAATGTGGTTAAGATGCAAACCCAAGCAAATATAATCCAGTGTCTGCGCAGCCATTACTAAGCTCAGGCAGCAGACCTGGAGACTCCTGCTTTGGGGTGGTTCTTCAAAAACGCTGCTGCTTACTCACCAGCAAACTGGGAAGACTGGGAGAGAAGCAAGGTAAGGTCTATTCCATTTACGGGTGCATGTCAGTAGAGCTATCCTATTGAACAAGGAGAGGAGATTGAGATTTCCCTTGCTCTGTCTTCGGTGATGCTTTTAAAGGGTTGAACCAGGAGTTTGAAACCTGTCTTACAAACTTCTGCTGAGAAACCAAGCCACTTTTTAGAGACCTCTGAACAGATAGGGCACATTTTTAAAAGCTGGGGATGAAGAAGACCCCTCAGAGAGAGGGTCTGGGGCATGGGAGAGGTTAAAACCAGCAACCTCTGTTTAGGGTCCTTTCCTATTGTTATCTCTGTAAGAATTAAGGGCCTCTTGCTTTTAACTCGTGATTTCAAAACTGCACCCCACCCCAAGGGTTTCTGCAGTGATCATAAAGGGTGCTGAATTTATAAGAACCTGGGAGGAGGGAAAGAGGGAACAAGTTTGGGGAAAATTTGATGTTCTAGACGGAGTTGCATTTTCTGAGTGTTCCAGTGTGGCAAGAAGTCCCTTTGAACATGTCCTCTCCTGCATGATTAAGATCCTTTCTGATGACTAAGTCCCTACTGACAAATGGGACTACTGCTTTTGGCCTCTAAGACGTCCCTAATTAATGCCACTTGGTTTGGCATTTACCAGGTTGACACTTATTTACCTTCAAGAAGTGAATTAATTCATTGGCCCTTGTTCCCTTTGCCTAGTTAACTAACAGCATTTGCCTTGAATGACTGAAATGGAGGGTCTGAGAAAACTTGAACAAACATTTCCTGGCAGTTCTGAGCAGCACAGGGTGGGGCGATGCAAGTTATCAAATTAAATCCTCAAACAGAGCTGCTCTGCCTCACTGCTCAGCTTTAGTCCTGCCATAGCAATAGACAAAGGGAGTTTTTGTGTTTTCACCAAAATACATACGAAATAATAGCGCATATTCTCCAAACCTGGGTTCATTCACCAAAGCTCAAGAAAAGAATGGCCAGACATGCTCCTCTTAACAAGCACCATGTGCCTCTAGGTAGCAAAGCTCCACACAGCCTTTGTGGATGGGTTTTCATCCAACATAGATCCATCAAACCAGTCCTTTTCCTTTGCCTCTTGGCCATATTCATCAGTCATCTATGTTGTCATCAGATTGTAAGCTCCTTGAGAGCAAGAACCAAGCGTGCCTTTTAATTATATAAAGGCCCTATGTGACCATGGACGTGTGTAGGTGCTCGATAACCTTGGATACACCTTGAATAGAGATGGTGCACGATCCACACAGACTTCTCTTTACTACTGTCTTCCTCCCTCCATACCCAAGGCCAGACACAGCACCACTGGCCCCTTAGGGTGGGGATGGGAGGGGGGGAGGGCAGCAGCTCACTGGCAGGCCAGGCCACACCCATCTTCCCCTGTTGGCACCTATACTCTTTTGTCCCAGGCCCAGACCTGCTTGCCATTTTACTTCTTTTTCTGTGAGGTACAGGGAATATATTAATCATAAGACAAGGAGGATAGGTTGTCTGAGTTTTAGGATTGTCTACTTGAAAGTAAAAGTTCAAAGAAAAGGTCAGAGAGTTGACTGGAGAAGCGGGGAAGAACTAGAAGGGATGAGAATGAGAGAAGGCAGCCCAATTTAGAAATACTTAGACATCAGCTTTCCTCCTGGTGTACCAGTGAATTTAGACAAGTTTAGGAAGGGCTGCAGTACATCAAAAAGACTTAAAGCACAGATTTTAGGATCAGATAAGGATTTCATAATAGTGTGTGATACTGGGCAAATTATTTAATCTCTCTGAACCTGTTTTTCTACAATGTAAGACAAAATACACTCAGCTTATAAGAAATAAATAAGATAACATAAAGGGAACAACACAGGGCTTAGCATATTTATCACTCCTTCAGTAAATAAGCTGGCTATTCCCAGAGCGCTTCACAAGAGAAGTGGCAAGTGGGAAGCAGAAGTTCCAGGTGGGAGTCCTGGCCAGCCAGGCTACATGACCTCGGACAAGTCATTTCCTCCATCACTGTGAAATAGCAGGACATGGCAGGGTGGCTGGCAAAAGATTCGGAGGTGACTTAGGAAGAAAGCTGGATGAATGCCTGCTGGGACAGGCCTCATTTCCCTGCTTGCTCTATGATGTTTCAGTCTCAGGAAGACAAGAGCCATGTCTCTGAGCAGCGCCTTCAGGGCTGTAGGCAACGACCCTGGGATCATCACCTGGAGAATAGAGGTGAGCGGGGCTGGGCACACCTTCCCCTAGTCACCCAGGCCTGCTACAGGCAGCTCTCTGTCTCTGGTCAGAAGCAGTAAGAGACAGCATCTAAGTGCACATTTTCCTTTGACCCCTCCTGGGTGTTCAAAGCAGGTGGGTGGCAGGTGGAGGAAATGTTCTTAGCCTTGGAGAGAAAGCCTCCAAGCAAAAGTAAGCTTGTCCTTTATTTAGCCATCTGCTCGGGTGAGTCTGCACTTCCAGTAAATGCCCTGGGGAGATGGGTGGGGCCAGGGCCCACCCAGAAGACTGATACTCTGGCTGCTTTTGTCAGAACCAGAGGGCTCTGGCTCCCACAAAGTAATAGGGGAGGTTTGGAGGCACTGCACAGAAGAGGGCACAGCTCATCCCTTCTCCCACCTGGACTTGAGCCCCTATGTCTGACCTTGAGCTCCAGCAATCATAGCTAGGAACTGCCCTGGCCTGGTCAGCCCCACCTGCCAGAAGAAAGGACCTGCACCCACCCTCACATCCCTGCTCTGAGCGGAGTGAGTGCTGCCTAAAACCCAGAAGTGATGCTCACTCCACTACCCTCCATGTGGAAGGAGAGTCACAGCCTCTAGCAAGCAGCTCAGTATGTGCGAAGCCGAGGACATTTCCAATAGGTACTAAAAGTAAAAAAATTATGGGATATTTAATGTTTTTACATTTATCACACACATTTTACATAGAACACACATAAGTATGGCTGCAGGTTTACCTCACTTGGCGGTAGTGATGAAAATCTGCATCTGAGGCCATGGGAATAGTCCTCCTGGGGCAAGACAGACATGCAGGTGATAAAGCTGGGCCCCAACCCAGAAGCTAAGCGTGGAGCCCACCCACGACTGGCATTCAGCCCACAAAGCCCCACAGAACCTCAGCGTTCTGCTCTTGCAGACCTTGGCCAGCTCTGGTGGTCAGAGTTGGAGAGTGATGTCGGAGGCAGTGGTGCAGCTGCTCAGAGGGAGAGTGGTGTTTTGTAGCTTATACCCAGCTCTTTCTCCTGCAGCGGGCTGGGGGTCCTCACAGTGCAGCAAGACAGCACAGGGCGGGCAGCAGGGAGGAGGATGGGGCGAGGACAGGCACCCAGATTCAGACTAAGGTGTCCAGCCAAGCTCAGAAGCCAGGTGTCATGCTACTCCTGCCACATCCTGTAAGATCAGTGGGGACATGTCCCCTGCTGTCTGTGACTTTGAGGAAAGGGCTGCTTCGGGGAAGGGGAGGTGGGAGGGAATGCAGCCTGTGCACATCCCTTATCCTTCCAGAAAATGGAGCTGGCGCTCGTGCCCCTGAGCGCCCATGGCAGCTTCTATGAGGGGGACTGCTACATCATCCTCTCGGTGAGCACCATTCCCCCCACCCATTCCCACACGCTTCTCCCCAGAGCCAGGCTCCGCAGAGGAGAGACCTGACGATGCTATTCAGATCCCTGGTGTCGATCTGGACTCTTCTTCAATGTTATATAGGTCAGGCCTACAATTTAACTTTAAAGGCCATTCTTAGGTGGGAGTTTTCAATTTTGCATCAGAGGGTGGGGGTGGAGCCCTCAGTCTGAACTTAGATAAGTAACTCACAAATAGCACGTCCTGGGGAGGAGGCAGCCCCCAGATTACAGTGGTGTGGAAGAAGGCCAGATAAATGCAGGCCTTGAAGTGCTCATTTTAGTTGAGGAAACAACATCCCACATGAATAGTGCTGACAGCCACGCGATGGACAGATCAGCATTGTGCCAGCTTTGTAAGTTCAGGGTAATGAAGCAACCACAAGGCTAAGTCTGCAATCCAAGTTGGAAAAGGTCCCTGTTGTACTCCATTTATTTGAGAACAATAAGCTGTCCACTTTTCCCAAATGTGGAGAGGAATCAGGGCTGCCTGAGCTTGAGCCACACAGTAGGTCCACATAGGGGCCATTGCAGGGAGGGAGAGGTCTGGAGCCACTGCATGCTGCGTTCTCCCCATGCCAGTGGGGCAGCAGCAAAGGGAAGGCGAGTTGGTCTCTGACCTGATCTCTCTGGCTACATCCCAGACCCGGAGAGTGGGCAGTCTCCTCTCCCAGGACATCCACTTCTGGATCGGGAAAGACTCCTCCCAGGATGAGCAGAGCTGCGCAGCCATCTATGCCACACAGCTGGATGACTACCTGGGGGGTGGCCCCGTGCAGCACCGCGAGGTCCAGCACCATGAGTCCGACACCTTCCGTGGCTACTTCAAGCAGGGTATCATGTGAGTAGTTAAGGATGAGCCAGGGAAAAATGGCAGTTTACCAAAAAGGAAATCCAAAGGGCCATAAGTACATGAAGAAAGTCATCAGAGAAATGTAAATCCAAACAAAGCTTATGATTTCCAGTACTTGAGTTGCACAAATCTGAGAGCTGGGCGGTGCTAGTGCTGGCGAGATTGTGGGGAAACAGGAGCCCTTGTGCCTTGCTGGTGGGAGGAAGGACTGGCACAGCATTCCAAAGAGTAATCAGCCCTGAGGCAAATCCCATTTCTGGGTGTAAAATTCAAAGCAACTCTCACATACCCAGTTCCATAAAGGCACATGAACCAGGATGTTCACAGCAGTTATCCTGAGGGGTGGCAGAAGCTGCAGACAATGAATGTAGAAGCCCATCACTGGGAGACTGGACAAGAAAAATACTCCATGACACCAAGGAGCATTATGCAGGAGCCGGAAGCAATGGATTAGATACATACCTAACATGGGCAGAGCTTAGCATCAGGCTGCTTTAATGAACACAGTAAGAAACAGCCTTAAGCTATGTAACAGAATGCCAATTTCTGTTTAAAAGAAAAAACAAAAACAAAACAAAAACTAAACACGTGCACACAAAACAATAGGCCACATTTCACCAGAATAAAAATAAATCGATGTTAAACTGTTAGAGGTTGTCACAGGTGAGGCCTGTGAGTAGAGTATGCAGATAAGAGAGAATATATAAATACCTAAAACAAGAGAGATTTCTGGTACTGCTCCATGAACTAATGAGATATATTAACTCAAAACTTTGCACTCGAGATTAAAACAAAAAGAAATTCCAATGAGCTCCAATTCTGAGGTTGATCAAAGGCCAGCTTCATGCAGATTGGTAGCTCCCACGACCTGCTGGGCACAGGGCATCACACTGTCAGTAGGAATCTGGAATGGAGGCTGGGTTGGGTGAGTGCCAGGGCAGGAGAACTGATTCCAGGGGGGAGCTGGTCCTCAGGCCATGGTGTCATCCATGCTTTTGGTAGACGATGTAGAAGCCCATCTCTGGGAGACTGCCCAGCTTGTGTACCTCTCCCTGCCACAGAGTGATATTGACACAGTTCCCAGCATAAAGCAAGCTCTTCCATGCCATGGGGTCTTTATTACCAATGTTCCCTCTGTTTTGAACACTAGTTCCTTGTTGGTTCCTATTCCTTTCATTCTCAGCTGAACTGTAACATCTTCTGAGAAGACTGCCTGACCACTCTGTCAAAAAGTCTGTCACTGTGTCTACTTTTGTGCCAGCGATTACTACCATATAGGTTTACTTTGCTTATTTACTGTTGTTACCCACATGGGCAGAAACTGCATCTGTGTAATTCACCACTGTCTCCCCAGTGCCTAACACATAGCAGGTGTTCAATAAATGACTTAATGGATGTTCCCTTAGCTACAAGAGGGGGGGTGTGGCCTCTGGGATGAAGCATGTGGAGACCAACACCTATGACGTGGAGCGGTTGTTACACGTGAAGGGAAAGAGAAACATCAGGGCTACTGAGGTAAGTCCTCCCCACTTTTTCTGGGCCCAGGGCCTCTCTACTTGGTTCCTAAGAATTCCTCCTGAATAATGTCTACCTCCAGGTGGAAATGAGCTGGGACAGTTTTAACCGAGGTGATGTCTTCTTGCTGGACCTTGGGAAGGTTATCATCCAATGGAATGGTCCAGAGAGCAACAGTGGGGAGCGTCTTAAGGTATAGCTCTTTCCAGCCTTCCTGCTCTCCTCCCCCTCAGGCCTGCTCAGAGAGCGTGGCTCTCTCAGGTGCCTTTTCCTTCTTCCTTCCTTGCTGGCTCTTACCTGAGATTCAGGGCGGACCCCTGCCTTGGAGCAGAATCTGTTTTAGAAAGACGCCAAGTGTGTGAATCTGTGACTCACCTCTGGGTTCCTCGGCATCAGAGTAACTCCTGTCTGGGATCTAGGCTGCTCCTCCCAACGCCATCAGGTAGAAATGGGGGGGAAGGGCAGAGAAGCTAAGTGCTTCTATGGGTTTCTTCGACAGGCTATGCTTCTGGCAAAGGATATTCGGGACAGGGAGCGAGGGGGCCGTGCCGAAATAGGAGTGATCGAGGGAGATAAGGAGGCAGCAAGCCCAGAGCTGATGAAGGTCCTTCAGGATACCCTCGGCCGACGTTCTATTATCAAGCCTGCGGTCCCAGATGAGATCACAGATCAGCAGCAGAAATCAAATGTCATGTTATATCAGTGAGTAGCTAAATGTGACTGCTGGTTGGAAGCTAAGACAGGGGGAAGATGTCCCCTAGAAGACTAGGGGACACTTTGCTTGGCTGCTCATTTTGGGTGCAGGAGTCAGGCTTTCTTTTAGTCTTTTTCCAATGCAGCTTCTAGGAAGAGCTTGCTGTTCCGATTCAAGGAGGCAGCTACCATCTGTCCTTGTCAGCAACTCTTCCTGGTCTCTTGGGGAATCTGTTCCTTTACTTGGATCTATACCTGCGCAGGGATGTGACGGAATGTTTGGAGAGAGATGCACAAATCTCCACTAGAGAACGAGTCCCTCACATTCCCATCTGCATTCAAGCCAGGCCTGTCATAGGAAGTCAAACTCTCCCCAGAACCTTCATATTAAAACAAAGCAAGGAAAATACCAAACAACTACAAGATGTTTTGCAGAAGAGAAGACACAGGCTAACCTTTCCCTTTCTCCAGTGTCTCAGACTCAGATGGGCAGCTGGTGGTCAGAGAGGTAGCGACGAGGCCTCTGGTCCAGGACCTACTGAGCCATGATGTAAGCAAAGCTTGAGTGGGGTGGCCAGACCTGGTCTCAGGGCAGGGAAAGTGTAACCACTTGTGTCCCTAACTGCTTCAGGACTGCTACATCCTGGACCACAGCGGAACCAAGATCTACGTGTGGAAAGGAAGAGGAGCCACAAAAGCCGAGAAGCAGATGGCCATGTCTAAGGCCCTGGTAGTAGCCACAGATATACAACGTTGTCCAAAAAATTTTGTCAGTAACACTTAGCTGTGCTCAGAGAGCCACAATAGGCCCTTGAGCAAAGAACATTGCAGTTATATACATAGACTTTTTAAGTCAGGTAAAGTGGGATTCAAATCCAGGTTCAATGCCATCCCCTGGGGTTGCTGTGAGGATTAAATAACATCTGTAAGGCATTCAGAACCGGACCTGGTACACACACTGGCTCAATAAAAGGTGGCTGTTATATATTGAAGGGGACAGATAACACGTATCAAGGGTAATGGCTCTATCCTTAAGGAGCTTATGATATTGTGCAGACCCCGCAGGATGCACTTACAGAGCAATAAATGGGCAAATGAATGTGAGACAAAGTCAGTATTCTACATGAGTGTTCAAAAAACAGAAAAAAAAATAATAATCATAACAGGCCAATAAACAGATGACAAAATGTTCCACTCAGTCCTTTCCTTGAGTGAGGTGCATTTGTCCTAGACAGAAATGAGTTAGAATTTGACTCCGACTCCCGAAAGGGAGCAAATAGCAAACCCACCAACTGGCTTCAAAGGGGTGAATGACCGGTCAGTAAAGGACTCGATGCATTCCCTGACTGACCTGCCTTTTGGGGGTGACGGGGTTATCTACAGAACTTCATCAAGATGAAGGGCTACCCCAGCAGCACCAATGTAGAGACTGTCAACGATGGTGCTGAGTCAGCCATGTTCAAGCAGCTGTTCCAGAAGTGGTCCGTGAAGGAGCAGACCGTGGGCCTGGGGAAAACGTTCAGCATTGGTAAAATTGGTAAGATTGCCCCAGACTGTCTTACTACTGGGACTGTAGAAAGGCAGGCATGGATGATCTTCACTCACTTGGCTTCTCCCAACCCCTTCTCTGCAGCTAAAGTTTTCCAGGATAAATTTGATGTGACTCTGCTGCACTCCAAACCACAGGTAGCTGCCCAGGAAAGAATGGTGGATGATGGCAATGGAAAAATCGAGGTAAGCCTAACGATTCCCATCTCAGCGCAGGCAAGCAGCTCTGGCCTCCTGGCTGCTCTGCTGTAGAGGAGAGGGCAGGTGATTTTGTGTCTGATTTGCTTTCCTTTTCATCTCCAGTGCCTAGGAGTATTCTCTCCGAGGTGTCTGAGTCTGCATTTTTCCCACAACTCTTCAGGAAAGTGAAAGGCAGATACTGTACCCTAGTGAGCTATCATAACTCACCTGGCAGAACTATTCAAATCACCTCTGAGCTGTGTGTGACAGGAGGTGCCTGACCAGGGAGAATCCAGTTCTCCTCCAGATTCAAATCATGCAAATGTGCCCTGGTTTGGCTCAGTGGATAGAGTGTCGCCTGTACCCTGAAGGGTCCCAGGTTTGATTCCGGTCAAGGACATGTACCGTGGTTGTGGGCACATCCCCAGTGGAAGGTGTGCAGGAGGCAGCTGAATCGATGTTTCTCTCTCATTAATGTTTCTAACTCTCTGTAAAAAAACAATAAAATATATATTTTTTAAAAATAATGCAGATGTGATAAGCCCTTGCCACTGGGAAAGCAGCCCCAGAGGGGGCAGGGGACTTTGAGTGGCAGATGTTAGTGCCTTATGTGAGGATTCTCTGCTAAGCACTGCTCCGTTCCTTTCAGGCAGCTGTCGCCTCACATAGCACCCCATCTCTAGGGAAGTGTCTCCTTCTGTACCCAGGTCTGGAGAATTGAAAATCTGGAGCTGGTCCCCGTGGAGCATCAGTGGTACGGCTTCTTCTATGGGGGAGACTGCTATCTGGTTCTCTACACATTCGAGGTTTATGCGAAGCCTCATTACATCTTGTACATCTGGCAGGTAGGCCTAGGGCAAGCTCCCCCTTTCAGAGATGATGCCTCCTCTGGCCACTAGGCTGGGGACAGGGCCGCAGCAGCCATTTCTCCTGTCACCGCTGCAGGGCCGCCACGCCTCACAGGACGAGCTGGCAGCCTCGGCATTCCAGGCGGTGGAGGTGGATCGGAAGTTTGATGGGGCCCCTGTGCAGGTCCGGGTTACCATGGGGAAGGAGCCACGCCACTTCATGGCCATCTTCAAAGGAAAGCTGGTTATCTTTGAGGTGAGCGCCCTCAGTATAAAGTTGCACCAGGAGCCAGAATGCTCCAAACTAACAAGCAGGGACAAAGGGAGAGGAGAGGAGGGGTGGGGAGCAGGCTTAGGGTAGACATGGACAAGAAGGGGTTAATCTCTCTAAGACACTGAAGTGAATCCCAACTACCTAGAACTTCAAGTCCAAACCACTGCCTAAATCATGTTCAAGCTCTTTCATAACCTGACCTAGATTACCCCTGTGAGTGCGCTACCCTCACTCCCTAACCTACGTGCTCCACTCATCAGGGTGAGTCTCCTCACTGGGCCACACGTGTGCCATATCACACTCCTTATCAACCTTTCCCTCTGAATGTGTCCTTCAGATGCAATTCCTTCTTCCATGAAGCCCTGGCTGAAGCACTACCAAAAATGGACAATGGCACATGCTTGATATATGCAAGTCTGTGGTCAAGTCCTAGTCTTGCCATTTATTAGCTAGGTTTCTAAGCCTCAGTTTCCCCATCTATACTATGGGATAAACCTTCATAGAGTTATTTGGAGGATCAATGAAATGATGTAGGTAAGGCACCAGCCACAAAGCCTCCATATAACAGAGGTCTCAGGATGAAAGCTAACATTATTGGTACCATAACCCCAGGTTACCCCCACCTCTCTCATTAGCCTACAAGCTCCTCAGAGGCAAATATGGTGTCAAATATATCCATGTTCTCAACAGCTAGCCTGGTGCTCTCTCCCATAGTGTACCTCAAATCCAGACTCTGCTTTTCTCCTTTTCTCTAGGGTGGGACTTCCAGGAAGGGAAATGCCGAGCCCGACCCTCCAGTAAGGCTCTTCCAAATTCAAGGAAATGACAAATCTAACACCAAAGCAGTGGAGGTGCCAGCCTTTGCCTCCTCCCTGAACTCCAATGACGTCTTTCTGTTGCGGACCCAGGCAGAGCACTACCTGTGGTATGGCAAGGTAGGATGGCTGAGCTCAGTGGTCACACCTGTGCCTATCCTCCTGTCAGCGGGGCTGGGACAGATCACAGAAAGAGGAACCTTTTTCCTAAAGGGTCTTCAAAGGGACTGCCAATGTTCTCCATAATTAGGCCTCCAATTAGAAAGTCAATGACCGTCCTGCCCAGACCCAGGAGACACTCCATAAACTTCTAAATAACTCAATCTTTGCACATCAATTTGGTGGATTACAGTAAGACAGGCATTACCACTGGACAATAACACAAAAAATGTGATTTCTGTCCATTCAGACTGTGTCTGCATTAAAAAGAACTAAGTTGTTTTACAAAAGAGAATTGAACAGGAAAAGATGCTCAACATCATTAGTCATTAGGGAAATGCAAGTGAAAACCCAATGAGATACACACTTATTAGAATGACTAAAAAAATTGAGAATATCAAGTGCAGATGAGGATGTTTCTTATAAAACATACACTTCTCATATGATCCAACAATCACACTCCTGGGCATTTAACCATGTGAAATAAAACACTGTCTTCACACAAAATTCCATATACAAATGTTTATAGCACATAGCACCTTTATTCACAAGCACCAAAAACTGAAAGCAACTCCACTGGAGAATGGCTAAACAGTATTATATCCATACAATGGAATACACTCAGCAACACAAAGAGTGAGTGTCATACCCACAACTACAAGGGTGAAACTAAGTGAAAGAAGCCAGACTCGAAGGCTACATAGTGTATGATTCCATTTATGACCTCTGGAAAAGGCACAACAGTGGTGGTCAGAGGCTAAGGATCGGAAGAGTTGGATACAAAGAGATAGTCTGGGCGAATTTTTTGCTGGGGCAAGGCAACTGTTCTGATTCTTTGTTCTGGTGGTAACTCCATTCTATGCATTTGTCAAGACTCATAAAACCGTATGCCAAAAGGAGTGAATTTTTGCGTATGTAATTTAAAAAATAAGTTTACATTTTTCTCTTAAAAAATATTAAAAGTAGGTGGTAAATTTCCAACTGAAACCAAAACAAAGGTGACTCTTGTCAATATCCATGTGGGTTTCAGAGTCTAGTTCTGTTCTTTGTCACCATAGTGTTTCCCCCACACACACCCCACCTCCTTCCCAGCACTAGAACAAACCTATTCCCCTGTCCCAAAGTACTGTGGCTTGGTAGCTGATCCTAGCTATACTAAGCAATTAGTCTCAGGAGCTTTTTTTCCACATCAATGTGCTCATGTGCAACTAACATTTGTGTTCTCCTCACCCCACTCTCAGGGGTCCAGTGGGGATGAGCGGGCAATGGCTAAGGAGCTGGCTGGGCTTCTCTGTAATGGCACTGAGAACACTGTGGCCGAGGGCCAGGAGACGCCGGAGTTCTGGGACCTGTTGGGAGGGAAAACTCCCTATGCCAATCACAAAAGGTAAGGGACCACAACATCCCCTCCTCTTGGCTCCTCTTGGCTCTCCCTGCGTCCCAGGCTTGTGAACTGCACATGATTTCTAAGCTCAGTTCCTCCAAATGGGCTATATTGCAGACTACAGCAGGAAATCCTGGATATCCAGCCCCGTCTCTTTGAATGTTCCAATAAGACTGGCCGGTTCATTGTCACTGAGATCACAGAATTCACCCAGGATGACTTGAACCCCGGTGATGTGATGCTCCTAGATACCTGGGACCAGGTAAGACACAGCCAGAGTGCTTAGAACAAAAGATAGAGATCCTCACAGTTTGGGCTATTTTTATGCAGTAACTCCCCTGCCAGAATAAATCCAGGATCATCCTCAAGTCAATCAAACAATTGTCAGTGGTGACCAACAACAGAGCCTGCTTTTTACCAGAACTGGAAAGAACAGAATGTTGTTTAAAACTCACCATCCTGGGAACTCTCCCATTTTGCTCTGGGAAAAATCAGGCCATCCTATCTGTCATCAGGCACTTCTTTCTCTCAGGATCAATAGCAGCAGGTTCCACACCCAAATTTGGGCCTTTGAGGAACAAAGGGGTGGAAAGGGGGTATCTCCAAGGCAACCTCTCCTGACATCCCATTTTCTTCAGTTTGGCTCAGCAAACATGCTCAGCACCTCCTCTGTTCTAGTCACGGAGCAAGGTGTGATGTCAACAAGGTGCAGAGTGCCATCCTACTCTGAGACTTCACAGGCTGATGGGGGTGGGGACATAGAAGCATCATTTTACTATGATGGAGGTGCATAAAAGGTGCCATGGGAGCACAAATTAGGGGCACTTACACAATTTAGCAGCTCAGAGCTGACGTACTGGAGATGTCTCCCAACTGAATCTCAAAGGATAAATAGGCTTTAATCAGGTAAAGAGGGCATTCCGGGCAAAGGAAATAGCACAAGTAAAAGCAAGGCACAAATTATTCTAGTATACATGGAGCTACGAAAGAAAAATATTATCAGAACTTAAGATCTAGAGTTAAAGAGCACCCTAGAGATGCAGCTGAAGAAGTAGGTATGGACCTTACCTACTATGTGAAAAAGTCTGAGATTTATCCTGGAAAGCTACTGAAAATTAAGCAGGTGAGTGGCAGGGTCATACTGCACTTTAAGTAGAGCATTCCAGCAAATGTAGAGGAGGAGGGATGGGGGTGAGAACAAAAGAATATGCTGGGAGGCCAGTCAGTAGTCTGTGGTTAGAGTCCAGTTAAGTGCGGGCCCACATAGGAGCAATGGAATAGAGATGCAGAGATGATGACAGATCTGATAAATCCAAAGAAGGTAAACTGGTTGGCCTTAGTAACTCACTAGATATGGGGCATCTAGGATGAATCCAGGTTACTGCCTTAAAAATGACTGGGTGGACAACCTTTCACCAAGAATGGAGACACAGCTGAAACCAGTTTGGCTCAGTGGATAGTGTCGGCCTGCGGACTGAAAGGTCCCAAGGTTCGATTCCGGCCAAGGGCATGTACCTTGCTTGCGGGCACATCCCCAGTAGGTGGTGTGCAGGAGGCATCTGATTGATGTTTTTCTCTCCTCAATGTTTCAAACTCTCTATCCCTCTACCTTCCTCTCTGTAAAAAAAAACAGTAAAAAATATTTTTAAAAAAATGAATGGAGATACAGACAAAAGTTTAGAAAAGAGCTACATTTTGGTAAAAGGCAAAAGATTTATGCGATCTGAAGAGAAACCAGAGTATAAGAGCTACATTTTGGGATGTTATATTTGAGGTGCTTGAAGACAGCCAAGAGGAGGTGTTTTGCAAGAAGTTGGATTCAGGAAGTTGAAGTTCAGATAAAGAGCTCGAGTCTGGGGATGTTCATATGAGAGATACACATGGTAATTAAAATCACAAATCAAGATGATTCTGAGAAAAGCTCTCTGCTGAGGCTGTGAATGGCTGGGGTGGCAGGGGAAGAGGGCAGTGTTTATGATCTAGAACACAGTACTTGTTATGAGCATATTAACAAATATCCAATCTCTACCATAACAGGTGTTCTTGTGGATTGGGGCTGAGGCCAATGCTGTGGAGAAGGAGAAAGCTTTGGCTACAGCCCAGGAGTACCTGCACACTCACCCTAGTGGCCGAGACACTGACACACCAATCCTGATCATCAAGCAGGGGTTCGAGCTTCCCATCTTCACAGGCTGGTTCTTGGCCTGGGACCCTCACATTTGGAGTGTAAGAACAAAGAAAACCAGGAGACGTTCTTCCTATCAGGGAGCTCAGCATTAATAGCTCAGTGGGAAGGTGGGGTACTCAAGGGCTGAGTAAATCCAAGTCCACATTTCCCTTACTCCCTGTCCCCTGTTTTTTACTTCTCTTTCCCCACCTCCACAGCACTAAGTCCAGGTAGAGAATTCACAGCTTATTTCAGGAATAAGCAGTGTGTAGAAGTAATAATGTTTAGCAAGTATACCCACCCACCTGTTTTTTAGCTACCGTAAACATGGTTTCCCATGTTACAGATGAGGAAGCTTAAAGGAGAAGTTACTTGTCTAAAGACACAATTAACCAGGTTTTCTGACTCCTAGTCAACTGCTATCTTAAGTCTTATAGGGAGGATTGAGGGGCCACCAGCAAAGAATGCATATGTTTACATACCTTCCAAACCTGCATGGGCCCAGAAGGGATTTTCATTTTTGTTCATCCCTGAAATGTCTTGGGATTCACTGGCATTTTTGCTTTTCTCAGGGGTACAGACTAGGCCTGAGATGGCCATCCTTATATAATGTACTTCATCCTATGTTTTCTCTCTCTTCCTTTCAGGCAGGGAAATCCTATGAACAGTTAAAAGAAGAGCTGGGAGACACTACTGCTATCACGAGAATCACTGCTGTGAGTTTCTTGGAGGAGCAAGTCACTCAGGCATCTAGAGCCAAAGAGAAACAGCGAGTGCTACAGATGTCACATGGGTGAAACCCTGTCATGTCCTCTTAGTATTTCAAGTCGTCTGTTCTAATATGAAGATTGTTTTAATGAATAGAAAAGCAGGTCTCAGAGCCAAGTTCCTTATTTTACCGCCTTCCAGAATTTAGAACAGACTTACTGTTTTTAATATATATATTTTTATTGATTTTTTACAGAGAGGGAGACGGATAGAGTCAGAAACATCAATGAGAGAGAGACATCGATGAGCTGCCTCCTGCATGCCCCCCACTGGGGATGCGCCTGCAACCAGGACACATGCCCTTGATCAGAATCGAACCCTGGACCTTTCAGTCCGCAGGTCGACGCTCTATCCACTGAGCCAAACCGGTTACGGCCAGACTTACTGTTTTTAAAAAGAAACAAAAACTAGCCAAAACCTGTTTGGCTCAGTGGATAGAGCACTGGCCTTCGGACTGAAAGGTCCCAAGTTCGATTCTGGTCAAGGGCATGTATCTTGGTTGCAGGCACATCCTCAGTAGGGGACATGCAGGAGGCGGCTGATCGATGTCTCTCTCTCATCGATGTTTCTAACTCTCTATCCCTCTTCCTTCCTCTCCGTGAAAAATCAATAAAATATATTTTTAAAAAAAGAAACAAAAACTAATTTTATTATTCAACTCTGTCATTCAGAACAGATTAAATTTATTGACAGCATTTCTCAGAAGTAGTAAGTTTCTAACCCAAATGATATGTTTATCAGTTTCTGACAGTGGAATCCACAGAAATTCAGGTCATTACCCCTATTTTAATGGCTAAAAGAAGTAGAGCCTCTGCCAGGAATTCAACAGCAATTTAATATCTGGATGAGTTGGACAGCACCTGCTGTCCAAACCAACTGACAATTATGTCCTTTGTGCTCTACAAACTCAAGATTCCAAAGCTAATGGTGATGTAGCATCTTTAAAATGTATTTAAGAAAAGTATGACTTCAACTGAAGTCATTTAAAGCCTGGAAATGCAGAATCTAAGTGCCAAGAGAAGGGATGTGATCACAATATTTAATGAGATTTAAGCACAGCATTGATGCCACACTGGCTAGACAGGATTTACCTTATATCTATTCAATCAGCTTTCCCAACGACCCCAAAGTCTGAATATTTTGGATTCCCTGATGATTGTGACATGCAGCCAGGTTTGGGGACAACTGTTCTAAAAGCTAATTACAGAGAGTGAAGTGGTATAAACCAAAATTTTAATATTATATACACAGAACTTCGATTGCACAACCCTGAACAGTTTTTTACCCTGTATCTTCGTTTTCACCTATCTTACCTAGGAAATGAGGAATACAACTCTCTCCCTGAATTCTGAGATAAAATATTACCCTATACAAGTTCTATTGAAAAGCGAGAATCAAGAGTTGCCTGAGGATGTGGACCCTGCCAAAAAGGAGGTGAGTCTGATGCAAGTGCAGCTCTCCAGGAATGAAGTGCCTGTCTCCACACTTCTGGAACACTGTAAGCACTCAGACATTTGAGCTACCAGTAGCTCAAAAACCCAGGGCTCTTTATTTTATTATTATTAACCAAAGAATATGCTTTGTTCAGATACCCTCAGTTTTTCTCCATTGTCCGTTTTGTTTCAGGATCTTATCCAGGACATCCTGTTACATTGAGCAGTATGTCTCCTTAGGCTACTCTTGGTTGTCATACTTCCTCCAACTCTGTCTTTGATGACTCTTAGTATCCTGTGCCTCCTGTAACAAATTACAACAAATTTGATGTCCTTAGGTTTTTCGACGCATCCACAAAGAAATGGCTACAGCTTAAGTTCTAATTTAGGCAAATAGCTGGCTGGTGTAGCTCAGCTGATTGGAGCATCATCCTGTACACCAAAAGGCACATAACTAAACTAGGTTGTGGGTTTGATCCCGTCGGGATGTGCACTGGAGGCAACTGATCAATGTCCCCCCGCACCCCACCTCATTCTCTCGCTCCTCTCACTCTTGCTCTCCCTGAGAGGCACACATTACCAGCCATCCTACCCCCTTCTTGGTCACCACAGCCACACCAAACAAGACACTAACAAGTAACTATTCATCCCTGCCGCCACCAGCCGCTTGCCGCCCACCCGGGCTCTTCCTTTCTTTCCTTTTTTTTTTTGGTTAATCCTCACCAGAGGATATGTTTCCATTAATTTTAAGAGAGTGAAAGGGAGGGGGAGAGACACAAAAAGAGAACATCAATGTGAGAGAGATCCATCAATTGGCACGTAGCCTGATCAGAGCTGAATGATGCCCTTGACCTGAATCGAACCTGGGACACTTCAGTCCGAGGGCCAATGCTCTATTCTTTGAGCCAAACCAGCTAGGGCTCCAGGGCTCTTTCTTGATATGTTTTTCTCACCTCCCCCATCAATCCATCAGCTAGCCTCTGTCCACTGCTCTCCACCTCTCTGCTGCCAGTCTGGTCCAGCAATCGTGGCCTACTACAATAGTCCTCCAACTGGTTCCTACAATCTTCCCCACTTAACAACCAATGGGCTTTTGAAACAGATGACACTGCTCTATTTAAAACACTTGAATGGCTTTCTATTGCACGTAGAGAAGAAACCAAAGTCCTTTCCATGGCATCCAAGGCCCTAGCCAATCTGCTCCCTGGCCCCTCTAATTTAATCCCACACACCAGTACCCTCTTCACTTAGCCCACTCCAGCCAGTGGCTGCTTTTCTTCTAACATGCTCATTCCAGCCTTTTAGCCTTTACACTTGCTATTGCTCCTACCAAAAAAACTAACATTCAACGCCTCATTATTTATGTCTCAGCTCCAATATCACGTCCCCAAGAAGGCCTTCCCTGACTACTCTACCTAACACTGCTTCCCTCATTCCCTCCAATCCCTTTATACTTGTTTATTGTCTGTCTCCCCCTCTAGTAGTATTCTTAAGAGCAAGAACCTTAACTGTCTTGTTCACCATCACATTCTCAACTTTTCACCACCTAAAACAGTACCTGACAAATAGTAGGCACTTCTTAAGTTCTGGTTAAATGAACAGACAATAAACAATTTAAAGGGATTGGAGGGAATGAGGGAAGCAGTGTTAGGTAGGGTAGTCAGGGAAGGCCTTTTTGGGGACGTGATATTGGAGCTGAGACATAAATAATGAGGCATTGAATGTGGAATGAATTAATCTCCTCCTTGAAGGACTTTATTTGGGAAGAGTCTCTAGATTTCCACGACATCTTATCTAACCAATTCCAGAGTACTAGACTACAGCTTTCTTAAAAGCACAGGTCATCTACACTAATAAAAGAATAAGATACAAATTGACCATACCTTTGTGATGCCCACCAGCCAATCAGGACTATGCAAATCAACCACAAAGATGTCGGGTTGATTTGCATACACAGACACCAAGTGGCCAGGGGCAGAGCTGGAGGCTTGCAATGACACAGGCATTCCACACCACCCCAGCCACTCCAGGCCTCTGGGTAGCGTGGGAAGGCAGAAAGGCAGCTCCTGCCAGAGTGAAGGTGGTGCCGGCAGCCAGGGGAGGGAAGGCCCATTCTTGCATGAATCTTCATGCATTGGGCCTCTAGTATATTAATAATGTTACTTGGATAGAAAATACTCATTAAACATCAATAAATAAATGTTAGGAAAATTTTATGCTCTCAACAACATCCACCTGATCTTGTATTTGAAAATGTCTGGCCCTGGCCAGGTAGTTCAGTTGATTAGAGCATCATTCCCATACACCAAGGTTTTGGGTTCAATTCCCAGTCAGGGGACATATAAGAATCAACCAATGAATGCATAAATAAGTGGAATAACAAATCGATGTTTCTCTCTCCCCATCTTCTTTCTCTCCCCTCCCCCCCCACCCCCGCCTTCCTCTCTCTTTAAAATCAATTAAAAAAAAGAAAGTCTGGATAAAAATGGCAGATATGGGCATAAAGAAAAACTATTGCTCCATTTATTTCTCCATTTAGTCAAAACCTAACATCTAGAAATAATACATAATATATAACCCATGTCTTGTCCTTCTGGCAAGAAGCTGGTGCCAGGTGACTTCATAAGAGAAGTGAACCTAATCATACTTCCATAGGCCAAGATGGGACCCTACAACCGAAAGAACTCTCCAATGACTAATTTAAGTCTATTACCAAATTTCTAAAATCCAGTCTAATTCCCCTTCAAGGTCCTATCCCTCTTAGCCCCACTCTCCCAAACTACTGGCACTGAGAGATGCAATGCTTCCTTTTAACCGGAAACTTTTTTTTCTTTCTTAGAATTACCTCTCTGAACAGGATTTTGTTTCTGTGTTTGGCATCACAAGAGGGCAATTTGCTGCTCTGCCTGGCTGGAAACAGCTCCAAATGAAGAAAGAAAAGGGGCTTTTCTAAAGCAAGAAAGCATATACATAATGCAAGAGCACAGAAAGAGCAGGTAGTGTCAAAATCAGTAAAGAATTTATCTACCAATTGTCACCTAACATTCAGCACTTCATTTAAATAAAACAGGGTCTGCAAATCACAGCATGTTCACCATTTTTTCCACCCCTGCATTCCTTATTTGTTATATACCCTCTTTTTAATTTTTGTGGCCTTCTGGCTAAAGCCTCAGCGGAAAGCAGTAAAACTACATGAGCTGGAGAAGCCAAAAGTAATAATAATTAAAAAAAAAGTTTAAAGTGTTTAATGTTAAGGCAGAAACCTAAGTTTGTCTCAAATTTTTAAGATCGGTATTTCCAAAACCTATTTAACTCACAAATCATTGAAGTTAATTACATGTATATCCCAAAGCCAAAATCCAAATGCCCAGATCTATATGTGCCAGAGCTTTTAACTTTTCAAATAAAGATATCTATATGAGCAAATGGGAGTTCTTTTCAGTATTATGTTTTACCCATTCTAGTTATTATCTGATGTACTGTTGGGAGAAGTGTCTCAGGATGAGGAGAGTAAAGAGGCACTATTGGGTGAGCTCCCTAGATCACTGGACCACTGTAATTCCTGTTTTTGGCACAAGAATGCCAAAATCTGCCTTACAGCTATCCAGGAAACCCCATTATCTAACAGAAAACTAGGGTCATGTGTTATTAATTTCAGTAATGAGGCCAGAACCAGTGTGAATACCACCGCAGAGAGCCTTCAAAGCACCCTACAGACATCAATAAATGAACCACATTTTCCAGACAACTCTAAGTTTGAGTCAACAATTCCAAAGAACCCATGTGGCAGAAGTAATGTAACTGGAAAGTTCCAGGATGGAAGCATAGTCCAAAGCATCACAAGAGACTTCCATGTCACAGAAGAAGTAAGATAGAATGAGTTAGAAGTTTTAGGGACACCATAATAAGTCTAGGAAGAAGGAAGCACATGGATGCCTCTTTTCCCAGAGACTGTCAGTCACTTCAATAAGGCCCACTTGTTTACTAAGACACACAAAAGCTGAACCCAGCATTACGCAAACAAGGAAAAGATTCTACTTTGTAATAATTTTATTTAATAACTTTATTCATGATGTATAATTTCATTATAAACTCAAATGAAAAACCAATCCTGGGTTTGATGAGGCTTAGAAAATACTGCTTTTTGTAATAAAGCCCAGAACGAAGAACAAACTTTTCCTCCTGGGCCTCAAGATTCTGGAACCTATTCAGCCTCTGCTGCCTCTCCCTCTTCTCCACATTCAAACCGCACAAAGTCTACCACAGACACTCCCTGGGGCTGCACATACTGTCCCAGTGTGATAGAGGGATCCAGCAAGTATGGCTGGGATAGCATCTTGGTTTCTGTCTCTCCCCCAGGCTCATCGTCCAGGGAGCCAACAGAGAGAGGGGCCATGCCTACCACATGCTGCCCAAGGCGGCGGCCAAGTTCTTCAAGGTTTGCTTTCCACTCAGATATCTCGCAGATGACCAGGGCCCCGTACTTCCCCAGCACCAGGTTGTGGAGTGAGGGACTGTGCATTGTTCCATGGACATAAGAGCCAACATAGAACCCATTTGGCACCTTCACCCATGCAGCTCGTTTAAGAGTCATGTTTTCTCCCAGTTTCCCTATAAAAAAGAAAAACAAAAAACACACTTCCAGAACATGATGCCTGTTGGAGTACCAACTACACAAAGAGGTGGCCAATTTGGGAGACAGTCAGTCTTTGGCATTTATACTGTGGATATGCTGTAAAATGGAGCGACTATTTTGAGTTTAAAGAGGAAAAGGTGTGTACAGGGAGGTGGGAAAAACAGAGAGTATCTTTATGGAGCGCTAACTATGTGCCAGGCAGGCTAAATTTAAAAACACAGGCTATGCCCTGGCCGGTATCTCAATGGTTAGAGCATCGGTCCACACACTGAAGAATCTCAGGTTCAATTCGGTTAAGAAGACACACCTGGGTTGCAGGCTTGACTCCCAGCTCCAGTTGGGGTGCATGCGGGAGGCAACCAATCGATGTGTCTCTTTCATATTGATGTTTCTCTCTCTTCTCCCCACTCTCTCTCTAAAACTCAATGGAAAAAATACCCTCCAGTATTTATAAATAAAAACTTAAAAAATAAGCTATGACTGACAATTCTCAGGGGAAAGGAGTAAGAGGGGTGCAAGAAGAGACTGGACAAAAATCGTACACCTATGGTTGAGGACAATGGCGTGGGGAGGACAGAGGGTGGAGTGGGAACCGGGTGGAAAGGAGCTATGGGGGAAAAAAGGAGGAACAATTATAATAATCTGAACAATAAAGATTTATTAAATTTTAAATAAATAATTTTTGGGGGGAGGCTATGGTGTCACACAGATCCTGGACTTAGGTCTCAGTTCTGCCTCTTACCAGGTATATGACCTTAGGAAAGTAACTTAATGATATAACTCCATTTACTAATTTATCAAACCTTAGTTGCTTCATGTATAAAATGGAGATACCACTTAAAATAACCTGAAAGCAGGATTATTGGGAGAAATAAATACTACATAATAAAAGCACTTATTACATAGTGAGCACTCAAATGCTGGCTACTATTTTAAACATAGGCTTATACAGCTTACTAATAAGTAACCTACCAACACAAGGTCACATAGCTAATACATGGCAGAGTGGAATTAAAACTCAGATCTGACTCCAAAGCAATTAAGTGTTTTTTCCCACCATATTACCATCCCTCACAAATGCCATCATAACTGACACACACAACTCTGGATTATCCGTTGTATCAGGGAAAAGTCCACAACTAAAAGCCCCAGAAAATTCAAAACTCTGTGTCATCTCATAGTTTCAACTTCCTCTCATCAAAACAAAATTTCTTAAAAATCATTTTTTAAGAGGCTCTCATGAGAACCAAAAATGGATTTCAGTTTTCCCCATTTTCTTAGGATGCTTTACCCTCTAAGAGAAGTCTAAATAAGCCAAAAGGTTGGGAGGGGTAAAAGAATAAACAAAGGGGTCTGGATAAATATACCTGAATTAGCCATAAGTTATATCTAAAAGTCACAAAAGGGCCCTGACCATTTTGGCTCAGTGGATAGAGTGTCGGCCTGTAGACTGAAGGGTCCCAGGTTCGATTCTAGTCAAGGGCATGTATCTTGGTTGCAGGCACATCCCCAGTTGGAGGTGTGCAAGAGGCAGCTGATTGATGTTTCTAACTCTTTCCCTCTCCCTCTCTGTAAAAAATCAATAAAATATTAACAACATAAAAAACAAACAAGTAAATAAATAAATAAAAGTCACAAAAGGGAGTACCCAGAAACCAGAAAGAATCTCACACAGCTCAAAATATCTACCCAATAGTTAATTCCCAGAAATTAACAAGAGGCTGAAAAACCTAGTTCTTCCAGAATTTCTTAATTAGCTCCATAAGTGGCTGTCTGCCTGGTTTCTCATCTATGACTCACTGAAACATCATACATACTTCAAGACGACCTGATAGAAACTGATGTCTTGACTGGAAATGTAAGATGAGCAATAAATTCCCAGCAAGCTCAAACTCCAGCCTTACTCCACTCCCGCCGTCAAGGACACTTAGGAAAAAAGTAAAATCCCCACCAGTCCCACTACAATGATCCAGACCTGGTTCCTACAGCCGTGGGCTCTGAGAGAATGTACCTTCACAAGTTCAGGATCTGATGTTTTTAAGAGAAACCAAATTCCTAAAAACAATGGCCCCAAATTTTCCTAGGTCCCTTTATAAAGATTAAATGACCTTTGATGTGTTATTTCCCCAGAGTAGTCAACAGATGTCACAAGGCCATCTCTGCCTAAAGACATGCTTTGTTTGGTCAGCACAGTGATGCATCCAAGTGTTAAAGTAATTTTATTAATTGCAAACAGATAAAAATTGTATCTAAAAATTGACTTTTGTATTCAAATCTAAATTCTTTTAAAGAAGCTTTAAAATACTGATGAAACTGGAACCCCATTTCCCCCAGGTTAACAACTAATTAACGCTTGGTAATGGTTCTTTTCAGTAGAGTGTGAGCTTTTCAGTCCTACTGCTCCCTAATATCCAACACACAATCCACTTAGCAATTCATATTATCTGATCCTTTTAGGCACATGATCTTATAATTCTTCATCTAGATTGGAGGAATACCAAAGACACCAAGAGATTGAGTTTTTAATTTCTAGTTTCTAGAATCCTTACAAATACTTACCAATTGCTAAGGCCAGTTGATCCTTGAGAGAGCCTTTCCTCTCAGGCCCAAAGGGAAGTTCAGAGAGCTCAGAGGAATTCAAGAAGCCCTAAGTGCACACACACACAAAAAAAACATGAATCAGTTTTGTACTACTCAAATTATCAAAAACTAGACAAATATAGCTTATTTCTCAGAAAAAAGATATAAGACAACTAAATATAGATGATATTTTCATTAAGCTAAAGATGTTAAAAATTGACAACAGTTCCATTTTTATAAATATTTTATTCTATCACTCCACTACCCTAATTCCTCTGGTCCTTTTTCTTTTTTTAAAAAAAGGTATTTTTTTTTTCGAGAGAGAGAAACATCAATGTGAGAGCAGAATATCGACTGGCTGCCTCCTGTACAGCCCCTACCAGGGATCTAGCTGCAAACCTTTTGGTGCATGGGACAAAGCTCAACCAACTGAGCCACACCAGCTAAGCTGGCCTAACTTCTTTTCTTTTTTTCTTTTTTTAATATATTTTATTGATTTTTTTACAGAGAGGAAGAGAGAGAGATAGAAAGTCAGAAACATCGATGAGAGAGAGACATCGATCAGCCACCTCCTGCACGCCCCACAGTGGAGATGTGCCCGCAAGCAAGGTACATGCCCCCAACTGGAATCGAACCTGGGACCTTTCAGTCTGCAAGCCAACGCTCTATCCACTGAGCCAAACCGGTCTCGGCTGGCCTAACTTCTTAAAATGTAGTTTCCTAGATATCAAGAATAAATTTTCATAACATTTTAAAGCTTAAAAGGTTTGTGAACTCTAGGCAGTCCAGCTCAGTGGATAAGAGCATTGGCCCATGGACTGAGGAGTCAAGGCTCCATCAGGTCAAGAATACAGAGCTCAGTTGCAGGCTTGATCTCTGGCCCAAGTAGGGGTACATGCAGGAAGCAACGAATCAATGTGTCCCTCTCACATAGATGTTTTTTTCTATCTCTCCCCCTCCCTTTCACACTCTCTAAAAAAAAAAAAAAAAAATCAATGGAAAAATATCCTTGGCCCTAACCAGTTTGGCTCAGTGGATGGAGCATTGGCCTGGGGACAAATTGGGGGGTCCCAAGTTTGATTCCGGTCAGGGGCATGTGCCTTAGTTGCAGGCACATCCCCAGTGGAGGGTGTACAGGAGGCACCTGATTGATGTTTCCCTCTCATCAATGTTTCTAGCTCTCTATCCCTATCCCTTCCTCTCTGTAAAAACAATTCAATAAAATATATTTTTTAAAAAAGAAAAAAAAATATCCTTGGGTGAGGATTAACAAAATAAAAAGGTTTACAGATTGTTTGAACGCATAATGTTAAAAATTCAAAGGAAGAGAACTAGACAACAGCTCACAAAACTACCATCCTATTTCTAGGAATTTACCCTGGCAATATACTTCCAGCAATATAACTGTACATATTCAGTGAGCAATTATGTCTAATCATAAAATACTGCAACAGCCTAAATGCCTAAACCTAAGAGAAGGCTGGCTGAATCAACCACAGCTCAGCCATACAATGGTATACTATGCAACTGAAAAAAGGAGAGCTCCATGAGCTGCTATGGAGTATTTCTTGCTAGATTAAATGAAAAAAATAAATTTAAAGAGTATGTACAAATTATACTACCAATTGTATAAAAGCTATTTTTTGTTGTTTTTTAAATTCTTTTTTAAAGTATATATTTTTATTGATTTCAGAGAGGAAGGGAGGAGAGAGAGATAGAAACATCAGTGATGAGAAAATCATTGATTGGCTGCTTCCTGCACGCCCCCTACTGGAGATTGAGCCTGCATGGGCATGTGTCCTTGACCAGAATCAAATCTGGGACCCTTAGCCCACAGGCCAACATTCTATCCACTGAGACAAACCAGCCAGGGAGTGTAAGAGGTATTTGTATAAACATGCTTATTTTTGTGAAAAGACATAAAAGATAACCATAAACCAATAAAGTTGGTTATTTATAGGAGAGGATAGGAAATGGGGTAGAAAAGAGACAAGAGGGAGTAAGGGTGTGTGTGTGTGTGTATCATAACGTTCAGAACCTTATTAATGTATTACACATTCAAAAATTAAATTAACAAGGTTTTGGAGTCAAAATGAAAATTGATTAAAAGGAAACATAAGACTCTAACTGTATTTCAAATGAACAACATAACCTCACCTCTGTGTGTGTGTGTGTGTGTGTGTGTGTGTGTGTGTGAATAATCCAAGTAACTTTCAATACAGTTCTTTGACCACATAACTTCAATGTAAAGACAAAAGAACATCAAAGAAATCTTGAGATCCAAGATGGCGGCATAGGTAAACACCTACACTGCTGCCTCACACAACAATTTCAAAACTACAACTAAAAGACAGAACGGACATCATCCAGAACCACAGGAAAGCTGGCGGAGTGTAAGTTCTACAGCTAGAAGGAAAGAGAGGGGCTCACAGAGACCCAGAAGAGCTGCAAAAAAGCTGAGGTACTGAGACGTGCGCGCTGAGAGAGCGGTGCCAGAGTACCTGGCTGGCTTTCTCTGGCGGGAGGGAGACGGAGACTCCCAACGGCATTGAACCCCTTATCCTATGACACTAAACCCCAGATCCAGCCGAAACTCATACGAGGGGAGTTTGGACTGTGAAAAGGGAGAGGTGCACGGAAAGTTAGGGGAGTCGCAGAAGATCAGGTCTGGTCTCGCACACGGATGGTGCTGCGCGCAGGACAGATTGCTGATTGTGCCGCTGGCTTTCGCGAGTGGGCGGGAGACAGACCCTCCGAACTGTGCCACTTCTGACTCCACTAAGCCCCTGTTTCGGGCAAAACCCTGGGGACCTAGACTCGTGTGGTCCTAGTGCTCTGGGGAGCTGGAAAGGCAGCGGTTAGAGGCACTGCGGGTGCGCGCACAAGAACCGCTCCAGCCATTACCCAGTCACGTGAGACTCAGGGGCCGTGGAGGGCGGGGCCGACTGGAAGGCAAGGCGGTCCCTGAAGCCCTGAGACTCCACCCCTCCCAAGCTCAACAGAGGCTTCTTCGGTTTTACATCTGGTATCATAAGGCTGAATCCAACACAGAAGTTTCCCCGGCATAGTGAAAATGCCGAAACAAGGGAAGGGATCACAAACAAAAGAAATGGAGGAAAAAAAACGACTGGATATAGAGTTCAAAACCACGCTTGTAAGGTTTTTCAAGAATATGCTAGAAAAATTCGATAAATTTAGTGAGACCCAAGAGGAGATGAAAAAGGACCAACTAGCGATACAAAAGGGCCAACTAGAGATGGAAAAGGTCCTACTAAAGATGATAAAGGACCAAATAGAAAATAAACATACACTGACTGAAATAAAAAATATTATACAGAGTCCTAACAGCAGACTAGAGAAAGGCAAGAATCAAGTAAAAAATTTGAAATATAAAGACGCAGACAACATTCAACTGGAAAAGCAAGAAGAGAAAAGAATCCAAAAATGTGAACATAATGTAAGGAGACTCTGGGACAGCTTTCAGCGTACCAACATCAGAATTGTGGGGGTGCCAGAAGAAGAGAGAGAGCAAGATACTGAAAACCTGTTTAAAGAAATAATGACTGAAAACTTCCCACATCTGGTAAAAGAAATAGACTTACAAGTCCAGGAAGCACACAGAACCCCAAAGAAAAGGAATCCAAAGAGGACTACACCAAGACACATCATAATTAAAATACCAAGAGCAAAAGACAAAGAGAGAATATTAAAAGCAGCAAGAGAAAAACAGTTTATTACCTACAAGGGAGCACCCATACGACTGTCAGCTGATTTCTCAACAGAAACGATGCAGGCCAGACGGGAGTGGCAAGAAATATTCAACGTGATGAATAGCAAGAACCTAGAACCAAGAATAATCTATCCAGCAAAGCTAACATTCAGAATTGAAGGGCAGATAAAGAGTTTCACAGATAAGAAAAAGCTAAAGGAGTTCATCAACTCCAAACCAGTATTATATGAAATGCTGAAAGGTACTCTTTTAGAAGAGGAAGAAGAAAAAGGTAAAAGCCAAAAAATTATGAACAACAAATACATATCTATCAACAAGTGAATCTAAAAATTAACTGAATTAAAAATTTGATCAACAGAATAAACTGGTGAATATAATAGAATCAGAAGCACAGAAAGGGAGTGGACTGATAATTCTCAGGGGGGAAGGGGTG
>JAAGEH010000304.1:1751951-1868315 GCA_011751065.1 Lasiurus cinereus | reverse complement strand
TCATTAACAGTAGCAAAATTACAGTTATGAAGTAGCAACAAAAATAATTTTATGATTGGGGGTCACCACAACATGAGGAACTGTATTAAAAGGTCACAGCATTAAAAAGGTTGAGAACCACTGACCTAGATCTTGGTTTCTCAAAACCATTCCCCCCACTAAAAGGGATCAGGATTCCTTAGAGAAGTAAACAATTCCATGTTTGGAGCAAGGAAAGTATGACACAGGTAAGTCCAGAATATCTTGTATGCCAAAAAAAGTAAAGAAACACTCAAAATAATGAGGATATATCAAAGGACAATGGTGCCAGCCTGCACAGGTTTGCCTTGCACTGGCCAAATCCAGGAATAATTTGAGCATCAAAATAAATAATGCTTTAAAAACCCTCTTGATTTATATTTCGAACTCTCCATTCAGCTATCAAATGCAGAGATACCCAAATTCTTTTGAGAATATTTTTAACCTTTCAAACATTTTATTTTTTTTTCAAACATTTTAACCTCCAAACATATTTACCTCCAAAACATATTTATAGTGCTATCCAAACTTTTCTAAAGTCTAAACAAAGCAGGAACATTTTCTGTTGCCTTTTCTTTTCTTTTTAGTGAGAGATAAATAACACTCAGCAAATTTCCAGCAATGGGATGGAACTATAACAGGACAATATTTTTCTAATTATAGATTTTCATATTTGATTGGATGATCAAAGATGCTTGGGAAATGCTGGATTAAACAGATTTCCTTACAGTAGAACCACTCAGAGATCTGAAATGTGTTAGCAGGCACGGAATCCACCAAAAATAAATGTATAAATAATAATTATACAATGAATTGTAGCTTGCTGTATAAAGTAAGAATTGATGAATCAAATGTTGCACTAAACAAAGGGAGAAGTTTCTTTTTTTAAAAAAAAAATATATTTTATTAATTTTTTTACAGAGAGGAAGGGAGAGGGATACAAAGTTAGAAACATCGATGAGAGAGACATCGATCAGCGCCTCCTGCACGCCCCCTACTGGGGATGTGCTCGCAACTAAGATACATGCCCTTGACCGGAATTGAACCCGGGACCTTTCAGTCCGCAGGTCGACGCTCTATCCAGAGAGCAAACCGGTTTCGGCAAAGGGAGAAGTTTCTTACAGCAGAATGCCAACTAACAAAATTAATATATATAAAACAAATTATAAGAGTTAAAAAAATTACCCTAATGCAACTATCACAGTAATAACTGATCTGTCAAGAACCATCAATGGATGCTAAAACTATTAGACAAAAGTTTTTTTTGTGTGTGTTGTTGTTTTAAATACATTTTTATTTATTTCAGAGATAGAGGGAGAAGGGAGACAGAAACATCAATGATGACAGGGAATCATTAATTGGCTACCTCCTGCATGCCCCACACTGGAAATTGAGCCCACAATCGGAGCACGTGCCCCAATCGAAAAATGAACCATGATTTCCTGGTTCAGGGTCAAGCTCAACCACAGGCTAGGCAAAAGTGTTTTGGAAGCTACATGTTTATACAGTCTCAAGGAATCTCCCATAGAGATAAGTTGTTAATTACAAAGAGGAACATGGTAACTTCACAATGGAGAAATATAGCAGAAACTGTCTTAACTGAGAGATCAAAATTAGCATCAATAATGGGACCAACAGTTATTATGTACTTCCTGATGTGATATACAGGATGATTTATTTTCTATTATTATAAAAATCCATATTGTGAGTCTAAATAAGAAGAAACATCAAACCCAAATTGAAGGACATTCTACAAAACTGTCCTGAACTCTTCAAAAATTTCAATGTAGTCTGACTGGTGTGGCTCCGTGGTTGAGTGTTGACCCATGAACCAGGAAGTCACAGTTCAATTCTCAGTCAGAGCACATGCCCAGGTTGGGGGCTCAATCCCCAGTGTGGGACATGCAGGAGGCAGCCAATCAGTTCTCTCTCAACGACTGATGTTTCTATCTCTCTCACTCTCCCTTTCTCTCTGAAATCAATAAAAATATATTTTAAAAAGAAAAAATAAATGTAATGAAAGATAAAGGAAATGGAACAGATGATAACTAAAGCTTGCATTGATAATAATAAAAGGAAATCAAGCTAAAGGAACTCTTATTACAGTTAATGAAACAGAAACATAGTAAAGTAAGTAAATGGCTCAGGGTTACAAATAGAATCAATGGCAAAGTCAAGATTAGAATTTATAGTTCAAGTGATTCATCTACTCAATACAATTCTAAACAATACTATCCATGCAATTTTCCATATAATGTGACTATTTAATGTCAGTAACAATTAGCATTTACCATGAGATCTCAAGAAAAGGATAAATAGGAAGAGAAAAATTGTAGTACTAAATTTTTTAAAAATTGTGCAAGCAGCCAGTTTATTTTTGCCTTGAATCAAAGACAAATAAGCTTGAATCAAAAGCGAATATATCATTCCTTCCTCGATCCTTCTATGAACAAAAATAACCTTATTCTTCTAAATTATGCCTTCTCTAATATCTTTTTTTAATTGGTTTTGAGAGATGAAGGGAAAGGAAAAGAGAAAGTATTTACAGAAACATTGGTGTGAAAGTGGAACATCAATCTGCTGCCTCCTGCATGCCCCCTACTAGGAATCAAGCCAAGAAACTCAGGCATCTGTGTAGACCAGGAACTGAGCCTGTAACCAACGTCTTGGTGCATGGGACGACGTCCAACCCCTCGAGCCACCTAGGCCAGAGCTCCAATATATTTAAGAATCCTTTTCTCAGGTCAGATTTCTGATTACCTGACTTGACTGACTCTACCCCACTGGCATTCATTCATTCATTTAATACAGATTTACTGAGCCTCAACTAAGTATTGGGCCCACTTCTCTTTCACCAGAGACATAGTAATGAAAAGACAAATCCCCTGCCTCATGAAGCTTGTGTTCTATTGGGAAAGACAGACACATACAAGTAAATAAAAATTACAAAAAATGTTAATGAAATAAGTTAAGTGGACAGAGCCACAGGAGGAAGGGTACATCTCTACAAAGGGATAACATTTAAGCAAAGACAAAAAGGGAGACATGAGATTGAATAAGTAAACAACGAAGACTCTAAAGAGGGGAGGCAGAGTGGAACAAATCCGGCATGCTGGAAACAACACACTGGAGACCCCAAAACTCACTTTACTGTAAGTGGAAAGTTGGTCCTTTAGGCTCTGACAATGCAACATGGTTCCAAGGGCTACTTGCTGGACCAATTGTTGAAATTTTAGATTTCTTGCAACAAAATCTGTCTCACAGTTTACCTGTAGGAACAAATTGATGTTGCTGTATAAGCTATTTACTGAGAGTTTTCAAAAGTGCTTTAAAGTTGGAGAGTAAACCAAGGTATTGATAGAATAAGCTGTAGACTCAACAAAGCAGAAATAAATGACCCCAGAACTTCAAATCTACAGTTCCTCTCCTAGCTGAGGCCAAAAGCTGAATAAGTGATTCCCACAGCATCCCTTAGGTAGCAATGACTTGAACATTCAGAAGATGGTCCACAATGTCCCCAAAAGACTCACTCGCCTGTGACTGCATGCCTTAATCAACTGATTCTCCAGCCTCCCCTAACTACAAATCAGTTTTGTTATCAGCTTATCTCCTTCTCTCACTCTAAACTCTAATCCCACTCTAATCCCAATCTGATTCTTCACTAGTTTCGGCCCCCACATTCTAAAACAGCTACTCTCTATCCATCAACTAATTAATATAATTCCTAGCTTTAAAATCAAACTGTTCCAGGAAACAATCAGCGACAAGGTATACAGCTACACCAGACTGACACTTAATATTCTAGAGTAATAGTCTAGACTGCTTGGGTCCTTTCTCATCAACACACCTGCGCATTTCTATACTTAAATGAATATATTGCTAATTAACTGTGGTCTCACGGGTTTCATTCAACTTCCTTTTACGGAAGAGTCTACCACAAAGCCGTACACTGAAGGGGCAGCTGTTCCTGGTATTTGGAATTCTGGACATCTCACCTCAACTAACACAGTGGAGTTTCCTTCCTGCAGCAGCCCAATCAGACCTTCTTTAGTCTTCCTCCCATGGAGCTTGGCAGCTTTGCTCCAGCCCTCCTTCTGGGCCTTCTCATGAAGCCAGCTCTCCGCCTAGAAATCGGAAAGGAAAAGGGCAGATGACAAAGTCACAGAATTTAGAACTGAACGAGGCTCTAAACTATGCCCAGTTCCCATAAGACTCTTCCTGCTTCCCTTCCATCCTGTAAGAGAAACTGAAGTAATCTATGGCAGCACTAATGGCTGCGGGGTGCGCTGGATAAACTTAATCCTTACCACGCCCCGAGGGGTCAGAGAGTAGTATTTTCACTATGCATACAAGAACGATGCAACGCTGAAAGACTGAGATGTCCAAGGTCACAGGGGTAGCGTGAGGGCACCAGGATTTTCATCCTGGTCCGTCTGACTCCAAAGCTGACACAAACCCTTTCAGCTCTCAGCAGCAGGAAACAGCATTGCCGTTTTGCGAGATGTAAGGTTTGTTAAGCCTGGGATCCCGAATCAATTGCTTCCTAACAGAGCGGAGTCAACGGCTGAGGCCGTCCCTTAAGTCAGAGTCACGGGACCGGAGTCCGCCTTCCACGCTCCCCAGCGCGACCCCCCCCCCCCCCAGGGCGGGGGCCCCCCCCGGCCCCCCCCCGCCCCCCGCCCCCCCCCCCCACACCTGTTGGAGATCCCCGCCACAAGTCTCCAGAGCTTTCTTGCAGTTCACAAAAGAATAGCCTGTTTTTCGCCGCAACTTCACGAGGAGCTCCTTGCTGGAGGCCGAGGACAGCCAGTGCCCCGCGTGAAAGGTGTGCCATGGCTGAGGCGCCTGAAGCGCAAGGGGCCCTGCCTGGAGGCGGCAAGAAAAGCGGGTGAGAAGCAGAGCTCAGGGAGGTGTTCCGGGGACCGCAGGCTTGTCCGCAGCGAGGTGACCCGAAGGGGGAATGGGGCCCGGGAACGGGGGAAGGCAGCCCGCGGAAGCTGCACCGCGAAGGGGCAGGCAAGGAGGTGGGGGAAAGGTTGGGGTGGAGTCTGAAAGGGGGTCGCAGGTAGGGTGCCCGGGAGACCTGCAAGGAAAGCAGGTCGGTGCCGGGGCCAAGACCCCTCACCGGGCATCTCCCCGCGACCAGACAGAGACGCAGTGACCGCACCAGCGACATCTCTCCGGCCGCCGCACGCTGCTGCGGGTGCGGCGCAGTGAGGAGGCCACCGGCCTACGGCGTAGCGGCAGGGCCAAACCTCTCCGCCGGGATGTGCCGAACGGGGATGCCGCCACCTGCTGGCCGGAGGGTGCACGCTTGCCTCCCCATGTGAGCTTATGGAGATGACATTTCAGAACGGAATTGCTACCTCCAAGTGAAATAGGAAACCATGAGACAAAGTCGTCACAAAATAACAATACAAGACATGTGGTAACACTTTGTTTCTTTATTTCCAATGCTCTTTCACATTCATTATCCATTTATGAATCCAGACAAAATTGTGAGGTAGGTGGGTGGGTTCAGAAATTTGCCAGCGGTTACCTGGGAAAGGTAGGGGCATGGTCCCTTCAACAAACTCAATAAGAATTTGTTGAATGAGCAAAATAATTATTGAACACTAAATAAATAAAATGTGCCAGGAACTATGCTAGGCTTCAGGGAATTAGAGATAATAAACTACAGCCCTACCTTCCCAAGTAATCTATCTAATGGTGAGAAAATAGGGAGCAGGCACATGACCACACAAGACAAAGTAAGTCTCATAAGATGAACAGTTAAAGGGTGTCAAAGGAGAAAGAAATCACATCCAAACAGGGCTCTGGAAAAGCTTCCCCCTCCCCCCTCCAGGATAAAGGCTAATAGCAGTGAAGATTTTGACAGCTGGAACTAGCCCTCCCAGGGAAGGAATCATCAAAGAGAATGAAGAAAGAAGTCAGGGAAGCTTGGTATGGATTTAGGGAACAAAGAATAGACTTTTGGCCCGAGGTTGCAATACATTTGGAAATCAGCAGAAAATGGAGAGTGATTTAGGATTACACAGGATAGACTGAGTACCAAGCTAAGGAGCTTATTCTTGCTTCTGTAGGCAGCAGCAGAAGCAAATCAGGGATGATTTTGGAAAAGTTGGAGGCCAGGAGGCCAGAGGAATTGATATGTGGCCCAAGGAATAAGGATAGCCCCAACCAGAGTTACCACAGTGGGAAGAGAAAAGAGATGAAGGCAAAACACATTAGGAAGGAAGGACTGACAGAGCTTAGACACCGAAAGAAAAATAGATAAGAACCACGTACTTCGTGATCAGGACTCCAACTCCAAAAAGAATGAAGAAGGCACAGGCCAAAGGACAGCTCTGCTGCCTATCCTCAACTTCAGGCCTGGAAGGACCTGACCCAGTTAGAGCCATGGTCCCACCAGACTATCTCTAGAAGCAAGAAGTGGGTGATCTGAGGCTTCTTACTTCCCAGAACCCCAACAAAAGCCTGAGTTCTTTGGATGTAGAAGAGATCTTTAATGCTCATGTTTCTTTCCCTTTAAAAAAAAATTCCAGCCAAGACCGGTTTGGCTCAGTGGATAGAGCGTCGGCCTGTGGACTGAAAGGTCCCGGGTTCGATTCCGGTCGGGGGCATGTACCTTGCTTGTGGGCACATCTCCAGTGTGGGGTGTGCAGGAGGCGGCTGATCGATGTCTCTCTCTCATCGATGTTTCTGACTTTCTATCCCTCTCCCTTCCTCTCTGTAAAAAATCAATAAAATATATTTAAGAAATAAATTCCAGTAAAATCTGGCCAAATACACATATTCTGTATAAAAATACAATAGCAGGACTGGGTGTGATCAGTGACAGTCTCTGCAGCCACTGTTCTCACATCTTATTTACCTCCCCTTCCCTTAAAAACCCTGGATACCCTCCCATCATCATCATCCTTTATTGAGAACAAGAGCTAGGAACATCCTATGTGCTCTAAACCAGTGCTGCTAGGGCTCTAGGATTTTTAGCCAGCAGGCAACTCCCTGTACCTGCCCAAGAGTATCTGGGGAATTAAGAGGGAAGGAGGAAAGAGGCAAGGGAAATCCATCCTTTTTGGTCCTTGTGTTTCTGGCTTTGGAGATATGGCAGTTCCTTCATTAGGACAAGGGGTTCAGAGAAGCAGAAGGATGACATCAAACAGGTCTTCGTTCCCTGTGCCTGGCCCTATAGATGTTGACATTCTTATCCTCATCCCGCTGGGCCAGCTCCAGTTGGAAATGCTGGGGCAGGAGGTACTGAAAGAAGCTCTCTGTCCCATGCTCCTCTCTCATCTTGGAGGCCAGATAGATGGTGCCATCAGGCCCGCACAGGTGTTGGAGTGTCCCCAGCAGCAGTGGGAAGGTGGGCTCCAGATACACAATATCAGCCCCCAGCACCAGGTCATAGTCGCCAGGGAAGACATGCTGGTCAATCCCCCAGGACAAAGCGCGGACCTGGGCCCGGGCTCCAGCTGGCACGTTGGCCTGGACGTTGCCCTGGATCTGTTCTAGGGCCAGGGGCAGGTCAGTGATGGTAACATCCCCCCCTGGGAGAGAGAGGGAAGAGAAATGAAAGTCAGAGGGACCAACAAAGGGGTCTCAGCTCCCGCTCAGAAGGTCCAGAGGCCTCAGAGCCTGGAGGACAAATGTGTTGACAGCCGAAGTCCATCCTTTGGCTTTAGTTGCACTAACTTCCAACTTACCCACTGCTATTCTCATTACTCTACATTCTACAACATCAACATTCTCTCTGAGCTAATCTTCAACCTCTCTGCTCAAAACACAACAATCATATGTCAGCAGAAGCCTGGGCAGCACTAAGCTGGAGTTGGGCTATGCACCCACCCCCTACTGACTCGGACAGCTTCAGAGGTCTGGAAAGCTTCCAAGAAGACGTGCCCTCAGTGAGCCTTTAAGGACAAGTCAGGTGGAGCTTTCCAAGCAGAGAACTGAGAGTACAAAGGCCTGGCATTGAGAGCATGGAGTATTCAAGGAAGGCTGGAGCTTAGATAATGTAGAAGGGAGGAGAAAAATGTCAAGACATGAGAGTAAAGAGAAAATTGATGACATGCTAAGGAGATTCAGGCTTGATTGCTAAGGGCAATAGGCTTTTTAAAATATATATTTCTATTAATTTCAGAAAGGGAGGAAGATGGAGAGAGATATAAATATCAATGATAAGAGAAAATCACTGATCAGCTGCCTCCTGCATGCCCCCTATTGAAGATCTAGCCTACAACCCAGGCATGTGCCCTTGACCGGAATTGAACTCAGGACCCTTCAGTCTGCAGGCCAATGCTCTATCCACTGAGCCAAACCAGCTAGGGTAGTGCAATAGGTTTAAATATAGAAGTAGGGGGTGCAGATAATCAAACTAGCATCTCAGAAAGCTTCATTCATGCAATAAATATATGTATTGAGCATCTAAGTTCTGGGAATACAGTGGTGAGCAAGACAAAACCTCAGTCTTCCTACAGGTAGAGACACACTAAGTACTGCAAAACTCTTTAATCATAACTGTGATGACCATTATAGAAACAGCAAGTATTAAGAATTCATTCATTCATTTATATTTATTATGTGCCTATATGCCAGGTGCTGAGAACACAGCAGTAAACCACTCGAGAATCCCACTGCTCATGGGATTACAGTTTAGTGGCAAGAAATAGACAACAAACAAAACATAAAATACACTGCACATGAGATGGTAATAAGTGCTCTGATGAAGGACGCACCAAGCAGGGAAGGAGAATAAGAACTGCTTGAGGGACAGGCAGGGAATGTCATTTTTTTTTAAATATATTATATTGATTTTTTACAGAGAGGAAGGGAGAGGGATAGAAAGTCAGAAACATCGATGAGAGAGAGACATCGATCAGCTGCCTCCTGCACGCCCCACACTGGAGATGTGCCCGCAAGCAAGGTACATGCCCCCGACCGGAATCGAACCTGGGACCCCTCAGTCCGCAGGCCGACGCTCTATCCACTGAGCCAAACCGGTTTCGGCAGGGAATGTCATTTTAAATGGGATGGTTAGGGACAGTCTTATTGAAGAGATGCATTTGGGCAAAGAAAGATGGAAGTGATGGAGCAAACCACATGGATCTCTCAGGCTAAAATGTACCGATGAGGGAACACAGAGTGCAAAGACCTTGAGGCAGGAGGTGCTAGGCAGACCTGAGGAATAGCAGGAAGGCCAGTGGCTGGAGCAGAGTAAGTGAGGGAGATAAACGTGGGGGTTGGATTCTAAACAGGGCCTTTTCAGGAGACTAAGAAATTTGGCTGAGATAGGAGGCTACTGGATAATTTCAAATGGAAGAAGGAAATACATGGAGTTATGTTTTTAAAGGATTAATTACTCTGGCTGCTGGGGTGAGAAAAGACGGCAGAGAGGCAAGGTCAGAAGCAATGATGATCATGGTTTGAACCAGGGCAGTAGCAATGTCTAACAAGTGGTCGGATCCTGAATATATTTTAAAAGTAGTCAACAGAATTTGCTGACAGATAAGATATGAAATACTAGAGAGAGAGAGAGAGAGAGAGAGAGAGAGAGAGAGAGAGAAATTGAGCCTGGCACTAAGATGTTTAGCCTGGCCAACTAGAAGACTGAATTGCCATTCATTTAGATGAGGAAGCTTGCAGGAGCAGGATTGGGCAAGGTGATCATGAGTCTGTCTCTGGACAACACATTAAATTTAAGATGTCCGTCAGACAAGCACATGATTTCCCAGGAGAGGAGGTTACACAAACAAGTCTGAAGGTAGAAATGGGCCAGAGAGTCATCAGCATAGAAAGGGTATTTAAAGCCATGACATAATAGGCTTGCTGGGGAGTGAGTGCAGACAGAACAGAGAAGGGCTCATAGCACTTCTCCTGAGCCCAGCCAGGGGCACTCAAATTATCAGTTGAAAAGGAACCAACAAATGAAAATGGAGAAGAATACCAGTGAGGTAGGCAGAAACTAGAAGAGTGGTGCCCTGGAGACCAAAGGAAGTGCTTCAAGGAGGAAGAGTCAAATGCTGCAAAGTTAAGAAAGATGGGCTCCTAACTGACCCCTGTGTTTAACTGCATGGAGTTGGGAATGAAGCTCACAGCTTGACTAGAGCAGCTGGAATGGATAGGGCATGGAGGGGGTGTCTCAAAACGGATTGAGGAAATAATAGGAAGAGGGGAACTACAGACAGGGAATATTAAGTCTTGAGGAATTTTGTTATAGGAGAGAAATGGGGTAGTACCTGGAGGGATATGTAGAATCTAGCGTTTTTCTGAAATAGGAGAAATTAAAATATGTTTTGTATATTATATACACACACAGAATAAACCAGAGCAGGAAAATATGATAATTCTTAAGAGATGAGGATGGAGCAGTGTTTACTGGAACAATATCTTGGAATAGATGAGGTTTGATGTCTCCTGACAAGTGGAGAGCATAACATTCATTCATGGTACACACACAACAGGAGAGAAGGTAGCACCTACAGAACCAGATGCAGTGAGGTGAGTAGATCACGTGGACTTTTTATATGAGGAAATAGAAGCAACCAGAAGAGATAGGAAACAAAGTCATCAGCTGAGAGTGAAGATAGGGGAGGAAGCATTTGGAGGTTTGAAGGGCAAGAAGGTAAGAATCAGATGTTTAGGAGAGGTGAATAAGTGGAGAGGGAGGTGCAATAGGCTAGCTGGGTAGCAATTAAGGATGCACCTGAGGTTAGTAACAAATGTAACATGAAACCAGCCAGCAAATGTGTGTATACACTAGGAGAACCTAAGCTAGCCGAGTACTAAAGGATGTGTATGCAGGAACCAGCTGGCACAAGGATTTAAGGCACAGAGCATAGCCTATGTGAAGGCTCCAAGGAAGGAAACATCAAGATAGACTTGAGGCCCTGGCCTGGTCACTCAGTTGGTTAGAGCATCATCCTGATATGCCAAGGTTGCAGGTCACAGCACATACAAGAATCAACCAGTGAATGGATAAATGGATGGAACAGCAAGACGATGTTTCTCTCTCTCTCTCAAATCAATAAATAAGAAAAAAATTTTTTAATCAACCAATGACCCAGCCTGTATTGCTCAGTGGTTGAGCATTGACGTATGAACCAGGAGTTCATGGCTCGATTCCTAGTCAGGGCACGAGCTCAGTCTTCAGTGAGGGACATACACAAAGCAGCTGATCAATGATTCTCTTTCATCATTGTTGCTTCTATCTCTCTCTCCCACTGCCTTCCTCTCTGAAATCAATAAAAATATTTCTTTCTGCCGAAACGGGTTTGGATCAGTGGATAGAGCATCGGCCTGCAGACTGAAAGGTCCCAGGTTCGATTCCAGTCAGGGGCACGTACCTTGGTTGCGGGCACATCCCCAGTAGGGGGCGTGCAGGAGGTGGCTGATCGATGTTTCTGATTCTATCTCCCTTTCTCTCTGTAAAAAATCAATAAAATATATTTTAAAAATATATATTTCTTTAAAAAATAAAAATAAGGGCGGTAGGTAAGATCAATGGGAGAAAAGGGGGACATGTGTAATACTTTCAATAATAAAGATTAAAAATAACTAATTAAATAAATAAAATAAAAATCAACCTAAGCTACCCTGGGTGGCAGTGTCAAGGAAGCCTTCCCTTCCATGCTAAGTGGAACAGCAAATCAGTGTTTCTCTATCCCTTCACATCTCTCTCTCTCTCTTCTCTCTCTCTCTCTCTCTCTCTCTCTCTCTCTCTCTCAATTTTTACTAGTAAAAGACCCCTCCCTTCCTCTTTCTCTGAAAATCAGGCAAAATATTTTTTTTTTAAAGAATAAAATCAATTTTAAAAAGAAAAAGGATAGCCCGAACCGGTTTGGCTCAGTGGATAGAACGTCGGCCTGCGGACTGAAAGGTCCCGGGTTCGATTCCGGTCAAGGGCATGTATCCTGGTTGCGGGCACATCTCCAGTAGGGGGCGTACAGGAGGCGGCTGGTCGATAACTCTCTCACACCGATGTTTCTAACTCTCTATCCCTCTCCCTTTCTCTCTGTAAAAAATCAATAAAATATATTTTTTAAAAAAAGAAAGAAAAAGGATAGATTTAAGGAACAGACAGAAGGGTAATAGGTAGCACAAGGCTTAAGGAAGGGGAGGGAGAGACACAGAGGCTAGAGAGGGAAATAGGACCTTGGAGCTATTTAAACATATTGGACCTATTCTGAAAGCAACAAGCAGCTATTGAAAGATGGAAAGGGGGAGAGGAGGTAATAGCAGTTACGTTCTGAATAGCAGTTACGTTCTGAAAAGATCACTCTAACTATTGGGTGGAGTACCTAGAGGTATACCAGTAGGCAGCAGCAAGGAATTGAAACAGGAAGACCAGTTTGACTAACTGTGGTAGTCTAGGCAAGTAATGGTGGTGGCATGGACAGGGGAGCTATCAGCGTCAATGGGAAGCATGACATTTAAGATCCTATTAACCCAATAAATAAAAAGAGATTTAAAAGATTTTTAGGAGATAAAATCAATAGGACTTGAATAATGGACATGGGGGTAAGAAAAAGTGATGTGTCAAAGGTGCTGTCTAGGTTTTCCACTGTGCAGATGGTGGTTTGATTCACGGAGATGGAGAAGTCTGAGGAAGAAACAGGTTTGGTGGGGGAAGATCATAAGATCAAGTTTGGGCATGCCAAACTTCCCCATCTAAAACCTCTAATGAAAATCTAAGAAAGAAATGGCGTCGTTTGAGCCAAAGATGGTGGGTGGGAGAGTGGACAACGGGGTAGGCATTAAGGACATATGAACCATAGGAATGGCTGATTGAGGGAATAGAGTAAGGGATAAGATGACAGATTTCAGACTCGGCAGCTGAATAAGGGTCAAAGGAGGAGAAACCAGCCTAGGAGCAAGTGAAAGTAGGTGTTCCCAACCACGTCACATGCCTCTCTCCATTGTTAGCATAACTGCCCATCTCTCATTCATCCTTCCTTCATGGAAAACTACTGTTGACATTCCTGCTCTTCTGAGCCTGCTGTGTTCAACACTGCTCACCTTCTTCCCGTCTAATAGAGCTTCTTTTTGGATACCAGGGAAGACATGACAAGAATATGTCCACTGGCTCTGTGCATACCTCACCAGAGTTCTTATACTGTGAGGTCTTTCCTGTCCTCCTAACTAGACCATGAGCTCCTCAGGGAGAGGAAATCTGTTTTACTTGTATTCCAATACCTAGCATGACTCTTGGCACATAGAAAATTCCAAATACATATTGGATGAATGAATAGAAGAATGAGTGCCTGGCTCTTGGAAGACTTCCCTCAATGTTAATTTGCATTTTTAGGGAGATGACATCATAAATGTTTTTAAATGAGTGTTTTTGGTGTGAGCTTTTGCCTATCATATTATAAATTAAGGGACTGTCTCCTTTGTAGTTTCTGGTTCTTGACAAGAGTGAAGCAAAGTTTTCCTTACCTTTTCCTTTTTCAAGTCTGTAGTACCTAATACCAAACCTATTTCCCACAAAACACACCCTAACCCTCAGAAACTCTTAAGCTTTCTCCCAAGCAATCAAAACCTTAAAAACCTACAAACAAACAAACAAAAAAACTCTTTAAACCCCTCATAAAGTACTCATGAGGTTTAATACCAACAGGTTACTTCCCCTTCAAGGTATCCCCAAATATGCATCCTGCCAGAAGACCATTTAAGATCCTATTAACCTAAGGAGTTTTTAAGCGAAATCACAAAAAGGTAAAAGGTAGAAAAATCCCTTCTATTAAGACCTGCCGGGCTTTTCTATCCTGCCCCCAAATCAACCATCTGACAGTCAATGAACGCTGTCTTCCACACAAAACAGGTATGGCGGGTTGGGGTGGGGAGCGGAGTGCACTGGTCCCAAACCATTCCCCTCTCCCGAGGATCCAGGAAGAGACTATCTCTCCACATTCCTGCACACACACACACACACACACACACACACACACACGCCCGCCCGCCCGCCCACCCCTCTCGGGACCACAAAGCTCACGCACCCTGCAGCGCTGCCAAGATCCCCACGATGCCGGTCCCCGCACCCAGTTCGATCACCTTCTTGTCTCGGAAATCCACATTTTGATTTTCGAAATAGTTGCACAGGCTCAGAGCCTATAAGAGGGGAAAAAAAGAAAAAGAAAAAGAAAAAAGACTGTCGCGGGATAGCTCCATATGGCAAAGGGAGAGTCCGGGTCTGGACCTCCCGCGGGCCCGCGCCCGGAGCCGCCCCCTCCTCACCGCATCCCACACGCGCGCGGCCACCCCGAGGCGGGACCCGAAGTTCTGCGTGATGCTCAGCACGTGCCCACAGAAAGAGAACCGGCTCTTCTCCGGGTAGAAGTCGGCGAAGAGCCCGACCTCCCGCGGGAACACTGATTCGGGCTCGGATGCAGGCTCTGGACGGAGGTCCGCCATCAGGTCCAGAGGAGCTGGGGGTACCGCCGCCAGCCCTGGGATCCCCGGTCCGTAGCGGGGTGGGCTGGGGGGGGGGACACCTCGGGCCACGTCGGCTGCCCCGTGGCCCCGAGCCCCGCCTCCTGAGCTCGCCCTCCTTCCTGCAGTTTGACTTCCTGGACGTGGCATGAGAAGCTGCCCTCCCACTCGGGCCCTCAGCCCACGCCCGGCGGGCCCCCCTCCAGACCACGCCGGCCGGACCCGGCAGTCTGGCCCAAGGCCCCGGGAGCGAGGGGGGCGGCGCGAGGACCGACGCTACCGCAGAAGCGGGGTGGCCAGACCCCTTTTACCTGCGGGGCGCACGGCTCCCGGCTACCGGGGCAGTAGCCCGGAGCAGGCCGACGCAGGCTGAGGACAGAGGCTGGGGGCGGGCCCCGACTCGCCGGCCCCGCTACAGACGCGAGACGCCGGGGCGCCCGGCGGCACCGGCCCCCTCGGGCCCGCCCCGCCAGGTCCCACGCGATCGCTTGGGTCTTTAAGGGGCGGGGTCTGCGCGGACGTGCTTGCGTCATCGCCGTGCGCCGCGGGCCGCGGCCCCCGCGCGGGTTCGGTAGAGACGCTGGGGCGGGGGACCATGGCGGGAGCCGAGGCTGGGGGCGCGGCCGGCGCCCAGGCCCCGCAGCCGCAGAAGCGCTACTATCGGCAGCGTGCTCACTCCAACCCCATGGCGGACCACACGCTGCGCTAGTGAGTGTGCGGGGCGGGGGCCGGGGCAGGGGCGGGGCACCCCGAAAGGCCCACAGGCGCTGCGGAGAGCGGTGGTGCCGGCAGGGGTCCCGATAGACCCGGAGGATGGGCTGGGTGACGTAAGCTTTGGGGGGTGGGTCGGGTAGGTTTGGCGGTGGGCGGGGTGCGGGCTGGAGGGGGCGTGGCGTTCAGGCCAGGTCTGGGTTCAGGTGCCAGTTTGGCCGGGGGACATCGTTACTGAGACCCAAGTGATGGCGGCAGGACGCCTTTCACATCTTAAGGTTTCCTTTGTCGGACTGAATAAAAAGACAGACACCCAATCCGGCCTGCATCTCACTCCATCCTCTTCACACAGAGCGCCTAAGCAAAGTGAGATCCCAGCGCTTCCAGGAAGCCAGTCTCTCGGAGAAGGGGAACTTGTGTGCCCAGCCGCAATCATCCACCCCTAGTGGATGGATGGAGATGGGCGGGCCTGTGATTCACAGGGTGGTTTCCACTGTATCTCCTCGAAGCCACAAGACCCACTGTTACAGAATCGTTTAGAAACCCTCCCGTCTACTTCCCACCCTTACCCATCCACCCACGCACATGTAAGTGACACTGCTGCAATAGTATGGCCAGTCTTCTCACGTTTCTCACGTCTTCTCTCCAATAGCCCTGTGAAGCCAGAGGAGATGGATTGGTCTGAGCTATATCCAGAGTTCTTCGCCCCACTGACTCAAAATCAGAGCCACGATGACCCAAAGGATAAGAAAGAAAAGAGAGCTCAAGCCCAAGTGGAATTTGCAGATATAGGCTGTGGCTATGGTGGCCTATTAGGTAACACTCTGTCTGGCCCTTTCTCTGGGCAAGGAAAGGCAATGCCTGGATTCTGCCACCTCAGCCGATTTGGTGGGGGCCATAGTTGGCCTTTCCCCTTCGGACCAGACACTAGTGCTGTGACATCAGTGTAAAAAGTCTCCACCTTCCCTCTATTCTGGGTCTGTGGCCTTTGCTCTGGAGAAGGGAGGGGGCCGCCTCAAATTCATCTTAAAACTTGGGTTATCCTGTCTGGCCTTGCCCCTGGCCCCAGTCACTACGTGAGCCATTTTACCTGCCAAGTACCGGGTCAGTGAGCTGGTCAGCACAAGCGTCAGAGTTTAGCCACTGTGGCCAGTGATCCTGAACTGTCTTTCTCAGGGATTCCATCACTCCCCCCTCCCTCAACAGAACTGATTCCTTCTGCTCCACTCTCCTGTTTTTTTAGTTCCCCTAGTATTATTTGTATTTCCTCCATACATGCTTGCTAAGCCATTTCTCTATTTTTTTTTAAATATATATTTTTATTGATTTTGGAGAAGAGAGAGATAGAAACATCAATGAGAGAGAATCATTGATTGACTGCCTCCTGCACGCCCCCTACTGAGAATCAAGCCCACAACCTGGGTATATGCTCTTGACTGGAATTGAACCCGGGACCCTTCAGTCCCCAGGCCGACGCTCTATCCACTGAGCCAAACCAGCTAGGGCGCCACTTGTCTATTTTTAGATCTTCCCATAGAGATAGTGACATGACAAAGAAGAAGAGCATGGTACTTGGTGGCAGAAAACTTTGGTGCCAGTACCAGTTCTGTCTCTTCTTAGCTGTAGGACCTTGGACATTTCTTATCCTCAGTTTCCTCATATTCAAAATTTACCACAGAGTTCTAAGAGGTTAAATGAGAAAATGTGTGAAAATACAAAAGCACTTGCAAATATACATGTATTCCCAGGCCCTCCAACTTCCAATCCTGGTGACAATTTTAATATCTCCCCAGCCCTCTATTCCAGTATAAAACCATCCATATAGCCGAGACTGGTCTGGCTCAATGGATAGAGCGTCGGCTTGCAGACTGAAAGGTCCCAGGTTCGATTCTGGTCGGGGGCATGTACCTTGCTTGCGGGCACAATCTCCACTGTGGGGTGTGCAGGAGGCGGCTGATCGATGTCTCTCTCTCATCGATGTTTCTGACTTTCTATCTCTCTCCCTTCCTGTCTGTAAAAAATCAATAAAATATATATTTTTAAAAAAACACACCATCCATATAGACCTCTCTGTCCACATTTGCCATTCTGGATATTGGTAGTTGCAGATTGAGGTTTCCTTTCCTGTATTGACTCCTTTGAAGTTCCTGTGCTATGAGGTTGATGATTCCATTCCTATTCCTGTGTCCAGTGGAACTGTCACCGCTATTCCCAGACACACTGATTCTGGGTCTGGAGATCCGGGTAAAGGTTTCAGACTATGTGCAAGATCGGATTCGAGCCCTACGAGCAGCTCCTGGAGGTGGTTTCCAGAACATCGCCTGTCTCCGTAGCAACGCCATGAAACACCTTCCTAACTTCTTCTACAAGGGCCAGGTGGGGAGCGGCCCGGGTGGGTTAGGCTGGTAGAAAGGTGGGACATGGAGGCCAGGCTCTCACAACCCAGTTTGTGCATGTCTGTCTCACAGCTGACAAAGATGTTCTTCCTCTTCCCTGACCCACATTTCAAGCGGACAAAGCACAAGTGGCGAATCATCAGTCCCACACTACTGGCAGAATATGCCTACGTGCTGAGAGTTGGGGTGAGTTGGGAGTGGGAGGAAGGGTCGGGTGAATGTCCTATTCAAGGACCTTCTACTAAGAATTCAGTGGGGCCCTGGCCAGTTTGGCTTAGTGGATAGAGTGTCAGCCTGAGGACTGAAGGGCCCTGGTTTCGATTTTGGTCAAGGGCACATGCCTGGGTTGTGGGCACAATCCCCAGTAGGGGGCATGCAAGAGGCATCCAATCTGATTCTCTCTCATCATTGATGTTTCTATCTCTCTCCCTCTCCCTTCACCTCTGAAATCAATAAAAATATAATAAAATAAAATAAAAAAGAATTCAGTGAGAATGCAGCCCATTATCTTGCTGCTCAGTTGCATACAGCCCCCCCTGATTTTGCCTATGCAGGGGCTGGTATATACTATAACTGATGTGCTGGAGCTACATGAATGGATGTGTACCCATTTTGAAGGGCACCCCCTATTTGAGCGTGTGCCTCTGGAGGAGCTGGTAAGCTGGGGGCCTAAGGGAAATTGTGAAGATACAGACCTTTTCCAGACTGGGCTTAAAGCTACTTGGGATGGGAATCTCAGGCCAGGGGTTATCAAGGACTTATTGAACCCTTCTCCCAGAGTGAAGACCCTATTGTGGGACATTTGGGCACCTCAACTGAGGAGGGAAAGAAAGTTCTACGCAATGGAGGAAAGAATTTCCCTGCCATCTTCCGAAGAATACAGGATCCCACCCTCCAGGTGGTGACCCCCAATCCTACCCCTCCTGGTCACTGACTGCTTATCTTCATCTGGACTCTTATTTTCCTGGAACTAGAAAGAAGATCAACCCCCTGGACCTTCCCAGCTGACACTGCTGGGGCTTTGAGGCAACAATCTCTCAAAGAAGTTTTCACTACTACCCTTGCCTCTTACCTTTCTGCCCCTCCATTGCCAACAGAAAGTAGAAGAAGCTGACTGGGAAGGTCAGAAGACCGAACCAGTAGGGATATTTGGGAGGATTGGGGTCTTGTTCCTCCTTAGCACTTCCTTCTCCCTCTGGATCTCTCCTCAGCTGAAGTGAGGAATACAATTCTCCAGTGTCCATTTAACAGCCTGCTAAGTTCAAATCACCTGTCCACTCGTGTGTACTTTGTAGTCCCGGAGTTAACAGATATGTGGGCACATGCCCATGCTGCTGTTTCTCGGGGCAGGTGAGAGTGTGTATCACGTGTCTCCTCCCAGTCTCTCCCTGCCAAAGACTTGATCTGGGGAATTAATGCTCCCTTTATTGTGACTTTCTGAAGAGTCCCAGGGAGGGTGTGGAGTTGGAGACCCTCTCTTTTTTCATATTGACCTTCCATTCCAGAATTTCTGGGCTGACTGGCTGACATAAAAGGACTGCCATCCCCAAGGAACAAAGATGAAGGCTCCATAACCATTTTACCCCATTAATTCACCTGCCATCTGCCCAGTGTCCAGTACAAGGGATGGGGGAGATGTGGTAGTACAAGAAAATTCTGCTCATACAGAGAAGGAGCAGCCTGATGAGCCAAGAGTATGAGGACAGCTGTGGCTGTGCCTCTTCCCTGCTTGCTTCCTTTCCAGGAAGAGCTGGAGGATGGGGAATTCCTGAGAATGGGCTAAGGGGCCTGGCTCTGTGGGGAAGTGGTGGGAATATCAGGGACTGACTATATCTTGGTCATCTTAGTTTAACTAAATAGCCTTTCCCAGGAAGAGATCTTCAGGTTACGAGACTAGGGCACCAGCTCAGGAGGAAAAACAGGCAGACATCCCCTCCCAAGAGGGTCATTGCAACATGACCCAAGGGAGCCGCATAGACAGCCTCAGCCCCTCCTCCTGTTCCTGGGTGCTAATCGCTGCACAGACCTCTGGAAAGACGATTGGCTGAGTGGCTTGGCTAGGGGGCGTCGCCATTAACTCCCCCAAGGGTTAAATAGGGGCAACAGGCAAGATGCTCGGGGAAGTGCTGTTATTTCCCCGAACCAGACCATGACCCAGACCCTCAAGCTCGCCTCCAGGGTGTCGCATCGAGCCCGCTGTGTTTTGGAGCTGGGTGCCTCATTGGGCTCCAGAGGCTCAGGCTCAGCGCCTCGGAGCTTGGCAGACATCCCAGGCCCCTCCACACTGGGTTTTCTTGCTGAACTTTTCTGCAAGGGAGGGCTGTCGCGCCTACACGAGCTGCAGGTAGATTGGGACTCTGCTCCTGGGACTCGGTGCTGTGGGAAACAGACTAGTGCAGATCGTAGGAGGGAAGGCCGGTGAGAACGGAGGCCCATGGATTATAGAAAGACAAGTTGGGATTTGGGGCTTTGGCTCCAGCCGCACAGAGCCCCTGCCGACACCTAGCATTCAAAAAGCGCCTTCTCGCAGAGCGGAAGTCTGGAAGCCGGTAGGTCCAGGACAAGTGGGCAGGAGGCAGAAACGCACAGGATCTTACCCGGGCATTCAGCGCGTTGGGCTTAAAGCTACCTGTGCTCCTATGCTTTGGGCTCTCGTGCTGAAACGGAGCGTCCACGTGTGAACCTTTAGGGATTTTTCCACCTTGGCTTGGCCAAGGCAACCAAAGAGCGGTCCTGAATGTCTAAGCAAAGTTCTTAACACTTTGCCTGTCACACTCAAACTTTCTAGGGATGGGAAGTGGGGGGAGAGGAGGAGGGTTTTTAGCATTAGGTCCATGTGCCCGCTGGGCGCTCCCCCTTCCAAAGCCTGGCCACTTGGCCGTGTGTCCAGTGTCGCCGCGCCTTCTCCCAGGTGCAGGGCGCTGCACGCTTCGGTCCCGTGTGGTTGGCCAGCTTCGGGAAGGTGCGCACGGTGTACCTGGCGGCCCCTGGGCTCATCGAGCAGCTGCTGCGACAGGAGGGGCCCAGGCCCGAGCGCTGCGGCTTCTCCCCGTGGGCCGAGCACCGGCGCCAGCGCCAGCGGGCTTGCGGACTGCTCACCGCGTGAGTCCTCTCCCCGAAGCCCTACTGCTTCCCTCTCCTGTGGAGGGTCTGGAGACAGTCTGGGGTGTGGAGGAGGGGCGGCCGTTTCCCGCAGACTCTGCCAAATAGGCATTTTCACCACAGTCTGTTTCTCCAGCTCAGGTAGAGCCCGGCTCTTGTCCCACACCCCCCTCCTCTTGGTCCTTATCTTTTTGAGGGCAGAATCCCGGGAACCGGACCAAGGGGCTAGGGTACCAGGGTCCAGATGTAGTCTAAGATTCTGTGACTCAGGTTACCCAGGAATCCAGGCCCCCCTGGGACAGGAAATGAGTAAGGAGGAAAGGGGATGAAAAGCAGGCGCAATCCCACTCCTCGCCACCCGAGGGAACACGCTGACCGGCCCCCACACACCCACGTCTGCCCTGGTGCGCCCCCTCTCCGCACCCCTCCAGGGAAGGCGAAGAATGGCAGAGGCTCCGCAGCCTCCTGGCCCCGCTGCTCCTCCGGCCGCAAGCAGCTGCTCGCTACGCCAGGACCCTGGACGGCGTGGTCCTGGACCTTGTGCGGCGACTGCGGCGCCAACGGGGACGTGGCACTGGCTCGCCCGCCCTGGTTCGCGATGTAGCCGGAGAGTTCTACAAGTTTGGGCTAGAAGGTGAGTACCAAGACCGTTGTGGCTGGCTTGGGAGGCACCCCCGAAGGGTGTGGGGTGGAGGTGGGGGTCGCCCCGTGTCCTGACAGCGCCCCCTCCCGGCCAGGCATAGCAGCTGTGCTGCTGGGTTCGCGCCTGGGCTGCCTGGAGACAGAAGTGCCTCCAGACACCGAGACCTTCATCCGTGCAGTGGGATCTGTATTTGTGTCCACTCTGTTGACCATGGCGATGCCCAGCTGGCTGCACCGCCTCGTGCCGGGCCCCTGGGGCCGCCTCTGCCAAGACTGGGACCAGATGTTTGCCTTTGGTAAGGCACAGACGTGAAGTGGGGATGGAGGACATAAAGCCGTCCGTCCGAGGCAGTGAGGCATCCCTGGGCCTTCTCCCCGCGCAGCTCAGGAGCACGTGGAGCGGCGAGAGGCCGAAGTGGCCAAGAAGAGCCAGGGAAGGCCTGAGGAGAACATGGGATCTGGGGCGCACCTGACCTCCTTCCTGTTCCAGGAAGAGTTGCCTGCCCCGTCCATCCTGGGGAATGTGACGGAGCTGCTACTGGCCGGAGTGGACACGGTAGCGTTCTCCCTCCATATTATGGGCCCCACATTCGAGCTGAGCCTCCCCAGTCTCAATTCGGCTGCAGAGGATTCACTATGGCCCTCTGGAACAGCTTGGGTTAGCACCTCCTGGGCTCCAGACAGCGTCATATTCTGCTCCCTATACTGGTTTCCGCTCTTACTTCCTCCAATGCTCTCACCTGCCCTCTCAGGTGTCCAACACGCTCTCCTGGGCGTTATATGAACTCTCTCGGCACCCGGAAGTCCAGACGGCTCTCCACTCTGAGATCACAGCTGCCTTGGGCAGGGGGTCCAATGCCCACTCCGCAGCCACTGTTCTGCCCCAGCTGCCCCTGCTGAAGGCTGTCCTCAAGGAAGTGCTAAGGTGAGGGGGAGGAGAGGAGCTGGAGAAAACGCGAGGGAAGGGCTGGGAAAGCAGATAGTAGAGGGGAGCAGGGAGAAAGCGGAGGAAAATGGTACTCTACTCCTGGCCAAGAATGAGTGTGGAAGTTGCTGGCTTGAGAGGGAGTCTAACCACCCCAGCCTCACCTTCTTGTCTCTCCTTGTGCTCTGCCATCCAGACTGTACCCTGTGGTACCTGGAAATTCCCGTGTTCCAGATAAAGACATTCGTGTAGGTGATTACATTATCCCCAAAAATGTGAGTAGAGCCTATGGGTCCATTTTGCTAAGCCATCCCTCGCTATCTTGGCCCTGATCCCATCCTCAACTCTCCATAAGCCCTTCAAACCCTCCCCTTGGCCTGAATGCTTCTTTCTGGGATATAATGGGGGCAGAGGAGAAATCATTTCAAAAGCAGCCACAGAGAATTTTTCCATCACCTACCAGAGCCTGCCTTCATCCCCGTCCATATAGTCTTTTCTCCATGTCCCTCCTTGCATTCCTGGGCCCGAATTGACAAGTTTGTGTTCCTCCCTCACCAGACGCTGGTCACTCTGTGTCATTATGCCACTTCAAGGGACCCAGCCCAGTTCCCAGAGCCAAATGCTTTTCGCCCAGTGCGCTGGCTGGGAGAAGGTCCAGCCCCCCACCCATTTGCCTGTCTCCCCTTTGGCTTCGGCAAGCGCAGCTGCATGGGAAGACGCCTGGCAGAGCTTGAGCTGCAAATGGCTTTGGCCCAGGTGAGTGATCTAGACCTTCTCCAGACGGGAGAGACCCTAACCCTCTAGAGCTGTGAGCTCTTCTCCTGACAAGCATAGGAAAACATTTAAGACCTAATGTTTTAAATGCGTCCATCTCATTCTAGTCCTGGAAAGTGAATGAGGGTATGTGGACTATCTATTTCCCTACTATGGTCCCTTATCCTGATTACCCAAGAAGTTCACTACCAGCCTTGACTATTCTAACACCAATAATGCCCATGACCAAAGCAGCCCACCATTGTAGACTCCTCCCATATGATAGCTTTCTTCCTCACTTTTCAGATCTTGACTCACTTTGAGGTAAAGCCTGAGCCAGGCACTGCCCCAATCAGACCCATGACCCGGACTGTCCTGGTACCTGAGAGGAGCATCAATCTACAGTTTGTGGACAGATAGTCCTGTGGAAGGAGGCTGTGATCACCTTTTCGCTCATCATAGGGGTTTATTAGGCACAAGACCAAGAGATGTGTATTTCCCCTGAGACCTGTCTATCTCATCACACTAGTCAGAATGATCATAGCAAAGGGTTTGAGGCAGCCCTGGCCAAGGTGTGAAGTATGCATTTGGCCTGACCCAGCAGGCCCAGAGAAAACCATAGTCCCTCTGCCTATGGTTTTTCTTTTTCTTTCTTTTTTTTTAAAAATATATTTTATTGATTTTTTTACAGAGAGGAAAGGAAAGGGATAGAGAGTTAGAAACATCGATGAGAGAGACATCGACCAGCCATCTCTTGCATGCCCCCTACTGGGGATGTGCCCGCAACCAAGGCACATGCCCTTGACTGGAATCGAACCTGGGACCCCTCAGTCCGCAGACCGACGCTCCATCCATTGAGCCAAACTGGTTTCGGCTCAGCCTTTTTCTTGATCATATCATATGAATCCTTCAAGGGCCAACTCAGACTTTTAATTAATAATGCTGGGTGACCTGAGGAAAAATTCCACCACTGCCCTTTGGGGGCTCCACAGTGTTCATTGATGCTGCTGACTAAGCTCTTTGCATGACATGAGCTAAGTAATTGTGCATCTGGTCTGCACCTGGTTGGTCTTCCTTGCATGTGAGCTCTTTGAGAGGAAGGATGAGGCATTATTCAGTTTTTATACCCCTGCCAGGCCTGTCCCTGGGTGACACACAAATTCTCAGATTGAATCTGGACCATGTGGCAGAAGGAGGGAGCAGCTTACCAGGCTCTGCCTATCCCATTTTTTTTCTCACCTTGCCTCTAGAAAGGTGAGTCTGCCCTTGCCTGGTTTATGATTTTTTAAAAACTATCCTTGCCTCTCCCTTCCTCTCTGAAATACACACGCACACACACACACACACACACACACACACACACACACATATATATATATATATATAAAAGAACTATCCTTGCCTCTTTGGTCACTATTAAGTTGGCTTGACTTAGTTCCCAGAGACATCTCTGCACCTATCCCTGTATATGCCTTCCTTTTACATATTGATATTTGTAAATATTCATAGTTTTGAAATAAAATAAAAAGAACATTCCCTCCTTGACTTTTGATTTATTTCTCTCCCCTTTTTATTTCCTATAAGACCTGGAGGCAAGACCCTCACCCAAATCCCTGACCTTGGTTTCTCAGGCCCTGGGATTGACCCCATAGCATGGGAGGTCTAGACACCTGGAAGAGAGGTTTGATTCACAAACCCAGACACATTTTTGTCTGGAGTGGGAACAGCCAAGTCTGGCTCCCTGGAAGAGTGAGGGTGGTGGTGAAAAGTAACCACAAGGGCTAGCTGTAAAAAAGGGTCAGGAGCTAGGGATTTGCAGAGATGGCCAGAGGCAGCAGACTCTTTGGTAAAAATGTTTATGGAACGTGAAATGAAGGACATCCTAGAATGGCCACTCTCACCTCTCTGGAAAAAAACTGCTCCGACGTCTTTTCCTTTGGAGAAAGACAGGAATACATCCCAAGAAATGAAGTTAGACAGGCTGAAAGCTCAGTGTGGGGGTGGCCAGAAGCCCTGGGGCACCAAGGCAGAAAGGGGATGGGCAGAGGAAACCTGTTTCCCTGAGTCAGCACTCTCTGGCCCCCCAGAAGTTGGGCACAGCCCTTCTCTTGTGATGTATACAGATTAAGTCATCTTCCATATAAATAAATCTCTCAGCACACTCCCCACAGCTCCCTCTGAGGGTAGCCCAGATTACCCTCCCCATGTCAGGACTTGTCCCCCTTCCTCCTGCTCCCTCCACACCCCATTCCAATTAGCTAGATGTAGATGGAAATTTTACTTCACACTTCCTCCCCACCACCTCAGCCTCCTGCCCTAGACATGGTTCCCTGACCACAGAAACTTCATTAGCCACCAAGCCTTCTGGGGAGTATCTATTTATGTAAAATCTACAGAAGGGCAGGTTGAACTCAAGGCTCTGTGCAGAGACCAAGATTTATGTACCTTTACTGTCCCTTCTCTCAACTCCTGTACTATACTCGATCCCCATTCCCATTCCTCTATCACTGAACTCAACCCAAACTTAAGTGACCTGATTTTTAGCAGACTTGAGCTTTGAAAGAATAAAGCTCCAATTCCTCTCAGACTTAATGATGCAGGCTCTGACACCCATGCTCTCCATTGGGCAAGTTGGACTATTCACTTGAGGAGGGCAACAGCTTCTATGATCCCTTTTCTGGATAAGATTCTCTTTAAGTTAGAAAAGGGAATGATAGGGGACAGTATTGATTGCTGGTCCCAACTCAATACCAGGACATTTAATGGTACTGAAAGAGAATTATACTGTCTCACTTGGTCTGGTTTTAGGACCCAGAGTCCAAATGGAGACAGTGTATTTGTGTGCCTATTTGGGTTTAAATTTCCATGTGGGTCATCACGGGGGCAGCCCAGGCTTGACACAGGAAACCCCAACTATGTGATACCTACCTGAACTCTATCTACCACGATAGGCACTAGTCACTCTGATTTGCTGTCTCTCACATGATAGCTGGTCCCCACCAGCTATCCGGTGAATAGCAAATCAGTAAAGTCTGGCTCTTCTGTCTGCCCAAGTAGGAAATGTGGAGGGTTACTTCTCTGGAGAAACAATTTTCCACTGGAAAACGGAGGTGGGGGGATGGGAGGCTGGGAGAGCGGGATATGGCTCAGCCTCAGTTCCCTCTCCATGTTGATTCCTGGAGGTGATACACTTCCCACATGTCCAGGTGACTTTGGCATCTATCTATACCTCCAGGCAAGGCTGGGTGCTAGCACCATGGACAGCAGCAAAGACCCCTTTTAGAGATGGGTAGGAGATAGCCAATACCCAGGCAAGCATATGTGACCTTTAGCAGATAAGCATTTTCCCCAAAATGTCCCCAGGGAGCATATAGAGCAGACCTTCTCCTAGAGAAGGACTAATAATAGGAAAGGCCTCTGGATCTGACTTTGGCAAAGTGTGAAGTAATTAATTTAATTGCTGATGAGTAGTTCACTTAAAAGATACCATCATTCATATAATACACAGCTCCAAGAACTCAGGAGAAAGGGCTGAGGCTCCAAGCTGATCCACATTTTAACCAGTCCTTCCCAAATTTTCTCTATAGGCAACTTCCCTCTATGCTGCTGTCTCCAAGCACAATATTTTCAGTTAATAACACTAGCTGAGACACACCAGGATCAGACCTATAAGCTGGAGACTCATATCCTGGAAGGATTCTGTCCATCTCACTCTGAATAAGTCCAAATTCACTTCACACCACTTCTCTGGGTGAGCACAGTACCTGAGAAGGACTAAGAATACAAATGATCCCCTGAGCAAGAAGGAGAGTCTTTCTCTGACCCCATGTTTAGGGTGTTGGAGGAGCTCTCATTCTTACAAATAATCACCATCCTTCACATTTGCCGTGTCTAGTTTCCCTCATATTTATATGTCTATGACACTCAACACGCATTTCCAAGGCTCCGTGCAACTCCAGATAAAAAATACATTTTGAAAGTTGTTAACCAGCTACTATTTGAAATAAATGGACCATCATCTACAGTATAAATCTTTTTATGGCATCATTGATTTTCTTTGCAATGGCATTCAACCTGTCCCTTCTTCTTCTTTTTTTAAATATATTTTTTATTTATTTCAGAGAGGAAGGGAGAGGAAGAGAGAGATAGAAACATCAATGATGATTGAGAATCATTGATCAGCTGCCTTCTGAAAGCCCCCCACTGGGGATTGAGTCAGCAACCTGGGCATATGCCCTGACCGGGAATAGAACCGTGACCTCCTGGTTCATAGGTCAATGCTCAACCACTGAGCCATGCCGGATGGGCACAACCTGCCCCTTCCTCATTCGAACCCTATGAGGTAGACAGGAAAACCACAGTGGAGAGATTTTTTTGTAAATCACAAACTTGGAGGTGGTAGATCCACCCTTTAGATACTTCTGAATATTGCCATCTAGCAGCCAACATGAATTATTCACCAGCAAATCGGAGCTACACCTCCAACTCAGAACCCACTGCTGCATTTGGGATTTGTAACCTCTGCAGAGAAACCTCCCCACACCTCCCAATCCTCCAGAGAAGCCCCAGATGAGAAAGGAGTCTCCATGTGCATATAAATGATTCTTTATGCCCTCCCCCCATGCAATGGGGGGCAGAGCAGGGAAAGTCCCCCCCGCCCTCATGCAGGGAACGGGAGGTCAATGTATACTAGTCTTATTGCCAGCTGCCCTGTGGCCATGGGGTGGGGAATGGGGGGGGGGTCTACAGCCCCTTTCTTCTGGCATTGGTTCCCCCTCACCAAGTCACCATGGTAGAGCTGAGGGGCTGGAGGCCCTAGGAGCTGAGGTAAGGACGGTTCTCTGGGGAAGAAAAGCTGTTGTCCCCACTTGCCCACTGGCTGCCCCAGGATGAGTGTAGGGAATTGTCAGTGGGGGCTGGAATGTCATCCAAGTGTCTCTACCCAGTGGGCAGAAGCCAGACAATGTCTCCAGCTTGAGGCTGCCCACAGAGATCTTCAGTAGTGGGAGCAGAGTGCCCCAAACATCTGGTCCAGGTGGTACCTCCAGCAGCCGTGATAGCTCATCTCTGGCCGATGCATTGACTCAAGATCCCCGCTCCTGGAGTTCAGTTCAGACTGTGGTGACCCTCATGACAACCTCTCGGCCGGAATGGGAACTGGAACGCGCATCTGGTGGCCGAAGCTGTCCAAGGAGGTGCAGGATTGTGTAACCACAGCGCTGAGGCAAGAGCGTCCGCATGCGCTGGGCAGCCGGGGGTCGGCTGGTGGCCCCAGAGGGAGGGCTCGTCCGTGAGGTCCTGGGGCCCGGCTTTCCTGCCGTCCCTCCCCCTGCATCTCCTCCAATGTCCTTGGTCTTGTCATAGTTCAGGACCTTCCACTGCTGGTTCACTGCCTGCCAGCGTTTGAAGATGCGGTAGACAGAGGAGCCTTCGTGGACAATGAGTCCTAAGCAAGAGGGATAAGATATCCAGGGTCAACTGCTGCCCAGACCCAGGCCAGAGGTGCTTAAGCAAGCATTTTCCAGAGTGAGGAGATAGGGTTGCAAAAGACCTGGAGAAGCTGGGAAGGGAGGGGCACCAAGATAGCCCTGAAGGCTCTCCGTGGTAGGGAAATGTGGCCCTAAAGCTGAAGGAATGGGGAGGGAAAGTTAAGTGTATGAGTTAGAGGAAGCTGCTTGTCAGGTTAGAGGGAGAGAGGTGCCTTACCTATGCAGACGACATCCATGAAGCCATACATGCCGTAGCAAATCTGAAACAGCAGATCCTGTCGTTGCCACTTGGCTGAAGGGCTGAGTGAGGACCAGATGAGCCAGGAGATGCTGGCGACGAGGAAGAGAGAGCCCAGAACTATGGCCGCAATCTGGACCTTCTCAATGACTGTCAGGGAGATGGCTTGCCACTGTGTGGGAGAAAGTCACAGAAAGAGATGCAGGGTCAGGTGATGGTTAGCCCTGAAAAGCAGGATGCTCCAGGAGCCTTCCTGAAATCCTTCCGGCAGGATTAACATCTGTCTCCTCTGTGCCCCAATCAAACCTACACTGTGGCCTTGCTCAAGTTGTTTAGTTTAGAAAGGCAGGATCAGGCAAGTGCTCTGAAGCCAGACCATCTAGGTTTGAATTCCAAATTCTAACGCCATCACTTCCTGGCTGAGTAACCTTGGACAAGTTTTCAAATCTCTTTGTGCATCAATCTTTAGGGTGAGGATAATAATGGTATGTAAGTAATAGAATTATTATGATGATTCAAAGAGTTAATACACACCTACAACTTGACATTACATATTTGCTATCATCACTGATATTATTATCTTTTTCTTTTTTGTTGTCCCAGTGCCTAGAACAGTGCCTGGAATAAAGGTGGCACTCAATAATGTCTTTGTAAATAAATGAAGAAAGGGAGGATTTACAGAAAGACAGGAAATTGTGGGCAGGGGTCAATAAATGGATGAAATAGGCTCCCCGGAGGATTCCTGACTCTGAATGCTGAAAGGCCCTTACTCCAATCCGAGGGTCCTCTCCTTGCACCTCACCTGCAGTGGGTTCTTGGTGCTGATCGCCAGGACCTGATACTTGAAGTAGCAGAGCTCACAGCTCCAGGAGCCCCTCTCGCTAATCCAGCGGATGAGGCAGGGCTGGTGCGTGCAGCGCACGGAGCCGTCACAGCGGCAGGGGCTCAGGAGCTCCCCCTGGAGGGAGAGTGACGAGAGTCCCTGTCAGCTATCACCACCGGGACCCGCCACTCCTCTCCGCTCTGAGCGGGGAAAACCTCCCCACCAGGTCGGTCCTTCTCCCCCACCTTAGAAAAAAGCTCAGGTCTTTCACCCCAAACAGGGCAAGAGGCTAAGGCTGCAGGACAAAGAAAAAAAGTGAGAGCTCAAGGTAAACTTCCAAAGAGCTGAGGATGAAAAGGGACCGGAGCGGAGGTGGGGAACTGGGTCTTCTCTGGTCCTAGAATTTGGAGAGGGCGGTCTTTCAGGAGTCCCGACTGAAAGCTACCCCTTAGGATCGCAAGGGCGGGGGTTAGAGCTTCGGAGCCATGCCTCCCTCCGCTGCTCCATCACCGTCAAGCATTTCACAGGTGGGGCGCGGCCCGGGCTGGGTTACAAGTGACAAAAGGGAGAGGAGATGCCGGGGCTGGGAGTAGGAGGTGTGGCCTTGCAATCCAGGAATAACGCCTCACCGCACAGAGACAGCCCAGCACTATCCCGAGACAACTTTGTCCATAGCATTTAAACAAAGAGTGCTCTTTGGAACGAGATGAAAAGTTGCGGAACGGGAAGTGAAGAAAAGTGCCCCACGGAGAGAGAGACCGAGGGGGGCCCGGGCGCCGCGGGGCCCCTCCCTTCCAGGTGGAAAGGAGCACCCGCCCCGGCCACCTCCTCCGCCCACAGAGGCCCCGCGAGGGGAGAGGCGGGGGGAGGAAGGCCGCCCCGGTCCTCGGAGAGGGACTTTGAGCCTCGCCAAGGAGAAAGACCCACCCTTCCTGGGGACCCCCGCCACCCCCCCTCCACCGCAACCGGACAGACGCTCCGGGCGTCTCCAGGCAGCCCCCCAACCTCGCCCCGTCCCCGCTCGGGTTCCGGGTCCCGCCCCGCCTCCCAGGCCCCGCCCCCCTCCGCGGGCTCCCGGGGCGCCCCAGGTGGGCGCCCCCACCCCGCCCGGCCCGGCCCCGCCCCGCGAGCGCCGGGGCCTGACCTGCTCGGGGCCCTGGAAGCAGATCCGGCACTGGGGGGTCCGCAGCCCGCTGTCCAGGCTGCTGCTGAGCGACAGGGCGTCCAGCGCGCCCGGGGGCGGCGGCGGCGCGGGCGGCGGCGGGGGCCCGGCCCGCGGCTCCTTGTCGCCGGCCAGGCCCCGCGCGCGCGGCCCGGGCCCGTAGTACTCCTCCTCGTCGCCGTCGCCGCCGTCCCGGGCCGCGCAGCCGGCGAAGGGCGCCCAGCCGCAGCCGCCCCCCCCGCCCCCCCGGGGCTGCGGCTCGGCGCGGGGCCGCCCCCCGCCCGTCAGCACCAGCAGCTTCAGCTCGTTCAGGAACATGCGGAGCCGCGACTTGAGCATCGTCCGGGGGGCGCCGGGGGGCGGGGGGCGGCGCGCGGGGGGCTCCGGGCGGCGCGGGGAGGGCGAGGGCGAGGCCGAAAGCGGGGCGCGCGCCGGGGAGCCCAGCCCCGCCGGGGTCCTCGGGGCCTGGGAGCGCCGTTCACGGCCGCCACCGCCGGGGCTTCGGGGCTGGCGGCGCCGGCAGGGCGGGCGGCCCGGGGGCGGCGGGGCGGGCGGCCATGGCCCGGGCGGTGGGCGGGGAGGGGGCTCAGGGTGCCGCGCCCCGCGGGCCTGGGTCCGGAGCGGGCCGGGCCCCCGGGACTACGCGCCCGGATCCTCCTGCGGCGGAGCCGCCCCCCATCGCCGTGCTCCCGGCCCCAGTCCCGCTTTGGCTCCCGGCTGGTCGCGGCTCGGCCCGTGCGCTCGGCGGTGGCAAATGGCGGCTCCTTCCGGCGGCGGCGGCGGCGGCGGCGGCGGAGACCCCCCCACCCCCGGAGCGGCGGGCGGGAGGGGCGGGCGGGGCGGGAGCCGGGAGCCGGTGAGGGATGGAGGGGGGCGGGGCGGGGAGGGGGAGAGGAGCAGTGGCCGCGGCTGCGCATCCCCGCCCCGCCCGGCGAGAGCAGGTGTCCCTGGGGGCGGGGGGGTGAGTGTGTGAGTGTGTGAGTGTGTGTACCCAGGGAGGATGGAGGGAGGGGAGTGTCCGAGAAAGGAGAGTGTGCACACTGGTGGGAGAATAGGTGTGTGAACGGTGAGGGTGGAAGGGGAGTGGGTGCTCAAAGACGCAGGTGCACCAGAGAGGGGGAGGCTGGTGCAAAATGGGAGTGTGCAGAGAAGAGGCTAGGAAGGGGTCTACGGTCTGAGGGAGGCAAGTGAGCCAGAGAGAGACTCAAGCAATGAACACTTTTACACAAAGGACTGAAAAGTATGCAGGATATGGGACTGTGAAAGACGCGAGGGTGGGATAATGGACGGGTTGCATGAGCAACGAAATGTGTGCAGGTAATGTGTGAGGTAGGTGAGTGAGCGAGGGAGATAGGAGTGCTAAAGGGATGAGAGTGTCTTTTCTGGCTTTCTCCTTCCCTTATCACCACACACACACACACACACACACACACACACACACACACACGGCTCTTTGTTTATATGGGGGCCTTGACCCTGAGAACCAGTTCTACCCCCTTACTTAGATCTGCTTCACACTCACAACCTCCCTCTCCTTCCTTTTACAACGCTGAGGGAAAAGGGATTCCAGAGGAGCCCATTGGGTCAAACACATTGGGAAAAAATTAATTAGCAAGAGAGTAATTAACAGAAGGGAGGGTATGGAACCAGGGACAGAGTGCCAAACTAAGGCTTCTCCACAGAAAGTGACTGAGGAGAGTAATGCTCTTATGAAACATTCAAATGCATTGGATGGATGGATGAACGAATTAGGAAAGGGCTGGAACCCAAGCCCACATAGAGGATGACTTCTTTTTGAGATTTAATTTATGGGGGTGGTTTTGTTAAGTGTACAACTCAACAAAACATCCTCTGCACACTGCATCATGTACCCATTGCCCAAAGCAAAGCCTCTTTCAGTCTCCATTTATGCCTACGGTGCCCACCTCCACCTACTCCCACCCCCCTTTCCCTCTGGCTGTCACCACACTGTTGTCTGTGTGTGTGTGTGTGTGTGTGTGTGTGTGTGTGTGTGTGTGTATGACTTCCGCAGACAGTGAGCTGTGGTGGGCTTATGTGGAAGGCGAGGCTAAGATGGACTCTGCTAAAGGTAGAAAGTTTGACACACTCACATTCAGTTAGCATTTCTGAAGGCTTACAAATCAACCAATTCTAACAAGATAGCCAATGAAACACTCACCTCATAAGCCTCATAGCCAGTTTAGACCTTGAGGTTTTTCTTTAAAAAATTATTTATTGCCGAGACCAGTTTGGCTCAGTGGATAGAGCGTTGGCTTGCGGACTGAAAGGTCCCAGGTTCGATTCCGGTTGAAGGCATGTGCCTTGCTTGCGGCACGTCTCCACTGTGGGGCGTGCAGGAGGCAGCTGATTGATGTCTCTCTCTCATGATGTCTCTCTCTCATCGATGTTTCTGACTTTCTGTCTCTCTCCCTTCCTCTCTAAAAAATCAATAAAATATATTTTAAAAAAGAATGAAATTTTAAAAATTATTTATTGATGAGAGACATCAATTTGTTGTTTGACTTATTTATGCATTCCTTGGTTGATTTTTAAAAAATACATTTTATTGATTTTTCACAGAGCGGAAGGGAGGAGATGGATAGAGAGTTAGAAACACCAATGAGAGAGAGACATCGATCAGCTGCCTCTTGCACACCTCCTACTGGGGATGTGCTTGCAACCAACCTCTGTGCCCTTGACCGGAATCGAACGCAGGACCTTTCAGTCCACAGTCCTACGCTCTATCCACTGAGCCAAACCGGTTTCAGTCATTGGTTCATTCTTATATGTTCCCTGACTGGGGATCCAACCCACAACCTTGGTGTATCAGGATAATGCTCTAACCCAGTGGTTGGCAAACTCATTAGTCAACAGAGCGAAATATCAAACAGTACAATGAAATTTCTTTTGAGAGCCAAATTTTTATAATTATTATAATTTTTTAAAATACATTTTGATTTTTTTACAGAGAGGAAGGGAGAGGGATAGAGAGTTAGAAACATCGATGAGGGAGAAACATCAATCAGCTGCCTTCTGCACACCTCTTACTGGAGATGTGACCGCAACCAAGGTACATGCCCTTGAGCAGAATCCAACCTGGGATCCTTTAGTCTGCAGGCTGACGCTCTATTCACTAAGCCAAACAGATTAAGGCTTGAGAGCCAAATTTTTTAAACTTAAACTTCTTCAAAATAGACTCACCCAGGCCGTGGTATTTTGTGGAAAAGCCACACTCAAGGGGCCAAAGAGCTACATGTGGCTCATGAACTGCAGTTTGCTGACCGCTGCTCTAACCAATTGAGCTATCCCGCCAGGGCTTGAGGTTTTTCTTACTTGTCTCAGCTGCCCTTACTGGCAAGGGCTCAGAGTTACTATCAGAATGCAGAGGGAGAATCTCTACTGACATATCTTCCGTTTTGCCCTGGAGCATGCTTTATATTCCTTCTCAAGCCTGAACTCTTTACATCCTCAGCCAGATGGTTAAAGAGGATAGATGTTAGGGTAGAAGGAATGAGAAATAAAGTAATAAAATGGTTTCAGATTTTGTTTTATTTTTAAAGACTAATTTATTAATTTTTAGAGAGAGGAAGAGAGAAACATCAATGTGAGAGTTTAACATAGATTGGTTACCTCCTACATGCCCCCTATTTGGGATCAAGCCCGCAACCAACCTGGGCATGTGCCCTGCCTGACTTGGAATCAACCAGCAACCTTTCTGTGCAAGGACACCCAATCAACTGAGCTACACTGGCCAGGGCTGGTTTCAAATTTTAGACAAGTTGTCACAAATGAGACACTGGTTCCTTCCTTCCCTTACTTCCATCCCGGAAAAGGATTGGCAGGTAAATAAAGAAGTTGGAGCCAGTAAGAGAGAAAAACCTGCCCCTTGTCTGCTTCTTTGTATCTGTGAGTAGAGGCCATTTGGGAAAGGTTTGTGTTCCGGGCAGGGTCAAGGGCTAAGAAAATTTGCACTGAAGGAAAAAAAGCACAATGATGCCATATAATGAGTCACAAGGTTTGCAGAAGAACACAAGTCATTCTCATGTAATGTGATGGTCTGGGGTAGTGGCTGTGGTAACTTTCTGCATATATATGTATGTGTATATATATATATATGTGTGTGTGTGTGCGTGTGTATTTTTTTCTCTATGACATATATCATACATACACATACATCACAATATCTTAGTGCTGAAAAGAACCTATCTCCCAATCATTGAAAACTTCTGTGCCAGAAAGCATGTGGTGGTTCTAGGAAGGGGTGGAAATTGGGAAGAGGGGAGGGTATTGCCCCTCTTCCTATTGTTTTACTGTATGAATCTGCCTTTCATCAACCCTTTAATCCTAGTTTTGCCTTCCCATTGGCACTGTCTACTATTTTGTGTGCACACTGGTGGCTACATCTTCACAGATGGTTTTTTTTTTTTTTTAAAAAACACCTTTTTAAAAATTTATTTCAGAGAGGAAGGAAGAAAGGGAAACATCAATGATGCTCCCGCACATCCCTCCCCTCCCCCACTGGGGACCGAGCACGTTCCCTTGGCGGGAATCAAACCCGGGACTCTTCAGTGCACAGGCCGACGCGCTATCCACTGAGCCAAACCTGCTAGGGCTTTGTAGATAGTCTTATCACGACTTAAAAGGGCTTGTGACTGAAACACCAAAGAACAAACAGACCCCAAACAACCCCGCATCCACACGCGGAGCAAGCACTCAGTCAAAACTTGTTGAATGAGTGAGTGAATGAAACAAAGACACAAGTGGGAATACGCTTTCCCACGGCGGTGGAGCAGGAAGGCCCCCGACACCCGCGCCCCTCCCCCACGTAGAGAAACCGGGAGGGAGACGGGAGAAGGCCTGCAGCCCGCAGCGGGGATCTGGGTGGCCCAGGTTGCCATGGCACCGCCGCGGCCTCCACCCTCTCCCATCTCCCTCCCCCCACCCAGCACCAGCTCCCCACCCCCCGGCTGGGGTAGTGGCAACCAGTCACGTGCTTTGCCGCGTAACCACACCTCTGCTCCTCAGAGCACTAGCCCGCGGTCACGTGGGATAGCAACAGGTCACGTGGCCGCCGCCGCCCCTCCTCCCCAGGCTCCTCGCCTGCCCCCCGGCCCGGCCAAGCCACTCCCGGCCCCTCTGCGCAGGAGTGGCGGGGTCACGTGCCCCGAACGTCCGGCGCTCGCCCCTCCCCCCGGGTTCCGCGCGCCTCTTTGGCAGCTGGTCACATGGTGAGGGTGGGGGTGAGGGGTCCGCTCTAGCTGGCGGCCTGTGTCTGTGCTCGCGCCCGCGCGGGCCAGCTGCTGCGGCGGGCCGGGCTCGAGTGTATGGGTCCGCGGACACCGGCTCCTGGGCCCCGGTAACGGTCCGCCCCGCAGTTCCCGGCGCGGGGAGAAGTAAGCGAAGCCCCTTCCCGGGGCGGAGACCGTTCTCCGCCACCCTGGCCGCCTCCGCGGGCTGGTGCCCGAGGGGTCGCCGCGGGGAGGGACGCGGGGCAGGGCGTCGTCCGCTGCTTGGTGGGCGCGGGGGTGCAGCGTTAGGCCTGGGGCGCGGGATCCGCGGTGCCTGCAGGGGGTGTGTCGTGTGGGCTCTTCCTTTGTGGCCGGCGCGACGGCCCCAGAGGAAGCGAGATTTCCGGAAAAAAAATGGTTAGGGCCTCACGTGGCCGAAGGGCTTGGGGCCAGAGTCACTGTGTTCCCCGAGGGGCGGGCCTGGCCTCTGGGAAGACGGGGGACGGGAAGGGGTGCCGGTGGTGTGTCTTTGTGATGTTTTCACTTTTCCTGGAGTTACTTTGTTGCTGTGGGCTCAGACCGCCCCCACTCCGGGAGGGAGTTGGAGTTTGGGTGGTAGGGGAGTCTCTGTGATTGCAGGGTCTTCTCCCCTGGCCTGGCCATGGCTACCCTTCGATATGAGCCGGTGGCTGAGATTGGGGTCGGTGCCTATGGGACGGTGTACAAGGCCCGGGATCCACACAGTGGCCACTTCGTGGCCCTCAAGAGCGTGAGGGTCCCCAACGGAGGAGGTGCCGGAGGGGGCCTTCCCGTCAGCACGGTTCGCGAGGTGGCCTTACTGAGGCGGCTGGAGGCTTTTGAGCACCCCAATGTTGTCCGGTGAGAAGGTGAAGGGGTTGGGAGTGGGTGGTAGTAAAGGGGGAAAGACACCTGTAGGTGGGGCCTGGTGGTCTGGAGAGAAGTGGAGGATCCCGAGGACATAGGGAAGGTCAGGTGGGGGCCACACGGGGTTGACCCAGGAGTAACCCACCCTTCGTTCCCGCCAGGCTGATGGATGTCTGCGCCACTGCCCGAACTGACCGGGAGACCAAAGTGACCCTGGTGTTTGAGCACGTGGACCAAGACCTCCGGACGTATCTGGACAAGGCACCCCCACCAGGCTTGCCAGTGGAGACCATCAAGGTGCGTGGGGTGGGCCGATGATGAGAGAGGTGCACGGGGACCTTCGCAGTAGGAGCCGTTGTGATTTCAGCTATGGCTGCCTCGTTTCCAGTTGCTCTGTACCTCCCCCTCCCAAACCAGGATGTGATGCGCCAGTTTCTAAGAGGCCTGGATTTTCTTCATGCCAATTGCATTGTTCACCGAGACCTGAAGCCAGAGAATATTCTGGTGACCAGTGGTGGGACAGTCAAGCTGGCTGACTTTGGCCTGGCCAGAATCTACAGCTACCAGATGGCACTTACACCTGTGGTCAGTAGAAAGATGTTAGCCAACATGGGTTCGGGTTGGGGGTAGGAAAGTGCCCAACAGCAGTCGAGAAGTCATGTGTTTTGTGACATCAGTTAAGCCGTTGTGCTTTATGGTAACCCATAGGGGCCTGTCCACTCTTCTTATTCCCAATAGGTTGTTACACTCTGGTACCGTGCTCCGGAAGTTCTTCTGCAGTCTACGTACGCAACACCCGTGGACTTGTGGAGCGTTGGCTGTATCTTTGCAGAGATGTTTCGTCGAAAGTATGGGACCCAAGGATCCTGAACTATTTTGCATTTCCCAAATCATCTCCATATCTTGCCCATTCTTTCACTTGAGTACTACTGACCATCTTGTCTGTAACTAGGAACTCTGAAATGGAATTAGGAACTTATTATCCCTTTAGTTTCCATATCCTCTGTTTGAACCACTAATCATTCTGCTACCACATCTTTGAAAATGATGTTGTGTCCCTTCTCTCTTTAGGCCTCTCTTCTGCGGAAACTCTGAAGCTGACCAATTGGGCAAAATCTTTGAGTAAGTGACTGGCAAGGGAAAAAACATGTTCGTTCTGAGTCTTTTTCTACTGCTGAGCCCTGGTAACGTTTCGCTCTGCCCCTGGGGCGGAGCCTTGGAGGACCTCCCTGACCAGAGTTTTCCTATTCCCCATAGCCTGATTGGGCTGCCTCCAGAGGAAGATTGGCCCCGAGATGTGTCTCTACCCCGAGGAGCCTTCCCCCCCAGAGGGCCCTGCCCAGTGCAGTCAGTGATACCTGAGATGGAGAAGTCTGGAGCACAGCTGCTGCTGGTACTGGGTTTAGGGCAAGGGAAATGGGGTGAGATTGGGGTGAAAAATGTTGTAGTAAAAAAGGGACCCAAACCATCATGGTTCCTGAGATTTGGTTGTTGGATGGGCTAATCTTTTGCTACTGTGATTGGCCATCCATAAAGAGGAATTAGAAAATAGCCCATCCTTGTATTGTTGAGGGTGAGCAAAAGTCATTTTTGTTTTTTTTTCCCCTCATGACTTTTGGACCTTTGTCTCCCCTCTCAGGAGATGTTGACTTTTAACCCACACAAGCGAATCTCTGCCTTCCGAGCCCTGCAGCACCCTTATCTACAAAAGGAAGAAGGTAACCCAGAGTGAGCAATGGAGTCACTGCAGCAGAACCAAGAGAAGCTGTCATTTACCTTCCTTTGAACACTAGAGTGCAGAGCCTCCCACCGAGAAGGCGCTCTCTGTCTTTTTATCTGAGGCCGTGGAGATACTTCCTCCAATTTTTTACAGAGAATATATTGCTGGCTGCCTTAATGACATTCCCCTCCCTCCCCTCCTTTGGGGATTATCCTTCTCCTGCCCTCCTATTTCCTTATACCAAGGAGTATGTCCCTTGTTTTCCCCTTCCTTACCTTGATATTGGGATCATTTTTTATACTGGGGGAAAAAAAAACAAAACAAAGAAATATGGTCTTTTTTCTTTTTTCTTCCTTTGATTGGCTTTGCTGTTTGCGGATTTGGAAAAATCATTTGGAAGACAGACTTCACTGCAGAATCTTAAAGATTCTCCTTAGGTTACAGGGCCTACATAGTCAGTGTAGCTCCTCAATGGGTAAGAGAAGACAAAGCAGGCATTCAGTTTGTTGCTTTGAATTGGAGTTTAAATGGCTTTTATTTTTATATTCATTGACCATCCCCCCAAACGGTCCTGTTATTACAAGAAAGATTTCTTGGTGGTTTTCTCTCTGGCTGTCGTTGGTTTCCCTTTGGAGCCAGGCCAGGATGTATTGTGGTGGTCCAGCATGTGGAAGGGAGAAGAGGGGAGACAGCTAGGAATGACTCTGACCCCCATATCATCTCATACACTCCCAGGAGCTTCCCATATCCACTCAGGGAAAGAAGAGGCTTCTCTGTATTCCTCATAATCTTGTCAAGGCAGAGAGCCTGGCTATTCAGTCACCTTCAGGGGACGGCAAAAGGCCTTTCCTCTTTCTCAAACAAAAAAGGTCACTGACCCTGGGTTTTCCCTAAGGGAGGAAGAAAAAGCTTAGGGAGAACAGGAGAGAAATCAAAAGGACCCAAAGTCTCATAGAAAGGCACTGGGGTTGGCTCGAGGATCTTTCTGATTCCGAAATCTCATTGCGAGCCAGACACCAAGGATCTGTAGAAACAAAGGGAAAAAGATAAGCACCAATTCTGAATCTCTAGGGCTGACTTAACAGATGTAGAGAAAGGGTGCATATGAGAGGACTGGAGAATGTTACCTCTGTAAAGCTAAAGAAGAGTCCAACACCCCCCAGGATTTTTAGGGCTTCATCTGAATGTTTAAGAAACTTTTCTCCACACATCTGGCATGTGGGTCTCCGGCTCTTGCAGACCTAGGATAAAAAGTGTGTGTGAAGGATGCAGAGTTGCTAAGAGATGCCCTGTCCCAACACCTATGATAAATGACCCTAGAAATTTACCAGTTTTGATCAGTATCTTACAGATTGAAATCCCATTTATCTAGTTCTCCGTAGCTTTTGGATCCATCCCCACTCCCAACACAGCAGCACACAGCCTCAATACAAGAGAGCTGCTAGAGAGGAAATCGTATTCAAACTAAAACCTACCAATTTAGGCACTGTCCCTTCCCCAATTTTTTCTATCCACCCTTCCCTGCCAACTCACTGCAGTACAAAAAGCATAATCTTGTTGATAAAGGGTTGTGAGGTTGAATAAGCCACAACAATCAAAACTTCTTTCCAGTTCATCCCGGGTCTTGTTGCTCATGACCCACCAAGAAGCATTGATGACATCTGTCTGGAGGATATATAGGCAAAGGGAAATTACTTGATGCTGCTTAAGATTTTCCCTACTTTTTTTTTCAAATATATTCTATTGATTTTTCACAGAGAGGAAGGGAGAGAGATAAAAAGTTAGAAACATCGATATGAGAGACATCCATCAGCCGCCTCCTGCAAGCCCCCTACTGGGGATGTGCCCACAACCAATGTACATGCCCCTGACCGGAATCGAACCTGGGACCCTTTAGTCCGCAGGCTGACGCTCTATCCACTGAGCAAAACCGGTTTCCCTACATTTTTTTAGAAACAATATATTTTATTGATTTTTTACAGAGAGGAAGGGGGAGGGATAGAGAGCTAGAAACATCGATCAGCTGCCTCTTGCACACCTCCTACTGGGGATATGCCTGCAACCAAAGTACATGCCCTTGACCAAATCGAACCTGGGACCTTTCAGTCCGCAGGCTGGGGCTCTATCCACTGAGTCAAACCGGTCAGGGCTCTCCCTATATTTTGATCTCAGTTCAAGTATCTCAATTTCCCTATTCCAGTAAAGGGAGTCAACATGGGGGGAGGAGGGGCGCGGTGAGGAGGATTGTATCACAGTTATACAGACCCAATGATAAATAGCCACCTAAGGTTCTCTGACATTGTCATGGAAAATTGGCCAAACATCCTATGGAAGCAAATGGCTTGAGTCTGGAAGTGGTAGATCTAAGAATGATCTTTGGGGCAAGACTGTTAGAGGTTAGAGAAAAATGCAAGTACTTGAAAGGGTATCCCCTTACCTGTTTGCTTCGGTTAATGGCCAGGCATGACCAAGAGATTCCAAACTGGAAGATGAAGACCAAACCAAGGATGATCATGTACTGAGAGGAAGAGTTATGGGAAAAAAGGTCCTAGATTTCCTATATGTTCCACTTCTAACAATCATCTAATTTCATGTACTCATAGAACTTATACAACCATGTCAGTTGAAAGCGATAAAATCTTCAGTCCCAGTTTCATAGAGCAGAGCAAAGAGACATGTCCCCCCAGCTCTCTCAAGTCTAATTTCTTCCTAGCCCATTCAGCCCTCCCAAGAGTAAGACAGTGCCCCATCACTTTGGGTCAGGATACAAAAAACAGCAGAACTTGGTGGTGGTTAATAGCACCGACCAGTCCAGCCACTGCGATGAGCAGGAGGAAGACTCCCACAGCAATGACTCCTCCGATGATATGGATGCTGGACACCAGACCCAGGCCCTTACCCCAAGCAGCCACTCCGATGAGCAATAAGCCTACCAGCTACGGGAAACAAAGCAGGATACATATCAGAACTCTAGCGTGCAGCACAGCCCAAGGCCTTACAGGGCACCCAGGACTAGAAGGAGAGGAGGTGCTACGGGAATCTGTAACATCCCTGGGCACTCCTACCGTGGGAGGTCAGAATGGCTGGGATGAAGTGTGGGTAGAGGGTTGCAGGATAGTAATCTATGAACATAAAAACCGAACCTTTAATTTCATCCATCACTTCTATTTTGGGAGAAACTAAAGTTCACAAAAAGGAGGGAGAGGTCTTTGTTCCCACAACCCCTAGTTCATTCCCCCACCCCCAAACAAACCCTCCGGTCACCGGAAGTCTCCCCTCTACCCACGGAAGTCCCCAGGAATTCTCTCTTCGCCGGAAGTTCCTGGGAATCTTCCTGGAACACCCAATACACCCCCCTACCCACCGGAAGTCCCCTCAATAATCTCCCCACTCGCCTCTCCACCTTGAAGCTTTCCCCACCTCCAAAACCTCACCATGTAGACCACGTTGAGCGCGCACAGCGCATTCTTGGAGCAGGCAAAGCCACCGCAAACCATCTCCCCAGGTTTGGGGACCCAAGTGGTCCCAAGGACTTAGGGAGAGGGTCTTAGGGACAGTCTTCCTGGACCCCGACAGCTTCTGTCTCTTTAAATCTAGTCCACCTAAACCCAATTCTTTGCGCCTGCACCGTCCCACCCCTGCCTCTGGATTGGAGAAACTCAGGGCTAAAACAGGACGTCGACGGCCTGAATGCCAATCAATCTGCACTGCGTTACTGACCCGCCTCCCGGCCCCTCCTTTAGGTTCTTTATAGGATGAAATTTAAGAGTGGAGGCAGGGCTTGCAAAGATTCACCTAGAGATCAGTGCCTTAACTTGGAAACCCCGGGTTGAAAGTGAAGCTTTCCCTAGTCGCAGCTGGAAGAGGCTAATCCCGGAGTGGAGACTCTGAAGAAACTCCGGCGGAAAGAAAGAAGACAGGACTGCCCGGGCTAGGCGAAAAGGTTCCTCCCTTGTCCTGCAGTGACCTCACGATGATGCCATTGTTTGTTGTTATTGCATCACACTCGGGAACACCCAGAGGAGCAAAATATTGCGTTATTTAGCCCAACCACAGAGGTCCCGGTTTGGGCACAGCAATACCCAGCAAATCCTTACACATTTGCAAGCATGTCCACTAGTACACATGTCCCGTTCCATATCCCCCCCGTAATGGGTTGTGAATAGATACTAAAAATGTAAAACAGCAGCCTTGGTTAGTGCACTACTATATGTGACAAAGCCACGGACATGCCTTCAGAACACATGCCTGGTCCAGAGCTTGCAAAAAATGATGAAGGAAGGGGTCTTGAATATGAATAAATCTGAGAGTGAGGAAGAGTTACACATTTTCACTCTGGGGTGAGCACAATGGATGGTTGGTCAACTTATGTTTATTATTGAACAAGTGCTTGGACACGCTGCCATTTTTATGGGACTGGGAAAAGAGGAAGAAGCAGTCTTAGTAGGAATACAAATGAAAAACCTCCCTTCAACCCCACAGAGGGATTTAAGTATGTGCACTTGGATTCAATGACTGCAGAAGTAGTATATAGTTTTATTGCTAGTCAGACTGCATGGTTCCAATTTTCCAATCATTAACTGTGTAATCAATCTTTGGCCAATTAGCTAAGTTTTCTGTGCCTGTTTCCTCGTCTGTAAAATGGAAATAACAATACACCTACCTCTTGAGTTGTTGTGAGGACTGAATGCGTTAATATATGTAAAATGCTTGGAACAGTGCCTGACACATAGTAAATACGAAGTGTTAGTTACTGTTCAGACAATTTTACAGGTTCCAATCTCAACCTCAGTTTCCTTATCTCCAGCTACAGAAATATGCATATAGTTCAGTGGTTCTGAACCTTCCTAATGCCGTGACCCTTTAATACAGTTCCTCATGTTGTGGTGACCCTCAACCAGAGAAAATTATTTTTGTTGCTACTTCATAACTGTAATTTTGCTACTATTAATGAAGCATAATGTAAATATCTGTGTTTTCCGATGGTCTTAGGCGACCCTGCTAGCAGTTCTCAAACTGTGGGTCGTGATCATTGATATAGTTACAATCCCCTACCTTTTATAAGTTGATATCATTAAGATATGTAGAACAGACATTTGGCAGGGCCAGAAAGGTAGAAGTCTTGGAAAAAAGTAATTAGATCAAACCACCATCCACCATTTCTCCCCTCATCCTCCCTGCATCTTTGTTGTGTTCTTGAATTCCTCACCTACCCTCTTCTTTTTCTGGTCCTAAACCAAGAGCAAGACAATGGCATTAGGGTTAAGAGGGGTTGGTTGGCAAGCAGCCAACGAGTTGGGTGGTGTGGTAAAAAGGGCATCGGAATTAGAAGACCTAGAGCCATCTCTTTGTTTCACTTTCACTCTCTGAGCTTCCGTTTTCTCTGCTGAATACTAATCCTACCCCTTGGGCCTGTCATGGACATGATATATATGAAGGTATGTTGTTAACTATTGTGTTATAGACAAGTTAATTATTAGGGAAGTCATTGAACATGGAGCAGAGTGGTTTTGCCTGGTTATAGGTTATGGTTCTTCTCCATAACCTATTTTCCCCATAACTGCTTGACCCTTTTAACCAGGACGTGGTTGCAGTGGGTAGCTGATTGAGGAAGGGTTACATTGCAAGAGCTAAGGATGTAAGCTCTTGGCCCTAACTGGTTTGGCTCCATGGATAGAGCGTCAGCCTGTGGACTGAAAGGTCCTAGGTTCGATTCCAGTCAAGTGCATGTACCTTGGTTTCAGGCACATCCCCAGTGGGGGGCGTGCAAGAAGCAGCTGAATGATGTTTCACCCTCATGGATGTTTCTAGCTCTCTATCCCTCCCACTTCCTCTGTGGAAAATCAATAAAATATTCTTTTTTTTTTTTTTTAAAAAAAGGATGTAAGCTCTTTAGATGTGTAGAGTGGGTGGTGATTTCAACTATAAACTGGAATGCAGGGCTCTAAGAGTGACAGACTAAGGGTGTATGGATTCCTGCAAGCTTGAGACTGACACAAATCTATAGGTCACCAAGAGTTTAGGATTGCACCTGGGACCTGGCTTGCCACATTCTCCCGGCACCAACACCCCTCTTAATTATCCACCTCCCACAGGAGGCCCTAGGGTGCTTGGATGCTTATTAAGGTTTCTCCATTTACCCTGACAGGGGAATCTTTGCAGAGGCTGGCTGGCAGAGCCGATGAGCCAACACTAGAGGGAGTGGGAGGTGCAGGAGGTAGTGCTGTCCTGGGCTGTGGGTTTGAAACTCACCAGTCAGGAAGTGAGGCCCACAGACGGAAGGGCGGGCAGGGGCGGGGAGTTCTGGGGCACAGCAGAAGGGGCCTTCTGGAGTTTGGGGGCTGTGGGGCCATGGGCTTCAGGGCCAGAGGCTGCTGTTAGCCTGGCAGGACAGGTTTGAGTAACATGCATGCCCAAAGGCAGCTGGCTGTGGCTGCAGTGAGAGCAGAAGTCAAAAGACATGAGGTGGCCAAACAGGCTCTAAGCCGCCTCCGGAAACTGGCAGAGAGGGTGGGCGACTGGGAACTTCGTGACAGCATCCAGGCCTCACTGAACAGCATACAAGGTAAGAGAAGGGTTAACTCCCACCTTGGGGATATGGAGGACCAGATGGGGCATAGAGAAGTTTAATGGGTCCTACATAATTTCCCAGTAAGCCATTTCCTAGTACTGTAGTTCCCAAGATGGAGCTGGGATTCAGGGAAAGAATACATTTGGAAAAGACAGAAAAAGACATGAGAGGTGTCATTCTTCCTTTCCCCAATTCTGAGCCTTCTCCTAGGGGCGGTGGTTGGCAAACTGCGGGTCGAGAGCCACATGCGTGTACTCTTTGGCCCCTTGAGTGTAACCTCCATCAGATTGAGAACGTTTTTAGCAAAGGCCAGCTTAGGGTTTCCCTAATTAAGTTAATAACAATGTACCTACCTATATAGTTTAAAAAATTTGGTTCTCAAAAGAAATTTCTGTCGTTGTACTGTTGATATTTGGCTCTGTTGATTAATGAGTTTGCCGACCACTGTCCTAGGGGATCAAAATACAGGTCGCTGCTGAGCTGACCTTCTTGGAAATGGAGAAGTGGGTGAGCATGGGGTAGGCTTGGACCCTGCCTGGGGAATCGGTGGCAGGAAGCGGTCTGGGGCAGGAGGTTCTGGGACTGGATAATGTGTTCATTCCCAGGACCCGCGAGGGATCAGTGACCTCTTGTTCTCCAGCTGTACAGAGAAACACACACACAAATGCATGCACACATTAAAATGAGCATACAGAGAATCTCCGGCTCCCAGGCACACACTAACACTCACGCAGCATGATCTGCACAGCCAAAGTGCAGGGAAGTGCCCCGGGACTCTTCTTGGTCCCCTCTCTTCCCCATGCTCCTGTCCCTGTCTTCCCCACACACACTTTCCTCTCTACCTTCTTAGTGCCCTTAGCACAAGTGATGACAATGCAGGAAGGAAGTGCTGCCATGGCAACACCATCCGCCACATCCTCCTGCCCACCCCAGCTTCAACGCTGTGGTGGGGCCCTGGCAGGAAGGGCTCATCCATCCATGAGGCACCACCACGAAGGAACTGATGGAACTGGAGGTCTCTCTGGACTGTTCTCCTCTCATTGCCTCTGAGGTGGCAGAGAGCTAACAAAAGCGGGCTCCTTTGCTCAGGAAAGGTGTCTGGGAGAAGCACATCCTCCATATCTTGGTGTCTTCCAACCTCTCCATTTTTAGCCGCTACTTGGGGGTGGCAGATGGGGGCAGGAAAGAAGACCTCCTGCCAGATCTCTCTGATGGTAAAGGCCACCCCGAGCACAACTTTTGGAAGGAACAGTTTGGTTCGGGATCCTAAGGGAACAGTCTGATAATACCCTCCCTATCGCCCTTCTGATGCTGGTGCCTCCTGTCCCCCACCCTTTGCCAAGAACTCCAGCTGACACCTTTCCTACAAGCATTAATTGTTGGAAAGGCAGACCTAAGGGGAAGTGGCCCCAGGGGGCCTCTGAGGGAGGAACTCAAAGCCCCATTCCTGTAGAAAAATAGGGGGAGAGGACATGTCTAGGGCAGGTAGAGGCCTCTGCTTAGCTCTGGAGGAGGGAGTGAGGAAGGGTAGAGGCTGGAATCTCTGAGAAGACTCTACTTTTCCTAAGTGATGTGTTCCACTCTCCCCAAGAGTCAGGATTCTGTTTCCCTTAAGGAAAACTGGGACAACCAATGGAAGAGGAAAAACAAAATTAAGCCAGAATCAACAAATCTCCTTCACGCTCTTTCAGGAAAGACTCCTGAAGGGTCTCCTGTCCTGGGGATGGTGTCATCTTGACGCTGCAAGGGCGGGTGGGAGGGAGGCTGCGGATCTCGGGGCAGACCCGCGGAGGGATTGGGTACAGGTCTAGGGGGAAACAAAGGGTATCCAGCATCCCGGTACCGGTACCGCCCTCCAGCCTCCACCCATACCAGGCCGCGCACGCCACGGGCTCCTGCCTCCAAGAGCCGCCCACGACAGCACTATTATAGTCTCGGCTGCGTCAGGAGGATGGGACGCCAAATTAGGGGAACGCTGAGACTCCCCGAGTCCAGGGGTGGGTTCGCCAAGGCTGGCGGGAGGCCTCACCTAACTCCCACCCCAGCCTTGCAGGGTCTCCATCTCGGTTCTCCATACGCCTAACCCCTTGATCCTGCTCCCCCGACTTGAGGACAGTGAGCCTTGCCCTGCAGGGTCCCTAGAGAGTGGGAGCTACAGGAACTGAGGAGCTCCTTGTATTCGGGGGCGCTAAATAACCCACATGTGGGTAACTAGCTGTGAGGGTGGTGCTTCCATGAACCCCAAATCACGTGGCAGTTCCCCCCCCACCACCACCACCACACACACCACCATGTACACGGATCCCTCCTCTCGGCTTATCCCCGCTGTTTCTGAGGCACTCTTGGAGCTGGGGTTGCTATGGAGACGGGATGCATTTTAGTATGGGGGGGGTGTCAATCTGTGGACATATTCCTTCTCCTTCTACCTCCAGCTGCAGCCTTTGATTCACATTTCTGCCTGGGCTGTTCCGAGCCCCCAGGTCCCTCCCTGCAGGAGGCACCCCCCTCCCCTCCTTCCCATCCTGCTAAGTTCCCTGTTTATCCCCGTCCCCAGGGAGCACTTTTCAAGTTCACTTTGGGACAGTTGTGTCCAAAACGTGGCCTCGTTGATGTGTTGCCCGAGTGGGGGTGCAGGTGGGCGAGGGCGCTGGGTTAGGGGGAAGGAACACGCGCCAGTGCCTGGGGGAGACAGGGGGTCCTGGGAACAGCATTTGGGAGTTCTCCCACCTTTCTGCACCAGCTTCCCCAGAATTGGCTCCGTTTTCGCCCCGGACTGACTGTTCGCTGCTAGACTGATTTCCCCTAGTCCTTCATGCCGCCCCCAGCCGTCGGCTCCCTTCGGCGCTGTGCTGGGGAGGGGGCTCGAGTGTGGAGGAGGTGAGTCCCAGTTCCGGGGAATCCAGCCCGGGGTTTGGGAGGGAAATCCAGTCCTGGATTTCGCACCGCCTTCGCAGACAGCCGCGCTGGTAGAGAGAAGGTGGGGGAGCGATGGGGGGGTGGGGGCTGCCTCCTCCTCAATGTGAGGGGAGCGCCCGGACACAGCGCGCATCCGGACCGAGCCGAGCCCCGGCGAGCCCCCCGGACCCTGCGCCCGGATCGCACGCCCCTCCCCGCCCAGACCCCACACCCGGCTCCCCCCCTTCCTCCCCCGCCGGCGACGGTCTCTCCATCCCCAGCATCCTCCCCGCGCCCCTGCGAATCCCCCGCACGACCAGCCCCGTTTAGCTCCCCACCCTCCCAGGGACCCCCTTCCGACCCTCCCCCGCGGCCCCCGTCCCTCGAGCCCCCCTTCCCGCCCCTGCCTCCCCCGCACCCATTCCTCTGCTCCCCAAGCCTCAGGTCCCCCTTTCCCTCCCTCTCCCCTGTTTGCCCCCACTCCTGCCTTCCCCGCCCTCCCCGCCCATTCAGCGCCCCCACCCAGGCCGGGGTGCACGGCCCGGCGCGCGTCCCTGGAGCAGCACCAAGGTCCCGGGGCCCCGACGGGGTGGGGGCGCAGGGCGGGGAGCATGGGGAGGGGGCTCCCCGTGTGATGGGAGGGGGGCGCAGGCGGAGGCGGCGGAGGCGGCGGCGACAGCGGAGCCGGGCCGGGGGCTCAGCGGGGTCCGGGGGCTGGGGGCGGCGAGCAGGGCGGCCCCATGGCCGGGCCCCCCTGAGGCAGTCCAGGGGAGCCCCCTCCCCTCCCCAGCTCGGGGGTCTCGGGGCCCCATGAGCCGGGGCGCGGGCGCGCTTCAGCGCCGGACAACGACCTACCTCATCTCGCTGACCCTGGTCAAGCTCGAGTCGGTGCCTCCGCCGCCCCCGTCCCCGTCCGCGGCCGCCGCCGGCGCCCCCGGGGCCAGAGGCGCGGAGAGCGGGGACCCCGGCAGCCCCCGGGGCTCGGAGGAGCCGGGCAAGAAGCGGCACGAGCGCCTGTTCCACCGGCAGGATGCGCTGTGGATCAGCACGAGCAGCGCGGGCGCCGGGGCCGCCGAGGGCGCCGAGCCCCCCGCCCCGGCCCCGGCCCCGGCCCCGGCCAGTCCCGCCCGCCCCGTCTCCCCGGCTCCCGGCCGCCGCCTCTCCCTCTGGGCCGCCCCGCCGGGGCCCCCGCTTTCCGGGGGGCTGAGCCCCGACCCCAAGCCCGGGGCCGCCCCCACCTCCTCGCGGCGCCCCCTGCTCAGCAGCCCGAGCTGGGGGGGCCCGGAGCCCGAAGGCCGGGCGGGAGGGGGCGTCCCCGGCTCGTCCTCCCCGCACCCGGGCACCGGCAGCCGGAGGCTGAAGGTGGCGCCGCCCCCGCCGGCCCCCAAGCCGTGCAAGACCGTGACCACGAGCGGCGCCAAAGCCGGCGCGGGCAAGGGCGCGGGCAGCCGCCTGTCATGGCCCGAGAGCGAGGGCAAGCCCAGGGTCAAGGGGTCAAAGAGCAGCGCCGGTGCGGGAGCCGCTGCCGCAGGGGCGGGAGCAGCGGCCGCCCCGGCCTCTGGCGGGGTCGGAGCGGGGTCCGGAGCCCGAGGGAAACTGTCCCCCCGGAAAGGCAAGAGTAAGACCTTGGACAACAGTGACTTGCACCCCGGACCACCTGCCGGCTCTCCTCCTCCGCTAAGCCTGCCAGCGGCCGCGGCTCCGGCCCCGGCGCTCACCGTCGCCTCCGCGATGCCCCCCGCGGGGCCTGCACCTCCACACACTCTGGAGCCCCCCGCCCCGGGGCTGAAACGCGGCCGGGAGGGGGGCCGCGCATCCACGCGGGACCGCAAGATGCTCAAGTTTATCAGCGGCATCTTCACCAAGAGCACCGGGGGGCCTCCGGGTGCCGGGCCCCCCGCCGGACCCCCAGGCCTGTCTTCTGGCAGCGGGTCCCGGGAGCTGCTGGGCACCGAGCTCCGCACCTCCCCTAGTGAGTAGGGCCCGCGTCTGGGCCCGGGGGGGGGGGGGGGCTCCGGGACGCCTGCGGGGCGGGGGGAGCCCCTGAGGGCTGGCCGGGGGGAGCCTCTCTCCGGGGTGACGTCTCCGCCAGGGGCCGGGGTTAGGATTGGGAAGGGGTCCTGACGGGGCTGAGCAGCTACGTGGGGGGTGGGGAGCGTGAGGAATGACTGGGGTCAAGGGGCTTCAGAAAGCCTCAGGCTTCCTGGGAAAATAGCACCTTGGTCAGGATGGCTGCTGGAAACGGCTCAAGCTCCAGACCCCACTTCCCGCCCCAGCCGGAGTCGGGGAACCGGAACAGGACTTGGCCTTGCCCACAGGGACGCTGAAGGGGGAAGGGGACTCCCCTGAGCGCAGGGGGCAGGTGGCAGGAGGGTGACCTTGCAGCAGCTCCTGTCCAGGGCCAGGTCATCCCGGGGCTGGGAGCAGGCTGGTGGGGCACAGGACGGGACTGCTGCTTCCCATCCAGGCGGGTGGGGACTCAGGGGGCAGGGACTGGGTGGTGCGGGACAGGAACACTTGCACGTGCGGTGAGCGGGCGGGAGAAAGCCTGCCTGCCCCAATGCCCACCCAGGCCCAGAGCCTAACTGACCCCCCCCCCCCACCGGGGGCTGACCTGAGTGACTGCAGCGGGGAACTGCTGCAAAGGCAATTCTTCCCACCCCCCACCCCGAGACTTGGGGGGGCGGTACGGAGGAGGAGGTGGTGCTGCGTTCCTGGGGAGGGGGTGTCTTTGGTTCTTATCTTTTTCCTCCGGGAAGAGAGGCAGAGGCGAGGGCCTCCTGGTTTAGCTCACACTCCCGGAGGGGAGGCAGGTCCGCGAGGAGCGGGGGCGGCTCCCCGGGTTTGGCTCTGGAGCCGGTGGGAGCAGATGGCTCCGGATCCCAGAGTTCCCGCCGCAGCTGCGGCACCCCGGGAACGTCCGGCCGGTGTCAGGCGCGGGGGCCGGCCCCGGAGGGCGGAAGGAGCATCCTGCCTCCTCCCACTCCTCCCGGCCTGTGGCTTCTCCTGGCCGGGGAGCGGAGCCCTTCCCCAGGTTTCTTCTGGAGCCTGCTCCCGGCCGGTGAGGGGAGAAGGGGGCAGAGAAAACCCAAGCACCCTTCCTGGGTCTGCGGGGAGGGGTCAGGGCCTTCAGCCATTGACCTTGAGAAAGGGAGGGCACATCCCTCACCTCAGCCTCTCTCCAGTGAGATGGAGATGGAGGAAGACCCACTCCCTCCTCTGCCCCAGCCCCGCCTCCTAGGGTCAGCCCGGGAAGCAGACAGGCCTTTGGGTAGGTGACCCTCTTAAATTCTTCCAGACTAGAGGGAAGGACCCGCCGCGGTCAGAGCCCTGGTCTCAAGGTCTGGGGCAGGGACTTACAGTTTGGGGATGTGTTTTAAGGGAGATGCCAAGTGAAGTATTTTCGTCGTGCTGACTCCGTTGCTAGGCAACCACTGAGCGGCAGCAACAGCTGTGCGGAGAGCTGGCGAGGATGGGAGGACTGGGGACCACTCTCAAACCTCGCCTTTCCACGCAGCTCCCCAGCCCGGGCGGGGTTCTGAGGGTTAAGAAACGCTGCAAAAGGAGGAGGGGTGGCTGAGGGTTGGAAGTCCCCCCGAGCCTGGAGCATCCCCTCTGATGGCTCCTTTCCCATTGCAGAGGCTGTGGTCAATAGCCAGGAATGGACTTTGAGCCGCTCAATTCCTGAACTGCGCCTGGTAGGTACCTGGTCCCCTTGTCTGCAGGAAGGCTGACCTCCTGTTCACTGCGCTCTCAACGCTCTCTCTCCTTCATCTCTTCCTTCCCCTCTCTCTGTGAGAAACGGGAATTGGTTTTTAGTTCTCCCGAGATTCTGCCTTTCATGGCACCTTCCTGAGGCTTGATACATCCTCACAACTTCTTCTTTAGTCTCCTTTCCCCTGTTTATCCACAGCTGTCTTTCAGGCTTCTCCTCACTTCTGGCATCTCTCCTATAGTCCTTCATGTTCTATTGCCTAGAATTGGGTAAAACTTTTCAACCAGTGCCCAGGGCTCTGACATGCTCCCTCCTCCCTAGACACACATCTAATATGTTTTCTAAACACACACACACACACACACACACACACACACACACACACACACGGTCCTGAGATTATTCAGTTTGTGGGGATTATTTCTTGTCCTACTCCTGGCCTGATCTTCCCAGATGTGCTCCCGACTGTCATCCAGACCCTGTGGGACCCTCCCTGGCTGGTTTAACACAGCCCATCTCTCCAAGTTCTCCAGACTCACCCAGACTGCCACCTCCAAACTTCCATAATCTCTGCTCTGCCACCTTGTCCGCAGGGTGTACTGGGCGACGCCAGGAGTGGGAAGTCATCGCTCATCCATCGATTCCTGACTGGTTCATACCAGGTGCTGGAGAAGACAGAGAGTGAGTTTTTAGGAGCCATAGTAAACTAAGGACTGGGGTCAGGGATCCAGGATTAATGACTAGTCAGTGTGATCAGTGACTAGGTAGGAGTGGAGACCAGAGGGAAGGATGAGGCCATGACAGCTAACGTAGAAGGATGATGGAGTGGTCTGGTGACCTGTGATCCCTGACTTTTCACTTCCAACCTTTCTGCACAGGTGAGCAGCACAAGAAAGAGATGTTGGTGGATGGACAGACCCATCTGGTGTTGATCCGAGAGGAAGCTGGGGCACCTGATGCCAAGGTGAGGGGTGAGGTATGGGGTAGGCAGGCTTGCTGGGGTCAGCACTTGCCAAGCGAGTGTGGACTCTGGTTTTCCAGATCCGACTGGGGATAGCACCGAAGGAAGTGGGCTTGTTTGACCCTCTCTTTGTCCCCTCACCCCCCGCAAGTTCTCAGGCTGGGCAGATGCTGTGATCTTGGTCTTCAGCCTGGAGGATGAGAATAGTTTCCAGGCCGTGAGCCGTCTCCACGGGCAGCTGAGCTCCCTTCGGGGGGAAGGACGAGGAGGTCTGGCACTGGCACTGGTGGGGACGCAAGGTAAAGAGGGGCTTGGAAGGTACTACTGATGGCTACTGGGATATTGCCCAACCTACAAAGAGAACTTGGTGAGGTATAGACATGGCCACGTGGATTCTAGTCACCTCTGGAAGGAGCCTGGTCTCCAGATAAGGAAGCCATTAAACCAACACTAACTTCCCAGGAGCTGAGCAGAGAGAAGGAGGCTCTCCCGGGAGGCAGGGACAGCTATAGTGGTATCTCCATCCTCTGAGATGCTGTGTGTCTTCTGTTCTTATGCTCTCATTTCCCGATGCCATCGCCATGGGAAACAAAGCTCAGTCCCTAGTGCTGATAGAAAGCTTTTTCCACTCTCCCTTGCTGCAGCTGGTCAGGCTGACACCTTTAAAAGGAACCTACTTAAAACAAAGAGAAAGCGCAAATGAAACGATGGAGAAAACACAGAGGGCAGGAAACCTTTTTTTTTAAAATATATTTTATTGATTTTTTACAGAGAGGAAGGGAGAGAGATAGAGAGTTAGAAACATCGATGAGAGAGAGACATCGATCAGCTGCCTCCTGCTCGCCCCCTACTGGAGATGTGCCCGCAACCAAGATACATGCCCTTGACCGGAATCGAACCTGGGACCTTTCAGCCCACAGGTCGACGCTCTATCCACTGAGCCAAACCGGTTTTGGCAGGCGGGAAACTTTTTAAAGAAGTGGTTCAGAGGTGCTCAGACTCTCCACCAGGGCCGAGAAAAACTTCTTCCACTACCACCTGTGTGAGGCTGGCGGGCTCTCGGATGCCTGGCCAGCAGGTGCCTGCTTCCACCTGTCACTTGCCTCCAGGTTTCCCGTGGCAGAGTGAGCAGGCCACCTGTTACGCACAGCTATTCACCCCTTTCCTAGTTCACATGCCAGGCGTTCTCCCTTTCATTCAGGGTTCATTGGGTTTGCAGGAGAGGGTGACTGTCACTTGTGAGTCTCAACCATTGTAGATCTTGTCGGGAAGTTCCACCCAACTCTGAAGTGTTTTCTGAAGACATATCCAGAGGGCACTCAGCCTACTCATAATGCAGCTGGGCATTTGAGCTGGGGCCAGAACTTAAAAAAGGCTATGTACTCCATTCCACTGGCCTCAGGAGAGAGACTCTTTCACACCGTGTTCCTAGTGGGTCCAGCCTGGGCCCAGAGCCAAAGGAAAGGAAAGCAGGACAAATGGGGAAGGACCTTGATCCCGCTTCTTTCCTGCGTCCTCAGACAGGATCAGTGCTTCCTCCCCTCGGGTCGTGGGTGATGCTCGTGCGAGAGCTCTGTGCGCAGACATGAAACGCTGCAGCTACTATGAGACGTGTGCAACCTATGGGCTCAATGTGGACCGGGTCTTCCAGGAGGGTGAGTGTGGTCATCCCAGCAAAGGTGGGAAACGGGGCTTGAGGCCTGGGATAGTCTTAGAGGTTGCGCAGCCAGGCCTCTCTCTGTGGATGCTAGGTAGGTCATTAGCCTGTGTGGGAGGCAGGGCGGATCAGGGAGATCAGAGAAGTCTTGCTTAATAGCCATAGGTCTTTCTGGACTGGAGGAGCTGGAAAGGTTACAAGTGGCACGAAGGCCACGCTGATAAGGAACTTGGGGCCTATGTTATCTCTTGGGGATTTCTCAAAGCTGGGCATCGAAGGGTGTTTTTGGGCCTCTGCCCTGCTCACACCTCCTTTCCCTCCCCACTCAGTGGCCCAGAAGGTGGTGACCTTACGCAAACAGCAACAGCTTCTGGCTGCCTGCAAATCCCTGCCCAGCTCCCCAAGCCACTCAGCTGCTTCCACTCCCGTAGCTGGGCAGGTGAGTTGGGGTTTTCATGGTCCACAGAGGGACTGGTAAGAATCTGAGGGGCTGGTGATTCAAGGATAGGTTCAGAGTGCCCAAGGAGGCTGTGGGGGAGAGGGAGGAGGCAGGTGGGAATAGTAGTGATACCATTTGTAGAAGTGCATTCGACTGGAAAACCACACGGTTTCAAACATCGTTTACAATGTCCTTGAGCAAGTCACCTAAACCTCCCAAGGTTGTTAGGAAAATTATATGGCAAAAAGTTGTGAAGTCAACTTTGTAAAACCAAAGCACTATGACTATGCTAGTGAGGAGTTTGCTGATTAATGCTAATAGACATACATGGTGATGAGACCAAGGAATTTCCCAGGTTCCTCATAAGTAGATGTAACTGAAGCATGGCAGGATGGGAGCATCTCAGCTATTTTGACTTCTCCAGGCTAGTAATGGGGGCCACACTAGCGACTACTCCTCTTCTCTACCATCCTCACCCAATGTTGGTCACCGCGAGCTCCGAGCTGAGGCAGTGGCAGTGGCTGGATTGAGCACACCAGGGTCCCTGCACCGGGCAGCCAAGCGCAGGACCAGCCTTTTTGCGGTATTGGATATGCTGACCCCTTCTTCTATCCCTCTGTTACCCGCCCATCTTGCCTGGTCTCTAGACCCCTTTTTTGGGCCCTTATTCATCTGTCTTTCCTGTCCTTCCATCAGTGTATCCCTCCATCCATCCGCTAACTGATGCCAATAACCATTCCAGAATCGCCGGGGCAGTGACTCTGAAAAGCGGAGCTTGGACAGTCGGGGAGAGACAACAGGGAGTGGGCGAGCCATTCCCATTAAACAGGTGAATGGTCCAGGGGCTGAGGGCAGGCTGGAGGTAGCTGATCCAAACTAGGCTCACCCACATGTCTTTCTCCATACTACAGAGCTTCCTACTAAAGCGAAGTGGCAATTCCTTGAACAAAGAATGGAAGAAGAAATATGTGACCCTGTCCAGTAACGGCTTCCTACTTTACCACCCCAGCATTAACGTGAGTGGCAGAGGCTGGCCGGCCACAGTGGCTGGCCTTAGACACCCTTCCAGCTCTACGAGTCTGTGCCTCCGACAAACACTAATATTTCTGGGATACTTACGTTTAGCAAGCATATTGAAGGTTAGGTACCTCCCAGGTGCCCATCCCAGGGATAACAAGATAATGATATCTCCCCAGGAACTTTCAGCCTAGTGTGAGAGCATGGAGAAAGGGCTTCCACCTGGCCTGCCACTCAGGGAATGCTTTCTGGAGCCAATACTTTTGGGCTCATCCCCTAGAAGCTCACTTCAGCCCATTGAGCTCTTTGAGCCACCCCTTTATTTACACATACACACACACACACACACACACACACACACACACACACACACACATTATTGATTTCAGAGAGGAAGAGAGAGGCAGAGAGAGAGATAGAAACATCGATGATGAGAGAGAATCATTGATTGGTTGCTTCCTGCATGCCCCTACTGGGGATTGAGCCCAAAACCCCGGGCATGTGCCCTGACTTGGAATTGAACCATGACTTTGGTCGATACTCAACCACGGAGCCATGCTGGCCAGGATTTTTTTTTTCTTTTCTTTAAAAAAATTGTTTTAAGAGCCCCTCTCTTTGAGTCCTTCTCTACTCCTTACTATTGGTTGCTTCTCAGCACCACCAAGGAACCCAACCTTCCCCATATTCTCTACCCCTATGCCCCTCCAGGACTACATCCATAGTACCCATGGCAAGGAGATGGACTTGCTACGAACAACAGTCAAAGTCCCTGGCAAGCGGCCCCCACGGGCCATCTCTGCTTTTGGCCCCTCCGCCAGCATCAATGGGCTCGTCAAGGACATGAGCACTGTCCAGATGGGTGAAGGCCCTGGTGAGTGGGGCTCGTGACAGAGGAGCCAGGGCTAGGGGAAAGGAGGGGGAGTAGGGAAGGAGGGACTGGATAAGTGAGAAGGTGGGTGATAAAGAGATACCACTAAGGCATGGGCCCAGAAACTGAGCGGCTCACTGAGGTTTTATATTCTCCTTCCAACAGAAGCCACTACTCCCACGCCAAGCTCCAGCTCCAGCCCCAGTTCTCTGCAGCCACCATCAGACCAGACATCCAAGCACTTGCTGAAGCCAGACCGGAATTTGGCCCGAGCCCTCAGCACTGGTCAGTGAGGACCCTCTTCCATCCACTATCTTCCAGATCCAGATGGGATGTGGGTGGGAAATGAAATTGGGGTGGAAGCTTAGAGACTGGAATCCAATGCATGAGTGCATACATTAAGCATCTACTGGGTGCAAGCACCAAGCTCAGCATTATCGTGTTCATCATGATGTTTCAGACAAGTGGGTTCTAGAGCTACACTGCCTGAACTTGAATCCTGGCTTGCCACTGGGGCAAGTTACTTGATCTCTTCATGACTCAGTTTCCTCATCTATAAAATAGAGATAACAGTTTCTACCTGAAGGGTTGCTTTAAGGCTTAAAAAAAAAACTGATAACATTGTCTACATAGTCAGCATTCAGTGTTTGGAATGTTTAGGAATATATATATATATATATATATATATATATATATATATAATAGCGAGAAACATTGTAACAAGTAATCCTTACAACAACCTTGTCAGGTCAAGATTATTATCCCCATTTTAGGGATGAAGAAACTGAGGCTCAGAAGATTAAGTGACTTGCTCAAGGTCTCAAGGCCAGTAAGTGGCAGAGCCAGGATCTGAGTACAGGTCTGACTCTAAACCACTCATCTGCCCACCTCCTCAGGAATAATCAAGGGGGACCCCCTGGAGAGGGACTGTTGAAAGGATGGGATCCTAAAATGCCAAAGCTAGTTCAGGGGAGGAGGCAGGCTATGATGAAATCAGGAAATCTGGGAGGGGCAACTGAGGCAGCTGTGTTCCCCTTCCTAAGACTGTACCCCATCTGGAGACCTGAGCCCCCTGAGTCGGGAACCTCCTCCATCTCCCATGGTGAAGAAGCAGAGGAGGAAAAAATTGACAACACCGTCCAAGACTGAAGGCTCCGCTGGGCAGGCCGAAGGTGAGGCCTTAGTGGGCAGTTGCACTCCCACTCTGGACCCTCACCCCCAGCTCTAGATCCCTGGCCTAGTTCCTGCAGGAGGAGGAAAAGTGTCTGAGCTGAGTGCTTGACTATCATTACCACTTTGCCCATAATTTAGTGAAAAAATGAATGGACACCCTCAGGGCTTGTCCTTCCTCTCATTGCCCAGTCAATGCCTTTTACCCCAGCAGTCCCAGCACCCCATGATCAACGAATCCTCTCCTAATGCCCCTCTACTTCCCCTTCCTGCCCTCAACTCTGTTTACCCGCTCAGCTCCTGCACCCAGGGCCCCATGACCCCCAGGGACTCAGCCCCTAATCTCAAGGTCCCCCTTTGACTCCTCAGCTCCTGACCATCCAGCCCCTGTTCCCACTAACTTCCTATGATCGCCAAGCTCCCCTGACAGCTCTTGACCCCAGTAAAGCCCCCAAATCAAGACTTCTCAACCCCAGGCCCCCTCACTCCGGGCCTGTGACCCACTTTCTGTACCCTTTCCCCATGTTTACTCAGATCCTGACCATCCCCTCCCCTCCCAGAGACCCGGCTCCTCATTGACCACGATAACCAGTCCCCACCGCCCCTGCTCTCTGCTGGGTGCTCAGGCTCAGTCTCCAGATCTGCCTGCTCTCATGGCTCTTGGCTTCCGCTCTACTCTGCTCCGGGGCCACTGACTTTAGTTCTGCTTTCTCTCCCCATCTGTCTGTCCTGCTTTGTCTCTGGCACACTGTCACTCTCCGTCTCTCTATCTACCTCTTTTTCTCTTTCTTGGTCTTTTTCTCTGTTCTGCTCTCTATTCTATCTCTATATCCTTCGCTTCGGGAAACCAGCCAAGCGCAAAATGTGGAAACTAAAATCCTTTGGTAGTTTAAGAAATATTTATAAAGCAGGTAACAAGAGGGGAGCTGGGAGGGACGCTCAGCTGGGGTGCAGAGGGGTGGGGGTGCGCCTGCCTTCCCCTGCATGTGCTCGGGCTTCCTGCTTTCCCCCACCTCTGCTTCCCCAGCCCTTCTGCCCACTCCCAGGGGCTTGGGATGGACATCAGGGAGGAAGGTTTGGGGAAAGCAGTTCCTGTTTGAACTCTCTCCCTCATGACCCCATCCCATCCCCCCACCCAGAGGAAAACTTCGAGTTCTTGATCGTGTCCAGCACTGGTCAGACGTGGCACTTTGAGGCAGCCAGTTTTGAGGAGCGGGATGCCTGGGTCCAAGCAATTGAGAGTCAGATCCTAGCCAGTCTGCAATGCTGTGAGAGCAGCAAGGTCAAGGTAATGGGGGTGAAAGTTTTTGGGGGAAAGCAAAGGTGAGTGAGGAATCTGGAGAAGGGCTCCCAGGGAGAGTCAGTAATAATCCCAACCCTTTCTGCAGCTGCGCACAGACAGCCAAAGCGAAGCCGTGGCCATCCAGGCGATCCGGAACGCCAAGGGGAACTCTATCTGCGTGGACTGTGGGGCTCCCAGTGAGCGCAAGGGGGCAGTGGAGGGGCCCGGGCGGGAGTGTGGTTCGCTGGCGTTGGCGATTTCGGGGTGGGTGCCCATTTTTGCTCTGCGGGGAGCCAATTTCTCACTCCGTCCCCAGACCCCACGTGGGCCAGTTTAAACCTGGGCGCACTCATCTGCATCGAGTGCTCCGGCATTCACCGGAACCTGGGCACACACCTGTCCCGCGTCCGCTCGCTGGATTTGGACGACTGGCCTCGGGAGCTGACCCTGGTGCTGACGGCAATTGGCAACGATATGGCCAACCGCGTGTGGGAGAGCAACACGCGCGGCCGAGCCAAACCCTCGCGGGACTCCTCGCGGTATGTGCGAGGGAACGGACCGGGGGGCTCCCGAGAGGGTCCACAGGGCGAGTCCGGAGTGGGGCTCCCCAGAGCGCTCCCCATGGAACCTGCTCTTGCAGGGAGGAGCGTGAGTCCTGGATTCGCGCCAAGTACGAGCAGCTGCTGTTCCTGGCGCCGCTGGGTTCTCCCGAGGAGCCGCTGGGCCGCCAGCTGTGGGCTGCAGTGCAGGCTCAGGACGTGGCCGCCGTCCTCCTGCTTCTGGCCCACGCGCGACACGGGCCGCTAGACACCAGCGTAGAAGACCCGCAGCTGCGCTCCCCGCTGCACCTGGCGGCCGAGCTCGCCCACGTCGTCATCACGCAGCTGCTGCTGTGGGTACGTGAGAGGGGGGAGCGGGGAGGGCTTGGAGGGCTCCGTCCGTCCCGGACACAGCCCGGCAGGGGGAGCCTGGTATCCGCACCGGGGCCCTGTACGTGGGCCTGCAAGTCTTGGGGAGCGGCGTGCAGGCGGCCTCCCGGGGCTGCGCGGTGACCGGCCGTTTCCGCCCGCAGTACGGCGCCGACGTGGCCGCCCGGGACGCGCAGGGCCGCACCGCGCTGTTCTACGCCCGCCAGGCCGGGAGCCAGCTGTGCGCCGACATCCTCCTCCAGCACGGCTGCCCCGGCGAGGGCGGCAGCGCCGCCACCACCCCCAGCGCGGGCACCGCGCCCAGCATCATCGCCACGCCCAGCCCCCGCCGCCGGAGCAGCGCCGCCAGCATGGGCCGCGTCGACGCCCCCGTCGCGCTGGTATAGTTGCCCAGCGGGAGAGAGACCCCCACGGGCCGGGCACGACCGCACCGGGTGGACCGCTGGACAGATGCACCCACCCACCACTCCAATCCGCCCCCCGCCCCATGAGAACACTTCTTCCCCCCACGAAGGCACAGCCCTCACGCCCCTCCCCCCAGAAGACACAAACTCACCTCCCTCTCCCCAACGAGGCATGGAGACCCCGCTCAACACGCCCCCTCTCCACTGTTTGCACCCTTGGATTGCTCTGGGTCTACCCGTTCGGTGTTTGAGGAAGGGGACGCCCGCGCTTCTCTGCTCCTGGGCCAACTATGCCCACTCGCGCCCCCTAAGGGCGGGGGGACGATCCAGTCCGGCCTGTGCTTGACAACCCCAAGGCCTGGAGCACATCCCCAGGCTGGCTCCTGGGGCGACGCCACGCCAGAGGGAGGGCTTAATTCGGGGAGGGCAAGCCCCGGGACTTGGGGCCAATAAGGGACCCCATCCCTTCCATGCTAATCTCACTGCCCAGTGAAGGGGAAGGGCAGCGAGGGGCAGGACCCCTGCTGCCCATGAGGGGTAGGGGGGTCCCCAACCCTTTCTGTGAAAGGGACCATGAGGAGTGGAAACCAAGACGTCCCCCCAAAGCCACCCATGGATGGAAGCTAAAGGGCTGGGGGAGCCAAGAGCCTGGGTCCCTCCTCATTACTATCTAAGGAGGGAGAAGGGATGAAGCAGGAGCAGGCTAAGGGGGCTGGGTAGCAGCCTTGTAATTTATTGCTTTGTTCCCCAACAAGGGGACAGGGGTGGGCAGGGGCTTGGGGAGGGTGTTTCAGGGGAGGGAAAGCCAAGGGTGGGAAGAGGGTGGGGTGGGGTGGGGGTGCTCTTGGGTTGTGAGTGTCTGTGACCGTGACTGCGTACCTGTGACTGTGCAGCGCCCGTGGTGATCTGGGGTAGGGGCACCCCTACAATGGGACCCCTCTCCCCACTATTTTTCATATACAGCCCCTCCCTCCCACTGGAGCTTCTCCAGACCCATCCCTCAACCCCATGATCCCTCCCAGCCAGGGTAAGAAGATGTGAGGTGGCTGGGAGGGTTTCCAGGCCCCCTGCCCTATCCCCAGAAAATGGGTGGTGGGGTGGCCTTACCTGGCCCAGCCCTGCCTCCCTCAGTCAACCCAGTCTTTGGGTCTCTGTGTCAGTGGTTTCCGGTCTTTTTTTTTTTTTCCTGGCTAAAATATTTTGTAAAGGACCAGGTAATTGGGAAGGGGAGGGGACATTGCCCCCATCTCCTCAGAGACAGGTGGTGTGAGTCTTCTTCAACAGCAATTAAAGAGGAAATGATTTTTGTCTAGGGGGTGAGCTGCTGGTCTGTTCTTGAAGAAGTGGGTCAGGGAATGGCCTTGGGCAAGATGGGGAACTGGAGGTGGGAGAGGGCCACCCCTAGAGAGTGCCCCCTGCTGTGGCTGGTGGCAGGGTATCCTCAGTCTCTAAGGGCACTGAGGTGATAGGTCAGATACTCCATCATATATACAAGTTTTGGGTTCATGTAGAAGAAGGAGACAGGCAGGTCAAAGCAACAGTGGGGGTCCAGGGAGCAGAGAAGTGACTCCCAAGATGACCCCATTCTGGAAAGGAGTTAGGGCATGGAGTTTAGAGGAGAGGAAGGGAGTGGGGGCTGCTTGGAGAGGTGAGAGTATGGTGTAGTTTTGGTTAAGAGCAGGAACTTCGGAGTCAGATCTAATTTTGAAAGAAGGCCCTCCACTTCATAGCCAGGTTGCCTTGGTTAGGTTACCCGAGTGGTATGTCTTGGGCACCCAGTAAGGGCTCTAGGGCCACCCCGTAGAAGACTGTCCCAGGCTAGTCTGCTCACCTTGAGCACCTGGTACTGGAAGTAGAGCTTATTACACTAGGATTCTTCTCTTGGCCAAGAGGGAAGAGGTACAAGATCTCCCGACTGCAGAGTCCCTGATGTCCATGAAATCCATGCCCAGCCGATGCAGACATTTGCCCACTTCCACATCATCCACAGGACCAGTGAGGCCATAGCCCCCTATGGCCAGTGCTGCCTCCAATAGCTGCAGCACTTGGTCAGCATATAGTCAATTCTGCTGTTCATTCTTCATGTGCAGCCAAAGTGTTTGCCCTGGGAGAGGGCTGGGTGGGGTGGTATTGGGCTAGCAGCCAACACAGGCTTGGCATAGCCACCCACATGTTGTCATCTGCCTTGATGGACCAGTCAACGGCCCATTGTCTTCCAGTAGAGTTGGTGCTGGCTCTCAGCCCCATGATGGACATTCAGCTGCAGGTGAGCCACCAAGCTAATTAGATGGGGTTACAGCAATGGGCCCAGGTCCCATCCACATGGAGGCCCTGGTTCTGCAGCTTCTTGGGCTGGGTGACCACCCGGTACAGTAGCCTGATCAAGGATAGCATGCTCGGTTGAAAAGATGGATTCAGGGGCGCAGTGCATTGAAAATGCAGATGCAGTTGTGTGACTTGGGAAAGCAAAGGGAGAGGAAGAGGGACAAGTGGCAAAGAAGACCTGGCCATTCTCCCTTGCAACTCAGATCCCCCCACTTCATCCCTTTCCTTCTTGGTGGCAAAAGCTTACTCCCTTCCTCAGAAGCTCAGCAGTGAGAGAGTATGGGAAGGAGCCAGGGATCCTGGAGAGAATGGAATTACTACAGGGAATCACAGGCCAGGGGTAAGTTTCTTTCATATCCAGCCAGTGAAAGGTAGGGTGTCAGTAACTCCCACAGCAAATCCCAACACTGAGTAATCCACAGGATTCTTTCTTCATGGGCTGTGTCTTTGCTCTGGTTGGAGATGTAAAGGGTGGTAGTGGATGGGTGACAAAATACCATGCCCTCCAGGTAATGTCAGGTTAGGACTCTAGAAGGGGACTCCTTGTGGGGCTGAAGGAGAGCTGATACCCATGCCACCATCCCAGCTTGCCTCAGGTGTCCTTACCTCAATCCTTAACTACCATCTGCCCTTCCCCTCCCCACCCCATCTGGTTGTCACACACCCTGCTCCACTCCCCTTTGCCTTAGCACAGCTGGGGCAGACCAACCTCCTCCATGGGATTTTCACCAACAGCCAAAGGAAAGTAAAATAATTTATTATCAGAAGTACAAAATGATCAAATCTAATGAGGATTCTAGAACTCTGTTTTCTGATAAGGCTCCATCTGCATCAAGCCAGTAACCCTCCTGCCCCAGCTTCTCCCTACCTCACATCCTAAAGGATTCTGTTGTGACTTCTGATCAATTTTGGAATTCCTTCTAGGCTCTTGCCTCCATCCAGTCTCTTCTGCACTTACTGTGGATCAAAGACTAGGCTAAGAGCATGACACATACTATCTCATTCAATCCTCAAAATCACCCTACAAGGCCAGTATAATTATCCATAATTTACCCTTGAGGAAACAGCACTTGAAAAGTTAGATATCTTGTTCAAGGCTCCACTGATTGTAAGCGGGGTGAGAATTTGAACCCAGCATGATGACTACAGTTGCCTGATTTTGCACAAGTGAAACATCCTTCTCTTCAAGATACACAAATGGATCTGGGGAAGCAGAGTTTTATACATCTACCCATTACATTTCTAAGTAAAACAATTTATATATAACTCGCAATAAGCACACAACAAGAAGAGGGTCAGTCTCATACAACCTCCTTCAATAATAACGAATCTCGCTTTCCATTTTTGGAGACCTGCCCTCTAACTATTGTCTTACCTTGTGAGTCAGTCAGTGGAGTCTTCTGTGGAAAGGCTGTACCTCTCAGAGATGGAGAGAAAGGGAGGTTGGGTGAATCCACTTGGCAATGAGGAAGAGGGGGGAGACACCTCCCCAGGCCCACCTACCCTTGGCATATAGGAAACTAGCCGGTGCGGGCAGCAGCCCTTTCTCTGGGCATGGCCAAAAATAGAGGTCTTTTCTGGGAGATGTTGAGTGGTATGGCCAGGTAGGGATGGGCTGTGGCTGGCAAACAGGATCTGCAGCATGCAACAGGGAGAGTTCAGCAGAAGGGGAAGCCCCGTGGCGGGCTAACACTGTAGTGTGCATTTGGCTTTCAGGAAGTAAAGGGGGAGAAGAGAAGGAACAGAAATGGACAGATGAGGAAAAGGACGGAATGGCAGGACTGCAGGTGTTTTAGTCCTTGCCAGGCCGCTGGGCTGGCTTGCTTATCTGCCCTGGCCACGTCTGTAATCCAGGCCCCCACTGACACCACCTGGGAGGAGTGGAGCACAGAAGAGGATGAGACCATGTGCTCCCCCCTGAAGAGAGCACCAAGCCTCCTCCCTACTTGAGCCCCACTCCCCCACCTACCCAACCCCAGCCCCCCAACCCCCAAAGGAAAAGATTGATGGAGTAATGGTCCAGTTCTTTATTTAGAAACCTGATTGTTCAAGAACATGATGGGTGGATCGTACCCCACCCTTTTCACTGGATTGTATCAGAGGTGGTGGGCAACTTTTTACCATTTCTCAGCAACAGAGGAAGGTGCCTCAGCTCAGATTGTAGGGAACAGTGTGGAAAGGGAAAGGAGCAGGAAATCCCAAGCCAATCCAAAGGAAGGGGGTTGGTGACTCCCAACAGCAGCAGGGGGCAGGGTTGGACCTGTCTCTTAGGGCCTGCTACACAGCACAGGCTTCATGCTCCCCTTGCTCTACTCTACTCAAAAGATCTCTAGGGTGGGGGATGGGGGGGAGGGTACAGGTACCAAGTTAGGGGACGTAACAGGGAGGGGCTGTGGGGAGGAGCCTGGGAGAGCAACACTCACAGGCCTAGGGAGGTCTTCAGGGAAGCTCTCAGCAGTAGCAGCAGCTCTCACCCCATGGACCCTCCACCCCCTGGCTGGGGGCCTGGAGGTCCACAACTCAGCTCTACTCTGCTATTTTGCCTTCAGGGTCCCAAGGATAGGAGATGGGTAGGGAGGCAGTGGGGCCAATTGAGGAAGACTCTTGATTCCTTGGTGAACCGATGGTAGTAGTGGTCTCAGAAGTCAAACTCATCCAGGTCCCCCGTGCCCTCCCCACCTCCAGAGCCCCACACCCTGCGGTAATTGCTCTCCAGCTCTTTCTGTCGCTGCCGTTCCTTTTGCGCCTCTTCGGCTCCCTGCACCTGGTAAGGGAGGGGGAAACAGGGTGAGCTACAGGATCCAGAACTAGCAGCATGGGGAAGGCAGCAATGGGGCACACACACTTCTCTGATTCGCCCAGCTGCCAGGACCACCTGCCTGTCTTACAGATGAGGAAACTGAAGCTCAGAAAGTGGCAAGGCTGAGATGTGCATGTGTCACTCAACCATGCGCTCAATACCACACAGTACACTAGAGGAGGGGGCAGGCTGGAGGTCCAGGACTTGGAGGTAGGATGCCTCTCACCAAGATATTGAAGAAAATCTCCTTAAGGTTTTTCGTGTCCTCGTCAGTCAGCCAGCGTGCATCCTCTTCAGTCCCTTCAGCCCCTGGCCGGACAATTTTGATCTCAATTTTCCCTGGAAAAAAGCAGGATGGGCAGTGAGTGGAGAGGAATGGGGGAGCTTTAGCACAGGTCCTCTGCCTCCCTCAGGGCCCCAGCCCCTCGGTTTCAAACCCTTCCAACAGCTCTTAATCCAGCCCCGCCCCCAGGGCCCACCTTCGGCTGTGAGTCCCTCCCTCTCCAGCAGATCTTTCACCAGCCCCTCGATTTGTTTCAGCTGTGGGTTTTCCCGTTTCATCTCGAGGACTGTCAGATCCTGATTGGGGCCTCTGTGACGGAGCTTGGTGACCCGGACCCGGACTCTGTGCTCGGGATCCTCCTCTTAGAGGGGGAGACACACAGGGAGACACAAAGCAGAGCCGTGACTCCAGGGTTAGGGGCTATTGTGGTCACTTCTCCCTAAGTCACCAATTGGTTTTGACAGTTATTCCGCCTCAAACATGTATATGAGCTAGGTCCAAAATAAATTAGTTCCTCCACCCATTCCAGCTTGCAAGCTTCCTCCAACACTTGCAGCTCCCTTCTTCCATCCAGACCCAATAATTCTGCTCCTCACTTACAGTTCCTTCTCAAAAATCAAAGAAGTTTTGTTTAAAGAAGCAAGGCACGTTCTCCCTCTGGGGAGCTTGACCGTGCCTTTCCGCCCCGCCCCTCATCTTCTTCCTCCCAGCTGCCTTTCCCTCTCCTAAGCTCCAAGCACCCTTCTTTTGCTTCTGTAACTTGTTTCCTGAGCTCATGCAGCCTAGCTAGCTCATTTCTGCTACCTCTGTAACTTCCTAATAAACTTTCTCTTATAATTTGAACAACAACAAAAAAGAAACAGCAGGTTGGAAAGGTGTGGTTTGCTACTCCCCATGTTGTTGCTCAAATTGTTTATAGAGAAAGTAAGATGGAAGGTTTGAAACTCAAACATTCCATTTGGGGTGTCTGATCTCCACAGCCATAGAACCCCAAGGAATGGACGCAAGGCGGGTGCAAGAAGAAGGAATAACTCCAACTCTGCCCAGGCAATTGGCTTATGAGCAGCTGGCTGCTTATCCACTAACTGTTGAAAGGCTGCCTCCTGCACAGATGTGTGGCCTTCAGCTCACAGGCGCACTGTCACTCAGTTAAGATCTAGTCATCACCCACCATGTGTCGGTGAAAGTGCTAAGCACTGTGCATGTGGAAGCCATCAGAAATAAGACAGACATGCTCCAGAAGCTGCTTTCCAAAGGATGAAGAGGAGGTAACCAGGCAAAGGGATGGAGGTGGTGGGAAGAAGGCAAGAATGAGAACAGTGTTTCAGGAGGGAAAGAACATGTCGCCTTCCTGCACACACCAGCTGAGGGATGAAGACCAGGGACATGGCTTCCCAGATGACAGCTCTCACCTGCTGGTCGGAAGGAGGGGGGAGGTTTTCTGGGGACGGCCTTCCTTTTCCTGTGCTTCTTCATCAGCTCTGGACTCTGCTTTTCCTCCAGCCTTTTGATGAGTTTGTTGAGAGTGGATGTCAGGGCCAACAAAGCCCGATCCCGCTCTGACTCCTTCTTCAGCCCATCTGGGTCCAGCTCCTTCTCTGCCTGGAGTGCCCAAGGGGGAGTGGAGAGTCAAAGGGCAGTAAAAGGTAGTGGTCCAGGTTCCACAGAAGAGTCATGTCTAAGACTCATCCCTCTCTCCAATCCCCCTTCCCCACTGTCCCCACTTTTAATTAAATAAACAGCGATGATTTCAGAGAGCTCTGTCCCAGGCCCCAGGCTATGCTAGGTGCTAATCTTTGTTCTCTTTCATCCCCGCAGCCTGTCTTGCCCACAGGAGCAGACACTGCAGACACAAATGAGGAAGAGCTGTGCTCACCTCCTGGATAATGTTCTCCAGCTCCCGCTTCATGCCAGCCTTCACCTCTGAACGGATCCGCTCTCGGTCTGAAGGGAGCAGTATCCCTTCCAGTTCCTTCTCAAATTCTCCCAGTAACTGCCTTTCATCATCATTTTCATCTTCCTCCTCCTCCTCCTCCTCTTCTTCCACCTCATTCTGATGTTCTGTGTCACCTTTTCCCTTCATGTCTGGTTCCCTTTGAGGGACTTCTGCAGCATCTTCTTCAGGCTGCTCTTGGCCTGCATTTGGCTTCCCCTGGGGTCAAAAGAAAAGGTAGAGGGTTGGATGGGGTTTTAGTAGAGACCCATGGTGGGGGACAAAGAGTAGCTGGAGTGTGGCAGGGGGGACTGAAGAAGAGTAAAGGCAGGGAGTGAGTCTCTGTGGCCCAGCTCAGGCTGAGGTCAGGGTGGTTCTCCAAAGGCTCCCACCAGGGAGGCAGGTTCCACCCCTCCCTTAAGCAGGGCCCATACCTTTTTTGCTCCACCTTTCAGCTCCTCTATCAATCGAATCAAGTCCGCAGGACTCCGGATGACTTTGACCTGCACATTGTTCTGAAAATCTGAGATGAAAAAATAGGAATGAACCCGTTGTGTTCTAAATTCTATTTTGACCTCCTAAGGAGAAGTGTTGAGGAGACCAAGGAAGCACGTGGTCCTGATCTCCAGAAGCTATCTGGTCAGAGAGATAGGGGCCAACATAGCACTGGTGTAAGGGGCTTCACAGGTGAGAGAGAAGGATGCTTACAAGTTGCTAAGGCCCCTGCTCTTTCATGTACTGTTGAGGCCCTTCTGGCAATCACCCTAGTTTTTAGGACTCCAGAGGACATTTTGGGGCCAAGTGCTCCTCTTCCCTGGATTCTGTTCTCCATTAAGTTTACTCAGTTTCAGACATTCTACTATTAATTACAGATTCATTCCCATTGAATCTCACAACAGCCCTCTAAAGTAGGAGTATTATCCCCATTAGGGGGTGAAGAAACTGAGGTTAAATAAAATTACCCAAGATTACAAAGTCAGTAAGTAGTGTGTCTATTACTTCCATAGAAGAGAACTATTGTCTACAGAGGACATTCCTGTAAAAAGGAATTCCCTGCTGGCCTGGCTGCCCAACTTCCCTCCCAGTGTTTACTTTTACCCTTATCCCGATTCCTGCCCACCAGAAAATACATTCAAACAGTAAAAGAGACATGGAGGTTTACTCACCACTGGGAGAGCCTGGAGCTGGATCTGCTGGCTCAATGTTTGGTTCCTGCTCCTGATGAGAGGAGTCAAGAGACAAAAATGCAAACCTATTTACACTCTTTTTAATAGATAGATAGATAGATAGATAGATAGATAGATAGATAGATAGATAGATTTCAGAGAGGAAGGGAGAAGGAAAGAGAGATAGAAACATCAACGATGAGACAGAATCATTGACTGGTTCCCTCCTGCATGGCCCCACACTGGGGAGTGAGCCCACAATCTGGGCATATGCCCTGAGTGGGAATTTAACCATGACCTCTTGGTTCATAGGTCAAGCTCAACCACTAAACCATTCCAGCCGGGCTGTTTATGCTCTTAAGGTAATGGTTCTGGATTATATCCTTGCATCCCTGGACAGATGCAGGTCATCTCATAATGACCTCAGCTTGAGAGACCCTCTATCCCAAAGCTCAGGTTCACCCTCATCAAAGAAATGGCAACGAAGCTGTCTCTCACCTCGGCCTGTGCCTCCTCCCCTCCTTGGACTTGGTCCTCTGGCTCATGAATCATCTTCCAAAAATCTGATTCCTTACTGTTATCCTTGGTTGGGCTTGCAGCTGGGATAGAGAGAATAGGGAGGAAACAGAAAGTAGGGAAGAAATGGAAGGGAACAAACAGAATGAGGACATTCCCTCTAAGGGAGAAGGGCACATACACTTTTTCACCCCACACTGAAAAGTCAGTCCAGGACAACAAAACTGGGGAGGAAAGAAATGGAGACAAATTTCATGGGACAGGTGAAGCAAGGTCCTACCTTCTTGCTTTGTGGGCATCACCCCAGGTTTTGTCTCACTCCACACTTGAGGGTCCAGGTCTTGAAGCTCCTCTACCATTTTATCTCCATACTGCTTTGAGTCTACTGAGAAACAGCATGTAGGCAGGACAGGGACATTCCTCTGGGCTCTTTGTACTTTATCTTCTGCTTATCCCTCCCCATGTCTCTCCTTCCTTTCTTAATCACTCACCAGCTTGCCTCTGAATGTAGGCCATGTATTCCTCAGGTTGTAGGGCAGGGTGACAGAGAATAGCTTGGGGAGCAGCACTGGGTGGGGGCCGGAGGAGAGGGTGGGGGCAGAGCCGAGGAGTCCGAATGGTCAACACGTAGGAACAGGACAAAGGCTCATCCACACGATCAATATAGTCCCCGGAAATGCCAGCCCCCTCGTCACAGAGAAACTGACAAGACAGAGAGGGCAAATAAATAGTAATTATCACCAATAATATCCTTTAGTTCTTGGGAATTTGTATCCCAAAGTGCTACAATATATTACCTCAAATGTCCAATTTTCAACAAAAAATTATGGAACATGCAAAGAAAGAGATGTAGAGTTAAAGCAGATGTGCATAAGGCTTGTTTCCACTAACACCTACCATTTGAAAAAGGTTCTGTGGCCCTAGCTGGTTTGGCTCAGTGGATAGAGCATCTGACTGGACTGAAAGGTCCCAGATTCGATTCTGGTCAGGGGCACATGCCCAGGTTGCAGGCTCAATCCCCAGGAGGGGGCATGCAGGAGGCAGCCAATTAAGGATTCTCACTCATCATTGATTTTTCTCTCTCTCTCACTCTCCCTTTCTCTGTGAAATTAATAGATATATATTGAAAAAAATAAAAATAAAAAGTAATAAACATCATTGGCTGGAATGTATGGCTTGGTTAGTGAATCATCCCATGGACCTAGAAGTTGCAAGCTCAATCCCCAGTAGAGGGCGTGCAGGAGGCAGCCGATCTAAAGGGGACTTCATTAACCTGATAAAAGGCATCTATTCCTTTTTCTCTCTCCCTTCTTCTCTCTCTAAAAAATGAATGAAGCCCTAGCTGGGAAGCTCAGCTGGTTAGAGCATCATCCCAATACACCAAGGTTCGATCTCTCAGCAAGGCACATATAAGAGTCAACCAATGAACACATAAATACTAAATGGAACAATAAACCAATGTTTTTCTCTCTCTCATCAATCAATAAATAAATAACCAAGAAAAACATAAATATATATATTATAAAGTAAAAGACAGCAATGCTCCTCAAACTCTTTCCAAAATATAGAAGAGAAGGGAATACTTCCCGACTCATTCAATAAGTCCAATATAACCCTGATACCATATCCAGACAAATATATCATAAGAAAAGGAAGCCACAGAATAAAATCTTTTATGAAAATCTTCCCACAAGTCCTCAAGTAATACTAGTTAACTGAAATCAGCTACATGTAAAAAGGATTATACACCATGAATAAGAAGGATTTATTCCAGGAGTAAAAGGTTGGGAAAACATAAAAAAATCAATAAATGTAATTAAAACTCCCTATCAATAGAATAAAAGACAAAAAACACATGTTCAGCCCTAACTGGTTTGGCTCAGTGGATAGAGTGTCAGCCTACAGACTGAAGGGTCCCAGATTTGACCATATTCTGGTCGAGGGCATATATCTTGGTTGTGGGCACATCCCCAGTGGGGGGTGTGCAGGAGGCAGCTGATCAATGTTTCTCTCTCATCTATGTTTCTAACTTTCTATCCCTCTCCTTTCCTCTCTGTAAAGAATCAATAAAAATATTTTTTTAAAAAACCACATGTTCATCTCAATGGATATAGAAAAAGCACTTGACAAAATTCAATACCTCTTCATAACGAAAACAACAAACTAGAAATAGAAGGGGACTTCATTAATCTGATAAAAGGCATCTATTAAAAATCCACAGCTAACACCATACTTCATGGTGAAAAACTGAACAGTTTCCCCCTAAGATCAGGAAGAAGACAAGGATGTCTGCTTGTGTCACTTGTATTCAAAGTTCAGGGCAATTAGACAATAAAATGAAATGCAAGGCAACTAGGTTGGGAGGAAAAATGACCTTTATTTACAGATGACCTGATCTTGTCTACAGATAATCCAAAGAAATTTACTAAAAAAAAATTATTAGAACTGATAAACAATTCCATAAGGTTGCAGGATAGAGGAATCAATTGTACTGTATTTCTTTATTGTATACCTGCAATAAACAACCCCATAAAATAAAATAAAATAATTACATTTGCAATAGCATCAAAAGAATAAAATAATTGGGAATAAATGTAGCAAAATAAAGTATAAACTTATATTCTGAAAACTATAAAACATTGTTGAAAGAAATTAAAGACTTAAATAAATGGAAAGACATCCAAGTTTATAAGTTATAAGACTTAATATATGTATATTTTAAATATGAAAGCTCTTTTTTAAAAATATATATCTTACTGATTTTTTACAGAGAGGAAGAGAGAGGAATAGAGAATTAGAAACATAGATCAGTTGCCTCCTGCACACCCCCTACTAGGGATGTGCCCGCAACCAAGGTAAATGCATGCCCTTGACCATAGAACCAGGGGCCCTTGAGTCCACTGACCTACACTCTATCCACTGAGCCAAATCGGTTAGGGCTCAAGACTTAATATAGTTAAGATGGCAATACTCTTTCACTGCCAGGGCAGTGCAGGTGGTTACAGTGTTATCCCAATACACCAAGGTTTTGGGTTTGATCCCTGGTCAGAACATATACAAAAATCAACCAATGAATGAATAAATAAGTGAAACAAATCAATGTTTCTCCCTAAAATTTTTTTTAAAAGGATGACAATACTCCCCAAATTTATTTTTAGAGTCAATGCACTCTCCATCACAATTTCAGCTGCCCTTTTTGTAGAAATTAACAAACTAATCCTAAAATTCATATGAAAATTCAAGGGATTTTAATCTAAATAGTCAAAACAATCTTGAAAAAAAACAAAACAAAACTGGAAGACTCACACTTAACTTGCTATAAATCTAGAATAATCAAGACAGTTTGGTACTTAAATAAGTATGTATATATAGACCAATGAAACAGAATTGAGAGTCCAGAAATTAACCTTCACTTTTATCATAATTTTATTTGCAACAAGGTTACCAAAATAATTCAATGGGAATAAGTGTTTTCAACAAATGATCAACAATTGGATATCAACATATAAACGAATGAAGATGGCCCGAGCTGGTTTGGCTCAGTGGATAGAGTGTTGGCCTGTGGATGGAAGGGTCCTCGGTTTGACTCCAGTCAAGAGCACATGCCCATGTTGTGGGCTTGATCCCCAGTGGGGGTTGTGCAGGAAGCAATCAATGATTCTCTCTCATTATTGGTGTTTCTAGCTCCCTCTCCCTTCCTCTCTGAAATCAATAAAAAATATATATATTAAAAAGGAAAGAAAAGGCTTTAAAAAAAAAAAAGAATGAGGATTGACTCCTAACTCATCCTATATGTACAAAAATTAACTCCAGCCCGGCCGGCATGGCTCAGTGATTGAGCATTGACCTATGAACCAGGAGGTCATGGTGTTGGGCTCAAACTCTAGTGTGGAGTGTACAGAAGCAACCATTCAACGATTCTCTCTCATCATTGATGTTTCTATCTCTCTCTCCCTCTCCCTTCCACTCTGAAATCAATGACAAAAATATTTAAAAAAAATCAAACTGTGACCTCCTGGTTCATAGGTTAATATTCAACCACCGAACCACGCTGGTTGGGCAATAAAAATATTTAGCCCGAGCCAGTTTGGTTCAGTGAATAGAGCATCAGCCTGTGGGCACTAAAGGGTCCCAGGTTTGATTCCGGTCCAGGGCACATGCCTGGGTTCAATCCCCAGTAGGGGGCATGTAGGAAGTAGCTGATCAATGAATCTCTCTAATTGTTGATGTTTCTGTCTCTCGCTCTCTCTCCTTTCCTCTCTGAAATATATATATGACCAAGAAGTTCATTTGGCACCAGTCATAGACAGATACATCAAAGTTAAGTGTAACTGATGGAAATCCCAAGACACTGACAACAGGGTGTGCAGAAGATCCAAGGGCCAGATCTTGATGCTCAGCACTGGCTATGGGAACAAGAAAACAGAGCAGCCCTAGCCGCTTTGGCTCAGTGGACAGAGCAACCTCAGCCTGCGGACTGAAAGGTCCCAGGTTTGATTCTGGTCAAGGGCACAAGCCCTGGTTGTGGGTTCTATTCCCAGTAGGGGGCGTGCAGAAGGCAGCCAGTCAATGATTATCTCTCATCACTGATTTTCTCTCTCTCTCTCCCTTCACCTCTGAAATCAATAGAAACACAGACACACACACACACATGAAAAGAAAGCCCATGCTGCCCAGTGACTTTCAGAAGTTCCTGGTCCACAACATCAAGAAGCTTGAAGTGCTGCTGATGTGCAACAAACCTCCCTGTGCTGAGATTGTCACAGCGTCTCCTCAAAGATCTGCAAAGCTATTGTGGGAAGAGCAGCCCAGCTGGCCATCAGAGCCACCAATCCCAATGTCAGGCTGTGCAGTGAAGAAAATGAATACACAGACTGTGTGCACACTGTCTTTGTGCTCATAAAACCATATATAGAGAGAGAAAGTACAAATTGGCAATCACAAAATAGTCCAGGGGTTGTAAAGTACAGCATAGGGAATACAATCAATAATATTGTAATAACTTTCTATGGTGTCAAGTGTGTCCTAGACTTATATCAGATGGATCACTTCCTAAGTTATAAAATATCTAACCACTATGCTGTAAAAAAAAAAAAAAAAAGTCCCCATCTTGAAACAAAAAATAACAAAGTAGCACCCTCCCCAAACCCACAGCCCCTCTCACTATCATTCACCTTTCCCTCTCTTCATAGCCAGACTTCATCCCTTTCCTCAACACCTCATCTTCACCACCCACTGTAACTGCTCTAGCAGAGACACTCATGACCTCTGTCATTAAATCCAACCAAAGGACAGGTTGGGGTGATAAAAATAGAGGAGTTAGGAATTTTTATCTGGCTCTCATGCCTACCATCTGAATTTTTTATTTCTATGTGAATCATTTGTTTTTATTAAAATAATAACTCCCATGATCATCCATAGTTTTTAATTCTCCTTTTCTTTGAAGGTTCAGTGCACGGACCAGTCTCTGGTTGAGATATGTCACCATAATCTTCTCTCTGGTCCTTTCTCCTTGGCAAAGCTCCTTTCTGCCCTTCATTTCAACGACAGCTCCCTCAAAGTTCTGTCCCACTTTTCTCACTATACTAGTATACTGTTTCTTTGCGGGGGGGGGGGGATTTTATCCATACCATGACTCCAATCATAACCAATACGTTGATGACTCTCAGCCCTCTGTGTTCAACTCAGATCACTCTCCTGAGCCCACAGATTCAAGAGCCTCCTCAGATATCTCTAACTTGGATACCTGCAGACACTAAAACCATCCTGTTCAAAACCAAAATCATTTTCCTTCACCAAACATACTCCTATTCCCACCTTAGCTGTCTCAATAACAGGAGCCACCATATATCCTACTTTTGCTAGGCACTGTTTCAGGCACTGAGGTTGCATCAGAAAATAAGACAGGCATTGTCCCTGCCTTCCTGGAGCTTATTCTACTGCAGATAGACAGAGAGATTAAACTCAAACAAAGAAGATAATTTCAGAAAATGATACAAGCTTTGAAGAACAGAAAGCTCTATAGGTGTGTATCAGGATGGGAGAAAGGGATGTGCACATGTTTGCTTACGGGTGTTTTTGTGTGCCTACGTCAGGTCTCCCTATGGAGATGCCACAGGGATACATATGAATGAGAGGATGGCCTCAGCCATTCAAATATCTGTGGAAAATTAGCTCTATGTGATAGCAATAATGAGACCTTCCGGGTTCAAACGCCAGAAAAAGGGCCAGTGGGACAGAAACACAATGAGTATTTTTATCTCCAGGCCAGACCTCATCCCTGAACTTCAGAATACCAGAGCCAACTACCAACTGGATATCACCACTGCGATGTCTAACAGGCAACTGGGCCTTCATATGCCCAACATCAACCTAGCTTCCTCCTCCAAACCTGTTCCTTCCCACTTTACTAAATGACCATTCTCCCAGCTGCTCAAGCTAAAAACCCTGGAGTCATACTTGACTCCACCCCATATCCAATCTATCAATAAATCTTATTGGCTCTACCTTCAAAATATATTCAGAATCCAACTGCTTTCGGCCCCCTCCAGTGCTACCAAGTTGATGTGCATTGAAATATTTGGAACTTACTCTTTAAACAAGGCACAGTCATCAAAGGTTTTCCAGTCTGGGCAGAGAAGTGACAGATGCCTATAGTAGTGTGTTGGGTGTGCTCACACCAGTTCACAAGAGCCACTGGGAAATTTTCAGGAATGTTGCAAGACAGTCAACATCATGGTGATAGCATGAATTGAGCCATGGTGGGAATATTTATACTTAGGGCAAACATTATAAATCAGGGCTCCCCACTTTACCCCTTTACCCTACACTCTGGTAATTGACTGTTCAACATTTATCAGCACACAACTGCATATGAAAATCTGTATTATAGAAAGATAATTCTGTGTCTTGTGGCTCTCTACAGATGTGTTTGTGAATACACATTAGAATTACCTAAGGAACTTTTTCCACCATACATCTGCCTGCCTGCCTGAACTCACTAAGGACTACCAGATCAGGAAAACTTATTTGGAGGCTATTGGTAATTATGCAGGTGAAAGATGAAGGTACCAAGCATAGGAAAAAAGAGGAGAGTTGAGATAAATCTAGAATAGAATGAATGGGCTTTTTATTTACTCTGAGAACTAAATTCCTTTTCTTCACATCACTCCTCAGTTTGTAATCACAGACTCATTCCTGTGATATTTTAAAATTGTATTTTTAGCTGAAACTGGTTTGGCTCAGTGGATAGAGCGTTGGCCTGCAGACTGAAAGGTTTCGGGTTCGATTCCAGTCCGGGGCATGTACCTTGCTTGTGGGCACATCTCCAGTGTGGGGTGTGCAGGAGGCGGCTGATCGATGTCTCTCTCTCATTGATGTTTCTGACTTTCTATTCCTCTCCCTTCCTCTCTGTGAAAAATCAATAAAATATATTTAAAAAAATGTATTTTAGATAAAAGGAGAGGGAGAGTGAGATAAGAAATATCAATAATGAAAGAGAATCATCACTTGGCTGTCTTCTGCATACCCACTACTGGGGATTAAGCATGTGTCCCCATCAAAGACTGGGAATCGAACCGTGACCTCCTGGTTCATGGGTCGATGCCTAACCACTGAGCTACACTGGCAGGACTCTGTGATTCTTTTAACATCTGTCTTCCTTTCCAGACTATGCATTCCATGAGGGCAGGAGCTGAATGTTTGCCTACAATGTATCCCCAGAGCAGAGGCCAATACCTACGCCAGCAGGACTTCATGGAAGTGTAATTAAATGAAGAAACGACAGAGACGGGGAAAGAAGATTCAATAACGACACTCAAGTTTCTAGCTTAGGTGACAGAAAGGAGAATCACGCACAAAAGAGTAAGTGTGTTTGGGGTTCTAGAGGGGAGGATTTGCGAAATGTGGACTAGAAGTGCTTCTGAATCTCCAGGCAGTGACATCCAGCTGATAGCTGGAAATATGAGTCTTAAACTTAGGCTTTAGGGCCTGGGAAAGACCCTCTTGACTATAAAATGCAACCTTGTATTCTTCCATTAGAATCTGAATTGTCACTGAGGAAGTATCAACTTCCCTCTTTCAAGACTCACCCGAACTTCAGCCTCCCGGGGCCTCCCATTGAGGTCGCACTTGGACCCATTGCCATAGGTCTGGCTGTGGTAGCGTTTCAGGCGATGCTGCTTGGAAGCCTGGGGAGGACATCAGGCAGGAGAAAGAGGATGAGAGAAAGAGAGAAAGGAGGAAGAATGGCCACCAAGCTCTAAGAAACATGGCAGCTAATCCTGGCCCTCCCCTTCTTGTCAAGGCTTTTAATCTAAAGCCAGTATCCCTTCCCTCCCAGTCCCACACTCCTGCCACCTTGGCTGTTTCATCATCCCAGTCGAAGGCTGATTGGTAGTAGCCCAGATAGAGGACTTCACCTTTGATCTCTGAATCTGCAAGAGAAAGAGAAACCACAGTGAATCACAGTTATTCTTTCCTAAAAAGACTAGCAGGAGAGGGGTCTGGGGAGGCAGGTCACCTTCCATGATGGGTTGCTGAGGGCTTAGGGAAAATGTAGGTGTGAGTCACCTTCCATGTGGTACTGTTGGATGTGGCGTCCATAACAGAATTCGTATGTCCACCAGTCCTTGGTCTGACAATTAAAAAAACAAACAAAAATACACCAATCATGGAGATGGAGTGCAGATGTCTCTTCTTAGAACCAGATCACTCCTGGCTCCAAGACATATAACCTCTCAGCCACTTCTCATCTCCCTTTGCTTCCACACTCAATTCGCCAGATTCTCAGAGTGGAAGGAGGGCTGTTTTACTCTGTGACTCAAAGAGATATCTCTAAAATCTGTTTTCACCCTGGCTGGTGTGGTGCAGTTAGTTGGGCATCATCCAGTGCACAGAAAGGCTGCCAGTTCAAGTCAGGCTCAGGGCACATCCCCAATAGGGGGCATGCAGGAGACAGCCAACTGAAGTTTCCCTCTTACATCCCCAATATTTCTCTCTCTCTTTCTCTAAAAAATTTTTAAAATCTTAAAAAAAAAAAGAGTCCATTTTCAACCAGTGGGCTCTCTACACCTCCCTTTTAAAAAACTTTTTTTTTTCTACATAAAAGTAAGAAATCATGATATTCTCGAAGCACTCAGACCAGGGAAACATAAAATGTTAATTGAATTTCTACAACATTTCTTGTGCTATTCTATTCACTGCAGATACAGTTATGAACAAGATAAAGTCTCTGACCTCATGGACTTACATTCTAATGCTTGGACTCAAACCAAAAATAAATAAAATGATGATTCAGTTAGTAAGATGATTTCAGATCATGAAAAGTACCATAGGGAAAATAAAATAGGACACTGGGGCAGAGTGATAAGGAGAGCGAGTGACTTCACCGGAAGGCTTCTCCCGGGGAATGCTCTTCTTACTGGGCACTGACCCTCTCTAGGCACCTCAATCTTGGCTTAACCCTTATGTTGAGATCTATCCTGACCCTCCTCTATATTCAGCATCAATGGTTGCAAGATTCTTTCCTGTCTATACAACATGTCAACTCCTTCAATATTTTTTTATTGATTTCAGAGAGGAAGGGAGGGGGAGAGAGAGAAACATCAATGATAAGAAAGAATCATCGATTGGCTGCCGCCTGCACACCCCCTATTTGGGATGGAGCTCACCACCCGGGCATGTGCCCTGACGGGGGAAAAGAACTGTGATCTCCTGGTTCATAGGTCGATGCTCAACCACTGAGCCTCGCCAGCCAGGCTCCAATGGCCTTCCTAATCCTGACAGGTCCTCCCCATCCCACCTTACTCACTGACATTCTGGTTCTCAGGCAGACAGCTAGTTCCCAAGCCCTCACTCCATCCACCCGTCCCCTTTACCTTCAGCAGGCAAGGAGCATCTTTCATTGGGTTCAGCAATTCAGGGATCCCAGGTCCTTGGTAAGCAGGTGTCTCCTCCTCCCTTTCACGCTGGAAGTGAATGGCTCCAGCTGGCAGGCGACATTCATAGCGCTGCTTGTACTTAGAGGAAACAATCACCACGTCCGAAGCTTGGCTCTGGGGTAGAAGTGAGGGACAGTCAGGGGACAGGGGAGGCAAAGAGAGGCTGGCGTCAGTAAGAACAATGAGAGCCCTTTTCGCATCCTGGGGAGAAAAAAATCCCAGCCAAAACAGAACAAGCCATATGTCCTCCAGATGTGTTCGCCGCGCGAGGGGAGGGAGAGGGTGCTCCCACTTCTGCAGGGAGCGGAGGGCGAGGGAAGAGGAACTAGGACCGAAGCTGACAGCAGGAAGCCCCGCCCTCCCAGCCCCGGCTCGCAGGGAAAGGGTCTCACTCAGCCTGCGATTCTCAGCAAACATCGTAAAACCCCCACCCACTCTTCCCCATTCCCCTGAGGCCGCGCCGCGGGCTCCACAGCAGCCTTTCTTCCTCTGCTTCTCCCCTTGCCCCTGGCCCCAGATCCTCGCCGCTCTCCGCCTCCTCACCTGCCCTCCCATAACAGGCAACGGCAGGATCTCGATCCCATAACGCATCTCACTCAGCTCCTCCAGGTTCAGGCTCCCGACACCAGCGGTGAGGCTTGCGGGTAACAGGGACCCCAAAAGCAGCAGCCCCAACAGCCTGGACAGCAGCGGTTCTGCCGCCATCTTTCGCTCCTCTTCTTAGCCAGAACTCCTTCCGCCCTGAAGCTGGCAGCGGCCTCACACCTCTATTAACATCCCGAAGTCTCATTGGCTAGATGTTCTGTCCCTCTCACGTTCCCTCGTCCCATTTGTAAACGTGACCCCAAAGCCCCAGGGGAGGTGGATCACGACGACTAGCAAAACCACTGTCTACGCGTGATTGGTCCGAGACGGCAACCTATCATCGACGAGATCAGACTCCCGCCCACCCTCTCCCAGTTGCGGAGAGGCGTGGTCTCTGCCCCGGTGCCTGCAAAAGCAGTTTTACTCTGTCCCCGCACAGCTGTCGCTTGCATCTCTTAGTACTTTTTTAGTCGTTTCTTGACTTTTATCCGACCCTCGCCGAGCGGAGAATTGACGCGAATGGGTGGGTGCACACAACGCCCCTGAAAGATAATACTTGTTGCAAAACAAACTATTACATAAAAGCATTTCTCTTTTCATATATATACATACAGCTTTAAGGCCATCTGGTAACTGTGTCAAAACCTTTCTACATAATTATGTCTGTATAATATGTTGTTCTCCAATAAAATTATAAACAAACAGTGGGGGTTTCCGTTAAAGACGGAAGGTCTGTGTGTGTGTGTGTGTGTGTGTGTGTGTGTGTGTGTACAAATTATCCTCTGAGAGTGTAGGCCATATAAAAACAAAGAGAAGGGGAAAGGAGACAACAGCAGCAACATTTTAGAAGCTAAAAAGGAAAGGAAGGGATGATAACTGGTTTAGCAAACCTGAGAAATTGATTCCTAACCAAAGGTAAACAAGAGCATGATTATTCCTTTGAAAAACTCAGGAATCTGACCAGCCACCAAGAGAAATCCCAAAGATACACGCCTCGGGGTTCTCTCAATGAAACAGATGAAGGAATCCTACAATTAAGCCCTTGTCCTACAAGCCCTTGTCCTACATGCCTCAGACAGTCTTTCCAATGAGCTTTTTAATGTCCTCACTCTTAAATAGGAGCAGACAGCCATGGATCATTAGACATTTGAGGAAAGTCTTTTGTTTTGTTTTAATTTTTGTTGTTGTTGTTGTTGTTAATCCTCATCGGAGAATATTTTCCCATTTATTATTATTTTTTTTAGAGAGAGAGTGGAGGAGAGGGAAAAACAAGAAATACCAATAGCCCGTGTGAGCCCCAACCATGCCCTTGGTCGGAATCAAACTGGGGACCCTTTGGTCTACAGGCTGACGCTATATCCACAGAGCCAAGCTGGCTAGGGTGAGGAAAGTCTTTAGTATACTACTTTACGAGAACATTAATAAAAATTAGAGAATGTGCCCTAGCCCGTTTGGCTCAGTGGAGAGAATGTCGGCTTGGCGACTCAAGGGTCCCATGTTTGATTTGGTTGCAGGCACATACTCAGTGGGGAGTGTGCAGGAGGCAGCTGATAGATGTTTCTCTCTCATCAATGTTTCTAACTTTCTATCCTACTCCCTTTCTCTCTGTAAAAAAGTCAATAAAATATATATATTTTTAAAATTAGAGGATCTGTCCAGAAGGTCAAACATCTAAATAATGAGAGTTTCAGAAAGAGAATAGTGACTCAGAGGGAAGAATAATTAAATAAATTATTTAAAAGTAGTCCCCTGAGCACTAGCCGGCTTGGCTCAATGGATAGAGCTTCCGCCAGTGGACTAAAGGGTCCAGGGTTTGAGTCCGATCAAAGGCATGGACCTCGGTTGCAGGCTCCATCCCCGGCCCTGGTTGGGGAGAATGCAGGAGGCAACCAATGGATGGGCCTCTGTCATGTCAATGTTTCTCTTTGTCTCTCCTCCTCCCTTCCACTTCCACTCCCTCTAAAAATCAATGGGAAAATATCCTCGGGTGAGGATGAACAAAATATAAATAAAATAAAATAAAATAAAATAAAAGTATTTTCCTGAAATGAAGAACTGAGTTTCTTAATTAAAAGGGCATAATAAGCCGAGACCGGTTTGGCTCAGTGGATAGAGCGTCGGCCTGTGGACTGAAATGTCCCGGGTTCGGTTCCAGTCAAGGGCATGTACCTTGGTTGTGGGCACATCCTCTGTGGGGGGCGTGCAGGAGGCGACTGATCGATGTCTCTCTCTCATCGATGTTTCTGACTTTCTATCCCTCTCCCTTCCTCTCTGTAAAAGATCAATAAAATATATATATTTTTAAAAAGGGCATAATAAGTATCTAGCAAAACAAGTCACAGCCACACCAAGACATGTCATTATAGAATATCAGAATACTGGACACAGAAACAATTCCAAAAGTTTCCAGAGATAAAGAACAAGTTGAATACAAGAGTCAAAAATAAGAACAGCATTAGGCTTATCAATTCATCAACACTGTAAGGTATAAGACAACAAAGAGATGCCTTCAAAATTTAGAAGGAAATTATTTCCAACCTAAAATACCACACTTGGCCAAAATAGTTTAATTTTAAGTTCAGAATAAAGATAATTTCAGATATGTAAGATCTTAAAATATTGATAATTCAGACATTGTTTTTTAGAAAGATAGGGTAGGATTTATTACACCAAAACAAATCAGTAAGTCAGTAAAGAGAAAGGTATTTCCCCAGCCAACATTGTTCAGTGGTTAGAGCATTAGCCCTCTGATGGAAGGGTCCCAGGTTCAATTTCTGGCCCCGGTCTCACACTGATGTTTCTCTCTCTCTCCTCCCTTTCTCTCTTTCACTCCCTCTAAAAATCAATGGGAAAAATATCCTTGAGTGAAGATTAACAACAGTGAGAGAGAGAGAGAGAGAGAGAGAGAGAGAGAGAGAAAACATGTCTGGCAGACATGGCTCAGTGATTGAGCAATGACCTGTGAACCAAGTGAACCAAGAGGTCACAGTTTGATTCCTGGTCGGGGCACATGCCCAGGTTTCAGGAGAGGGCATGCATGAGGCAGAAGATCAATGATTCTCTATCTCTTTCTCTCCCTCTCCCTCTCCCTTCCTGTCTGAAATCAACAAAAGTATATTTTAAAAGGGTAAGAAAGAAAGGTATGGAACCCAAGAAACAGAAGATCCAGCACAAAAGAGAAGCATAAGGAATCCTGAGAGCAATGGTGAAGGAAGATTCCAAGTTGCAGGGCATGACTAGAGATCAAGATTAGAGCAGTTCAGCCTGGCCAGTGTGGCTCAGTGGTTGAGCTTCTACCTGGTAAGTAAGAGGTCACCGGCTTGATCCTCAGTGGGGAGCGTACAGGTGGCAGCCAATCAATGATGTTTCTCTATCATGGATGTGTTTATCTCTCTGTCCCTCTCCCTTCCTCTCTCTCTAAAAGTCAATAAAAACATATTTTTTAGAAAGAGATTAAGAAAAAATTACAGCAGTTCAGATGATTTGGGATTTCTTTCTTTCTTTCTTTTTTATATAGCAAAGGTGGAAATTTATTGAGAAACAAGTACAGACACTGACGTGGTGTGAATATCCACATCCTGCGTAGTTCAGGGTTCGGGCTCTGGAAGAGGGGCTGCATGCAAATGAAAAAGATGAGACAAGAAATATTAATTTGGAAATTGGGGCGCCAGGTGGGACCCCAACCCAAGGGGAAGGACTCCACTTGTGCTCAGGCCTTGCCATCTTTTATTCAGTTTGGAATACACTTATAGTCCTTAGGCAGGCAATTTCCAGTAACAGGCAGACTATCTTTTTTTTTTTTTAAACATATTTTATTGATTTTTTACAGAGAGGAAGAGAGAGGGATAGAGAGTTAGAAACATCGATGAGAGAGAGACATCGATCAGCCGCCTCCTATACATCCCCCATTGGGGATGTGCCCGCAACCAAGATACATGCCCTGACCGGAATCGAACCTGGGACCTTTCAGTCTGCAGGCCGACGCTCTATCCACTGAGCCAAACCAGTTTCGGCCAGGCAGACTATCTTATCAGGAAGGATTTACACGACTGTCTGGTGGGGAAGTTGCTTCAGCCACCATTGTCTGGACTAAACAGTGGGTGCATCGCCCTGACCGTTGCCAGGGCTCAAGAGTCACCAGCATTCCAGGCTCCTTGTCCACATCTCTGTGCTAGTGAAGACAATAGGCGGCTTCCCACAATGTGGGGAGAGGGAAAGTGTCCCACAGCACAGACTCCCACGTGGGGAGGGGGAAAGAGTCCCCAGGTGTTATTTCTTCAAGAAAGAAAGTTGAGAGAATACCTAATGCATTTTAACTTATTGAGAAGAGATTTGTATAATCAGAGGAGAGTTTGGGCTTATATTAATGATAAGTATCTAGAAAGCTAAGGGGCTGGAGGAGAAGACTAGCTCCAATGAAAGGGAAAAGTTGTGCTGGAAAAACCTAAAAGGATGGTAAAACGCACAAGACAGGGAAGTATTAATAGGCCTAAATCTAAATGAAGTAAAAAACCTAGAGAGGTATTTGAAACATTGCCATCTTATTTGTTTGGAGGCCCGTTAAAGAATTGCAGAATTGAGCTCTGTTGTTGTGTGTTTGTTTGTTTGTTTTGCTTTCCAAAAAAAAGGGACAGAAGGCCCACTCAAGATGGTGAGTCTGAGAGAAAATCCTCCCTATAGTGAAGCTGCCCCCACCTTTCCATCCCAGGAAACTGCAAGGAAGCTTGGTTTAGTGCCAAATGGAACAGGGGAATTTGGGACCACAAGTAATTTTTAAAGATATTTACAGCCTGGCTGGTGTGACTCAGCGGTTGAGCTTGGACTTACGGATCAGAAGGTCACAATGGGATTCCAGTCAGAGCACATGCCTGGGTTGTAGGCTCGATCCCCAGTAGGGGGCGTTGCAGGAGGCAACTAATCAATTAGTCTCATCATTGATGTTTCTCTCTCTCCTTCTCCCTTCCTCTCTGAAGTAAGTAAATAAAAATATATATACATATTTATTTATTTATTTAAAAATAATAACGAAATTTGCAGTCTAATTTCACACCATTTGATTGGTTTAAAAAAAAAATCAAGCAGTAAATTTAGAATTAAGTGGTCCCAGGCACTTGGCAGAAGCAAACACATCCATTCTGGAAAAATGTCCCTTCATCCTAGGCACCAAAGAACTCCTAAAAATAACTTTCCAGGAAAGTTAGTAGCTCATAGTAAAAATGACGAAACACACAAAAAGGTAAGATACTAGGAATGAAAACCAGAAGAAACAATAGCAGAAACTGAGCCTCAAAGACTTCAGATTTTCTGACACATTTAAAATAATTATGTTTACTATATTTAAATGAAACAACTTGGAAAATACATCAGAAAACTATAAAATATGACCTAACATATTTAAAATAGAGGTTTTAAACATGAAAACTATAAAGTTTTCAATTAAAAGTGGAATGGATAGCCCTAGCCGGTTTGGCTTAGTGGATAGACCTGCGAACTGAAGGGTCCTGGGTTGGATTCTAGGGTGCATACCTCAGTTGCAGGTTCCTCCCCTGCCCAAGCCCTGGTTGGGATGAGTCAAGAGGCAACCAATTGATGTGTTTCTCTCACATCAATATTCCTTTGTCTCTCCCTCTCTTCCACTCTCTCTAAAAATCAATGGAAAAATATCCCCGGGTGAGGGATTAAACACACACACACACACACACACACACACACACACACACACAAAATCCTGAATGGATAAACTAAATAGTTTAAGAAGCAATTAGTCTTCATATAACAATTCCAGTTAGTAAGTACAGAAGAAATTATATACTGTCATCATTTTACAATCCTAATGAAATAATTGATCTAGGCAATATTCATCAATGACTTTCAGAAGCATTAGTTAAGAGGCTTATAGGTAAATCAAGCTGACACCATGTACACACAGTGATAAAACTTAACATCATGTAAAGATGAATGAGACATTATGTGCTTCTTGATGGGATACAATAGGCCATACAGAGCATTATCTATGAAGGATTCTTGCCAAAAATACAAGGCTATTTTATTTTATATCATTTATTGATATGAGAGGGATAGGGAGAGAGAGAAAGAAATATCAATGAGAAATACCGATCAACTGCCTCCTGCACTCCCCTTACTGGGAACTGAGTCTGAAAATGGGGCATGTTCCCTAATAGTGAATCCAAAGAATGCTCAACCAACTAAGTGAGCCACACTGGCCAGGGCAAAATACAGGACTTTAAATATAACTACCGGCTTATAGGAAATATGAGAAACAAACAAACAAATAAATAAATAAATAAGCCAACAGTATATCTTTAAAGCATCCAGAGTAGGATTATATGGTGTGATTCTGATATAATCGGAATAAAATGGGCCTAAAGCCCCAGTTTTTTTCAACAAATACATTACAAGGAAAAAGGGGGATGAGAACTGTTAAAGATGAAAAGAAGTCTAAGAAATACATCATCCAAATGTAATGTATAGGTCTTGTTTGGGTCCTGACTTTTATAAACCCAGAAATTCTACTTCTGGGTATATAGCTGAAGAAACCCAAAACACTGTTTAAAAAAGATAGATTCATCCCTATCTTCATTACCACATTATGGAAGATAATAGACAAGATATGGAAGCAACCCATGTGGCCATCAATAGACAAATGGATAAAAAAGTGGTGGTACATATATACAATGGAATATTACTCGCCATAAAAAGAATGAAGTCTGCCGAAACCGGTTTGGCTCAGTGGACAGAGCGTCGGCCTGTGGACTGTAAAGGTCCCGGGTTCAATTCCGGTCAAGGGCATGTACCTTGGTTGCGGGCACATCCCCAGTCGGGGGTGTGCAGGAGGCAGCTGATCGATGTTTCTCTCTCATCAATGTTTCTAACTCTCTGTCCCTCTCCCTTCCTCTCTGTAAAAAATCAATAAAATATATTTTTAAAAAAAAAGAATGAAGTCTTACTATTTGCTTATTTGCTTACTAGGATGGACCTACCTAGACGGTATTATGCTAATTGAAATAAGTCAGACAGAGAAAGACAAATACCATATGATTTCACTTATATGTGGAATCTAAAGAACAAAATAAAGGAACAAACAAAATAGGAAGAATCATAGATGCAAAAAACACACTGACAGTTGATAGAGGAAAGGGGTTTGGGGGGCTGGTGAAGGGATCAAGAAATATGAATTCGTAGTTACAAAATAGTTACAGGGATGTGATGTTTAGCATATGGAATACTATAGTAGTAGTATAATAACTATGTATGGTGCCAGGTGGCTACCTGGAGCAGCACTTTGTAAATTATATAATTATCTTACCATTATGCTATGCACTTGAAACAGATATAAAGCTGATATTCAATAATACTGAATGTCAACTATAATTAAAAACTAAAACAAAAACTTTAATGAGTCAATGAAAAAATTTGAATACTGGCTGGATATTATATGATATTAAGATATTGTTTCATTACCAAAGGGAAACTGAGTTACTGTTATAAAGAGGACAGGGAGGAGTAGGTTTAAATGTAGTCACTGGAGCACCCGGTTTACTACATATTTGTTTATGGTCCCCATCAATCTGTAAGATCCATGAAGGTAGAGGACTGTGTCCATCCAATCCATTGCTCTATTCCTGGTTGCTATAGTTTAGCAATTGTTTAATAAATACTTGCTGAATAAAGAAAAAGATATCATTGTTAATTTTGCTAATTGTAAAAGTGGTATTGTTATGCTATGTTAAAATTTCTAGATGGAAAAATAGTACAGTATTGTCCTGGTGGGTGTGGCTCAGTTGGTTGGGCCTTGTCCAGTGCACTGAAAGGTCGCCAAAGGGCACATGCCTGGGTTTCAGGCTTGAGCCCCTAGAAAGGGGCATGCAGGAAGCAGCTGATCAATGTTTTGCTCTCACACAGAAGTTTCTCTCTCTCTCTCCCTCTTCTTTCATCTCTCTCTAAAAAAAAATCAATTAAAGAAACAACATCCAGCATATCTTTAAAGCATCTAGAGTAAGGTTATATGGTATATGCATTGTCAAAACGCATACACCTACAACATATAAGGCCTGTGCATTTCACTGCATGTCAATTTTATTACAACAAAAGTTACATTAAATTAAAAGCAGCCATAGAAACAGATTGTCCTCATAGAATAAAGTGGAGAATAGGTAAAATTCTACGTGATCGTTGACAGTAAAACAACGCACACACAATACTAAGTTAGTGTCTTCTTGCTGGAAACCAAACATTGTCTCACTAATAGAAAGATGTGGACAGGAGACCAGAAGGTTCGTCAACCTTAATTGCTCTGAAAGGTCAGAGCTAACCACTCGCTGTTTAGTTGAAACATTGTTAGCTGAAGCAGCCTCTACCTGTTTGTTTCATGTAAACTTATGTTCTTGTAATTTCCTGCCTAAAGGCTATGGGTTTGTCCCAAAGTCTTAATAAAAGGGAGAAAAAGGCCAGAGCAAGGGGTAGTCTTTCCACTAGAGGAAGGTTCCCGCCTGGGCCACCCCAACCCAAATAGCCAAATTAATACTTTTCTAGTCTCTCTTTTCATTTACGTGCAGCCTCCTCCAGCACCTGAACCCTGAACGGGAACCCTGAACCACGAGGAAGGTGGAAAGAGGTTCCCACATCTTTTAAAGTGTAAATATTAAGATAGCATTAAGAGCCCAAACCGGTTTGGCTCAGCGGATAGAGCATCAGCCTGGAGACGGAAGGGTCCCAGGTTCGATTCCGGTCAAGGGCATGTATCCTGGTTTCGGGCACATCCCCAGTGGGGGGTGTGCAGGAGGCGGCTGATCGATGTCTCTCTCATCGATGTTTCTAGCTCTCTATCCCTCTCCCTTCCTCTCTGTAAAAAAATCAATTATATATATATATATATATATATATATATATATATATATATATTTTTTTTTAAAGATAGCATTAAGACACACCAAAAGAATAATATATACATTGGGAAGCTGATATAGAAAGGTACATTTTCTAGTTTTCTTGTATTGTTTGTAAGGAGAGTGTGCAGATTATCTAACTATGTTTGCAGATTAAAGGGATCCATTGGCCTGAGGGCATCAAAGTCCAGTCAGATACGAATTGGAGTTTGCAGCCAAAGAAGTAAGGATTTATTAAAGAAATGGCAACACAACCAGAGCCACAGGTAGCTAGCTCATGCTCTAAGACTGGCTCCCTGGCTTCCAGTGAATGGATTACATAGGGAAAAATATCATTAATCATGATGACTAATAGGGTTAGGGTGGTGGTCTCTACTGATTGGTTGGCACGAGGGTAGTGCTAATTGATTATTACATTTGGTCCTGATGTTGGCCATGGAGTTGCTCTGTCCAACTTCACAAGGATTTATTCTGTGGGAGCGTTCCACTTTCCTAGGTCTAGAGCAAAATCACAACTGAGGCCAAGATATTGTGTTTAGTTTGATTGAAAACTCTGTCTCAATAGTCAATAGATCCAGGACCTTGTTTCTAAGACCCCTGGACGCTAACCAGTACCTCATTGTCCTAAAGGCTCAATGATTAAGCAAGGGAGAAGGAGGTGGATGAGTCAGTGTACTAGGTGAGGCTAGTCTGAGTCAAGGGAAAAAATAAAAATAAAAGGCCAGATTGAAGAAAATAAGATTGCTCTGCAGTTACAACTATGTCTTTCAGTCTCAAACCCACGCTTCTTATATACTGCTGTGATGCTGGGGTTGGTGTTCTGAAAACTACATTTCTTTTTTTTTCTATTAAATAGCTTTCATTTTATTTTTTATGGCAGCTTTAGGTTCACAGAAAAAAAATGAGCATAAAATTGAGCCATACAACCCCTGTTTTCACACACGCACAGTCTCCCCTATCATCAATAACCCACACCAGAGTGGTGCATTAATTACAATGAACCTACATTGACACGTTATTATCATCCAAAGTCCACAGCTTACATTAGGGTTCATTTTTGGTGTTGTGCATTCTATGAATTCTGATAAATCTATAATGACACATCTTTACTATTAATAGTATCACTGCCTTAAATATTTTCGTGATCTGTCTGAGCATCCCTTCTCCCCCCAACTCCAGGCAAACATTAATTTTAAAAATCACTTCCGCAGTTTTGGCTTTTCCACAGTGTCATATGTTTGGAATCATACAGCATGGAGCTTTTTCAGATTGGCTTCTTTCATTTAGTAAAATGCACTTGAAGTTCCTCCATGTCATTTAATGACTTGGTATCTCATTCCTTTTTATGGCTTGATAATATTACATTGTCTGGATGTACCACAGTTTATTTATCCATCCACCTACTAAAGGACATATTGGTTACTTCAGAGATTTTGGTAATTATGAATGAAGCTCTTATAAATATCCACATGCAGGTTTATTCGTGCAGAGAAATTTTCAGTTCACTTGAGTCAATACAAAAAAAAAGTGTAATTGCTGGCGTGTATGGTCAGAGTATGTTTAGTTTTGTACTAATCTATCAAACTGTCTTCCAACGTAGATGTACCATTTTGCTTTCCCACCAGCAACGAGTGAGAACTCCTGTTGTTCCACATTGGCATTTGGTGTCGCCAGTGTTCTGGATTTTGTCCATTCTAATAGCTGCATAGTAGTATCTCATTGCTTTAATTTGGAATTCCTTAATGATATATGATGTAAAACATCTTTTCATACGCTTATTTGCCACCCGGGTATCTTCTTTTGTGAGGTGTCTATTCAGGTCTTTTTCCAAGTTTTAAATCAAGTTGTTTGTTTTCTTATTGTTGAATTAAAGAATTCTTTATGTATTTTGAAAAACATTCCTTTATCAGAAGTCTTTTGCAAATTTTTCTCCCAGTGTGTGGCTTATATGCTTATTCTCATGATAGTATCTTTCACATAACAGAGGTTTTTAAAAATATATATATTTTTATTGACTTCAGAGAGGAAAGGAGAAGGAGAGATAGAAACATCAGTGATGAGAGAGAATCATCCATCAGCTGCCTCCCAACATCTTCCCCCACTGGGGACCAAGCTCAAAACTCAGGCCCACGCCCAACAACTGAGCCACATTTGCCAGGCACATAGGTTTTTAATTTAATTTAATTTTTAAAATATATTTTATTGATTTTTTACAGAGAGGAATAGTTAGAAACATCGACGAGAGACATCAATCAGCTGCCTCTTGCACGCCCCCTTCTGGTGATGTGCCTGCAATTAAGATACATGCCCTTGACTGGAATCGAACATGGGACGTTTCTGTCCGCAGACCGATGCTCTATCCACTGGGCCAAATCAGTTTCGGCAGAAGTTTTTAATTTTAATGAAATCCAGTTTATTTGTTATTTCTTTCACGGGTGTCTTTGGTGTATTACCATGCCCCAAGAGTCATCTTTCACCAATAACACTATTTTTATTTATTTGTTTGTTTGTTTGTTTTAAGTATTACATATGTCTCATTTTCCCCCCAAAGAGGGAAAGGGGAGGGACAGAGTGAGTGAGAGAGAGAAACATCTATGTGAGAGAGATGGGACCTGCAACCTGGGTATGTGCTCAGGGAATCAAACACGAAAACTTGATACATTGGTATGACCCTCTAACCAAATGAACTGCCCAGCCAGGGCACAAGGTATTTTTATTTATCTGCAGTAAGTAAAGGAGGCAGGGGATTAATATCCAAAACTCTGTCTCCCCAAAGGGAGGCTTAGCCATTGCTTACATACACTATTTGGTCAATTGCACATGGATTTCTTATTTTGCAGTTGGCTACACTTATCAGGTTGAGTTTCTGTCAGGCTCATCCTGTTTACAGTTGGTCTGCAAAATACTGTGCTACATTTTAACATTTAGCAAGAATAACATTTAGTAGTAACATTTAGGACTGCCAGACCTTGAGATTCTTGTCTTATCTTACAGGAGCAGTACTCACCACAGCCAAAAGGTGGAAACTACCCAAATGTCAATAAATGGATGAATGGATAAACAAAGTGTGGTATATGTATGTAATGCATTATTCAGCCACAAAAAGGAAGAAAGGAAGAAAGGAAGAAAGGAAGAAAGGAAGAAAGGAAGAAAGGAAGAAAGAAAGAAAGAAAGAAAGAAAGAAAGAAAGAAAGAAAGAAAGAAAGAAAGAAAGAAAGAAAGAAATGAAGTACTGATACATGCTAAACAAGGATGAATCTAGAAACCATTATGCTAAGTGGAGGTGGGAACAGATGTAAGTCATCTATCTTATGATTCATTTTTAAATACTCAGAATAGGTAAATTTATAGAGACTGGAAGTGCTTTGTTGGTTGCCAGGGCTGGGGAAAAGGAAGAATAATAAGTGACTACTTAATGAGTACAAGGTTTCCTTTGGGGTGATGAAAATGTTTTGGGAGAAAATGTGTTATAACTGGGTAGGGGATGGTATTTGCACTCATTGTGATTGTACTAAATGCCACTGAATTTTACATTTTAAAAGGCTAATTTTACTTTATTTTTTAAATATTTTATTGATTTTTTACAGAGAGGAAGGGAGAGGGATAGAGAGTTAGAAACATCGATGAGAGAGAAGCATCGATCAGCTGCCTCCTGTACACCCCCTACGGGGGATGTACCCGCAACCAAGGTACATGCCCCTGACCAGAATCGAACCCGGGATCCCTCAGACCGCAGGCCAACACCTAACCAGTGAGCCAAACCGGCTAGGGCAAGGCTAATTTTATATTATGTGATTTCCATCTTAATTAAAAATAAAAATGAGGAAGTACTTTATATAGTGATTTGGAAAGAGATCATAGATATGTACTTGTGTATGCACTAAAATAATCTCTGTAAGATTACAAAACAAGAAAACAATGGTTACTTGTCATATGTGGGACAGTGGGTTTTATGAAGACTTTTCTCTGTATACCTTTTTAAACATTTCTGTATTTGATGTATATGTATGTAACACCTATTCAAAAAATGAAGCACAAAATTTTTCCAGTCTGAAATAGAACTGTATAAATTTATAAAGAAAAAGAACAAAAACATAAAGTAAATAATGGTGTTAATGAAATAATAAATAGACAATAGAAAGACAAACAAAACCAATAGTGGTTCTTGAACTAATAAAATAGACAAACCTCTGGTAAGACAGATCAACAAGAAGAAAAAAAGAGAAAAAGTCAATAGAATGTAGAAAAGGATATATTTACAAAAAATAGACAGTATTTTAAAAATAAGAAAACACCACAAATAACTTTATGCTAATACATTTGAAAACTTAGACAGCTGAATAATGGCCTATGAAATTACAATTTATTGAACCTTCATGATGTAGTAAACCTAAAAAGTCATATAATCATTAAATACATTAAATCAATAGTAAGTGCCATCTCCACAGTAGGTGATTTCACAGAGTTCTATCAAATCTCTGAAGATTTAGATTTGCAAGGTTGGAGGCTCAGGAAATGGGAGTCGAAGACCAAGGCATGGTAAAGAGGAAGTTTATTCCGCACTAACAAGCGAGATAGAAAAACCGGGATGAGAGGAGAGGAGAGGAGGAGTTGGGCTGACTCACACAGAGAGAGAACAGCAACGCATGCAGCGGTGAACACGCCTTTTGAGGGAAGGAACGAAAAGGGTGGGGCCCGGGAAACTCGGCACACGCTGAGTTCAATTTCTCGGGGATGTCCGGTGCAGACGCAGGTTAAGTCATTCTCTGCCCACCAGTTGGGGGAAGGGAGGATCAAGATTAATCTCTATCGAAGCAAACTGTTAGGAACACAGAAAAAGGTAGACACTTCAAGACATTTTATGAAGTTAAATAATTTGATACCAAAACAAAAAAAAAAAGAACAGTACACACACACACACACACACACACACAAATCATGGACCAATGCCAGTATGAAAGTAGCCCTGGATGGTTTTCTCAGTGGTCAGAGTATTGGTCCATGGACTGAAGGGTTGAGGGTTAGATTCCCAGTCAAGTGCAAGTACCTCAGTTGCAGGCTCCCCAGGGACATATGCAGGAGGTCACCAATCGATGTGAGTGTATGTATGTCTCTCCCTCTCCTTCCTCCCTTCCAGTTGCTCTAGACATGAATGGGGGGAGAGAAGGGGGAGATAATCCTCTAGTGAGGATTTTTTGTAAAGAAAGAAAATAGCTGTAAAAATAAGTGAACTAATATTTTGTGTAGTATATGCACTAAAATAATCTCTGCAATAATACAAATAAGAAAGCAATGGTTATTTGTCATATGTGGATAGGAATGAGCTCATGAGGGACAGTGGCCTGCCAACACCAGTGTCTATTTTTAGTCTGTCACCTCTCATACATACTCCCTCCAACCCCCAGCTGCCTCTCTCAGCTCCTATCGTCCTAGCTGCTTACTCTACTATAAAAACATTGGGATACTAAATATAGCAATGTATTAAAAAAAATACCTTGTGACCATGGATTATCACATAAATAAATATATTTTTACAAACTATATGAAATGACAAAAGAAAAAAAAAACTTAGAAAGTGAATTAACTTAATTCACCACATTTAAAAAATTAAACATTGGGGGAAGGAATAGGGAGTTATTTAATAATTATAGAGTTTCAGTTTTGCAAGATGAAAAAGTTCTGGAGATCCATTGCACAATGATACTATACTTAACACTACTGAACTAATACATGTAAACATGGTTAAGATCATGGAAGTGGTAAAATAATTTAATTTAACTTAAAATTTAAGAATAATTTAAGACCTGTGATCATCTCAATAGATACAAAGAAAATCTCTCCAACTTCTTCTGCTGCATCTTTTCCGCTCCAAGCTGCAGAAAGTTCTTTTGTCAACGGTGGTTGGGCTGATCTCTGGCTGGAGATAGCTCCTGGCTGGGGGCAGTGCTCTGTGCCCCCAGTTCTTGTTTTGCTTGTAGGAATGAATTCGAACAACAACAACAACAAAAATGCAGGCGAGAATTTTTTTGTAGTGAAGAAAATACATTCAGATAGAACCTGAGCGGGTAACTCAGACTGCTGAAACCAAACCAAATGTCCTGGCATTTGGCAGTTCAGAGGATTTATACCCCCAGGCTGGCCCGCCCCTAGGCAAGTCACCCACCCCTCCCCCATGTCTCAAAAAAAAAAGAAAAAAAAAGAAAGAAAAGATCTTCACATTTTAAGGCTCCTTCTCGTAGGTATTATGCCTCAGGTTAGACCACACCATGGAGAACTCCAAATCTTTCCTCTTTATGTAGGGGCCTGCCAACATCATTGTCTATTTTTAGTCTGCAACCTCTCCTTCATACTCCCTCCAACCCCCAGCTGCCTCTCTCAGCTCTTTATCTGCCTAGCTGTCTAATCTAACAGATCTTTTACCCACATACTACAATTTTGTAAAGTCATGAGTTGGTCATTTGGAAAACATTGGTTCACTGAGTTATCTTCCCAACATAAATCATATTCATTAACACCATCACCAATCTAATCGGAAAAGTCTTTTAAGTATCAGGAAACTGTCAGGCTCAGGTGACAGGTACAGTTTTTCCCAAAATTCTAGTTTTGGCTTGAAAGTTCCCATTTTAACACTGGAAATACATACTGTCGATGCACCTTCCTTGAAGTAACAGACTCACTTTATTTATTTTTGTAAAAATGCTGAACAGCCCCTGGCCTGTGTCACTGGTGGGGCATCATCCCATGCACTGAAAGGTTGCCAGTTTGATTCCTAGTCAGGGCAAATGCCTACATTGTGGGCTCAATCCCCAGTAGGCAGTATGCAGAAGGCAGCAGATCGCTGTTTCTCTCACATAGATGTTTCTCTCCCTCCCTCTTCTTTCCTTTCTCTCTAAAAATCAATAAAAATGTTTTTTTTAAATGCCTACCAAATACCCAAATCTGAATTAAAAAATATATATATATATTGTGCAGTGCATTGTGCTTTGAGGTTAAAATGGTGTTCCATTAAAAATAACTAAGTAGCCGAAACCAGTTTGGCTCAGTGGATAGAGCGTCGGCCTGCAGACTGAAAGGTCCTAGGTTCAATTCTGGTCCAGGGCATGAATCTTGGTTGTGGGCACATCCCCAGTGGAAGGTGTGCAGGAGGCAGCTGACCGATGTTTCTCTCTCTCTATCCCTCTCCCTTCCTCTCTGTAAAAAAATCAATTAAAAATAAATAAATGAAAGACTAGCCTAACGGGCATGGCTCAGTGGTTGATCTTCGACCTATGAACCAGGAGGACACGATTCATATGCCCCAGTTGCAGACTCTGTCCCCAGTGGGATCATGGAGGAGGTAGTTCTCTTTCTCTATCCCTTCCTCTCTGAAATCAATAAAAAAAAAAAAAATAGACTAGTTTGTGTTGCACCTAAATAATGCGTATGCTTTTCTTCCAAATGACTCCGCATACTTTGCAGCGGAGTGCTTTGTCTGCCCTTCCCTTTCGTCACACAGAATTTTAAAAATATACACACTTTAGGGTTGAGAATGAACAAAATTAATAGTTTTTACTGTTCTTTTCGGGCACATTCTTAAGTTAAATTGGTATTATCCATTGCAGTGTCAAGCAGGAAAGAAAACAATGCCTAGTGCAGTTGGTGCCATCATCTTGATTCCTGCTAAGGGGCCAGCTTTAAAGGAACAAGAAATGTTTTATTTCTTAAATCAAGTGATAGGTCCCCAGGGGTTAATTTAAAAAAAAATACATTTTATTGATTTTTTACAGAGAGGAAGGGAGAGGGATAGAGAGTTAGAAACATTGATTAGAGAAACACCGATTAAGCTGTCTCCTGCACACCCCGTACTGGGGGATGTGCCCGCAACCAAGGTGCATGCCCTTGCCTGGAATCGAACCTGGGACCTTTCAGTCTGCAGGCCGACGCTCTATCCACTGAGTCAAACCGGTTAGGGTACAATTTTATAATTTTTCTTTAAACTATAGTGTGTGTGTGTGTGTGTGTGTTTCTTTATACATATTTCTTTTAAAAAATATTTTATTGATTTTTTACAGAGAGGAAGGGAGAGGGATAGAGAGCTAGAAACATCTATGAGAGAGACATCAATCAGCCGCCTCTTGCTTGCCCCCCATTGGGGATGTGCCCACAACTAAGGTACATGCCCTTGACCAGAATCGAACCTGGGACCTTTCAGTCCACAAGCCGACGCCCTAATCACTCAGCCAAACTGGTTTTGGCTATACATATTTCTTAAAAATAAAAATGAAAATGGCAAAAGTGCCAAGAAAATATCAATAATAAAATATAATATTAGCACAAAAAGTGAAAATGTCCAGTGAAAATGAACAGCAATCATAATAGCTAACACTCCTTGTGTCAGGTTCTTTTGAAACAGGATCCAATGAGTCCGAGGCTGCCTATCATTACTTGAGCCAAATTCAGCGGATAGAGGGTTAAATCATAATATGAGTGTTTATTCCAATAATGCCGGCAGTATGGGGAGAGCAATCGGACACCCTGGAAATTCTGCTCTGACTTCCCTTGCAAGTTGTCTGATTATATACAGGTAAGGGAGAAGATAGCTAAGTGCAGCTGCGAGCTGCAAGTGTAACAGAAAGGGGAGGGGAGGGTCTGTGGCTCTGGCCTTCAGGAGCTCCAAGTCCGATAACAAGGTGGCTAATCTTTTAGGATGTTACAAACAGCTCAGCCGATTCCTGGGACTGAGAATGGTCAGCATTCCTGAGGCAAACTCCCAGAGAGGGTCAGGGTCCAAGCACAGCTACCAAATCAAAGCATGTCCTGTCCTTGGCGTGTTCTTAAAATGTATTTATTTTCTGAGTAATGGACCCATCGAGGCATCTTATCTTTTTTTTTCTTTTTTTAAGTTATTTTAAAAAATATTTTTATTGAGTTTCTTTATTTCAAACAGGAAGGGAGGGGAAGAGAGAGAAACAACAATGATGAGAGAGAATCATTGATCAGCTGCCTCCTGCATGTCCACACTGGGGATGTAGCCCAAAACCCAGGCAAATGCCCTGACCAGGAACCCATGATTTCCAGGTTCACAGGTGGACACTCAACCACTGAGCCACGCCGACCGGGAGAGGCATTTTATCTTTTTACAGCCTTTTTTCATCCTTCAGTTTCCCAGGGTCTGTAAGAAAACTACTTATCTACAGTTGATAAGGTGAATAATTATTAGACAACTGTGGCTCTATTCTCATTACCTGCCCTTCCCCACTGTCACTTTCAGAAGAATTTTAGTTATGGTACCTCCACATTATGCAATACTAGGCAGCTTCAAAAATGATAACATATGCCAAAACCGGTTTGGCTCAGTGGATAGAGCGTCAGTCTGCGGACTGAAAGGTCCCAGGTTCAGTTCTGGTCAATGGCATGTATCTTGGTTGCAGGCACATCCCCAGTAGGGGGCGTGCAAGAGGCAGCTGATCTATGTCTCTCATCGATGTTTCTAACTATCTATCCCTCTCCCTTCCTCTCTGTAAAAAATCAATAAAATATATCTAAAAAAATGAAATATGAAAAAAATGATAACAGTACTTGGAAGGAATGTAAATTGATATAACCTTTCAGGAGGACAACTGGCACTAACTATCCAAATTTAATTTGTCATAACCCTTTCATTTAAAAATTCTATTGCTAGGAACTTATCCTAGGGATAAGGTGATACATGTAATTTATAAATATAGGATGATAAGATACATAAAGTCAGAGTAATGTGATATATTCTATCACTCTGGATTATTTGTTGTGATGTGTTGGAAAGAGGAAAAAGGAGGAATTTGTATCTAAACATGTTACCTTAAACTTGTAAAAATATATACAGTTAAGGGTTGAGATTTAACAAGTCTGCTAGGCTACTATACTCAAAGATAAGCCAAGCTAGTAATGATGGAAATAATAAAATGAAATAAACATTTTAAAGAGTCACTTAAAATAGAGCCCGTTGGCCATTAGGGAAGTGTAATCTGTACATATCTTGTGCCTCGGTTCTCTGAGCTGCTATTAAGTTGCTAAACCTGTTGCTAAATTCAGCTCAAGGCCCAGCCATAAGCATCCTGGAACCATTAACATCCTGGAATAACCACTGCTACCAGGAAACATATTGTTACCCAATGGTCCGAGGCACCAATTCAACACCAACAAGAATCCCCAATTTGGGGTACAGTGAGCAAAGTATTACCTGATGCATCAGTTGGGTGCAAACAGTGGCTAAAAGCCAGTAAAGACTTGACCAAATCCTGGTAATAAGGTAGTAGAGGGCGTTTGTCAGCTCTCATTGTTCCTTAATTGATCAATTACTGATTGTTTATTACCACCTTGAATGAGAATAAATGTGTATATGGGCAAAGGACAAGTGGTTCACTGTTTTTTTGGTTGCCTCTTTAGACTTACACCTTTGAACTGGCTCTTTTTTTTTAATAGCTTTTTAAAAATATGTTTTTATTGATTTCAGAAAGAGGAAGGGAGAGGAAGAGAGAAATAGAAATATAAATGACGAGAGAGAACCATTGTTTGGCTACCTCCTGCATCCCTCCTACTGGAGATTGAGCCTGCAACCCAGTATGTGTCCTGACTGGAATCAAATCTTGACCTCCTGGTTCATGAATCAATTCTTAACCATTAAGCAACACCAGCTGGGCTGAATTGGTTTTTTGTTGTAACCAAAGACAAAAATCTAAATTAAAGAGCACTCTCAGGTACAATAATTGGCATTTGGTTTAAATAGAACAGACATATTTACAAAAGTTCACCAGGTATGTTTTTCACAGCAATGTCTGTAAAGAAAACAAGATGTCAATCAATCAGGACTGTTTAAATAACTTACGATATGTCCAGAAAATATCTATACATATATAAAAGCCTAAGCAACCATTCAACCATTCGACTGGTAGCTATGACTCACACTGACCACCAGGGGGCAGACGCTCAAAGCACTGGCATGGAAACATGGACAGACTGATAAGTCTCAGAGGGGAGGGGGAAGTGGGGAGGGTGGGAATCGATTAACCAAACAGCTTACATTCATACTAGAGGCCTGTGCACAGGCTCATGCACCTGTGGGGTCCCTCAGCCTGGCTTGTGGGGATCGGGCTGAATCCATGCCCTGGGCCTCCAACATCCCCCAGATTGTGAGAGGGTGCAGGCTAGGCTGAGGGACCCCACCGGTGCAGGAGTCCATGCATCAGGCCTCTAGTAATAAATATATGAAGTCAAAATTTAAAAACAAGACATATTGTTATGTGGTTTTATAAAAAGACATTCAGGATATGTGTAATATGGGGGAAAAAGCAGTGTGTGGTTCAGTTAGTACAATATAATCCATTTTCTGTTAAAAATGTTTATAAGTAGACAAATTTTATAGGGTCACTTCCCATCAAAAAGATTGCGTGAACTCAAGAGAAAATATGCTCTTCACTCTGAAAAGAAAAAAATAATATATAATATATGCCAAATATATGTTAAAAAGACAACTCATGAGTAAACAAAAACAAAATAAGCTGAGGAGAAACCAAGATGGCGGCATAAGTAAACACCTGAAATTGCTGCCTCACACAACAATTTCAAAACTGCAACTATGCCGAGACCGGTTTGGCTCAGTGGATAGAGTGTCGGCTTGCGGACTGAAAGGTCCCGGGTTCGATTCCGGTCGGGGGCATGTACCTTGCTTGCAGGCACATCTCCACAGTGGGGCATGCAGGAGGCGACTGATCGATGTCTCTCTCTCATCGATGTTTCTGACTTTCTATCTCTCTCCCTTCCTCTCTGTAAAAAATCAATAAAATATATTTTAAAAAAAACAACTGCAACTAAACGACAAAGTGGACATCATCTAGAGCTCCAGGAAGGCTGGCTGAGTGGAAATTCTACAATTAGAAGAGAAGGGAAAAGCACACTGAGACTCAGAGGAGCTGAGGAAATAAAGGCAGAGATATAGAGGCACGCGTGAAGAGGGCTGGCAACTGAGTACTTGGCTGGCGTTTTCAATCCAGAGGGAGACAAAAGCTTCCTACTGCTCTGACCTTTAGTTCCGGGTGAGACTCTGGGGACCCAGACTCATTCGGGGAGAAACTGGACTGTCTGCCTTTGGGCAGAACTCAAGGACGGCTTTCTCTCAGAGGTGCTTGCAGCGATTACCAAGGAACACTGAGACCCAGGGGCCTCTTAGGGCAGGGCTGACTGGAAGCTATTGCTGTTTGCTCCACCCTAAGACTCCACCTCATCCAAACTGTGAGCAGAGGCTTTTGCATATGAATGGACTGGTCCAGTGGTCAGCAAACTCATTTGTCAACAAAGCCAAATATCAATAGTACAATGATTGAAATTTCTTTTGAGAGCCAAATTTTTTAAACTTAAACTTCTTCTAACACCACTTCTTCAAAACAGACTCACCCAGGCTGTGATATTTTGTGGAAGAGCCACACTCAAGGGGCCAAAGAGCCACATGTGGCTCTCAAGCCACAGTTTGCCAATCACTGGCCTGGCCCTTTGAAATCTAAACTTACCTAACAAACTGCAGCTGAGTCAGAGAGACCCAGAACATCCAAAAGAAGGCCCAAGGCCCCACAGCAGCTTGCATTGCTTCACAGCTGGGCCTCATCTGGACACCTCCAAACCCCAAACAAAGAAGAGGAATCTTCAGATCTCTCCATAGCTCCTGCTGGGTGGTCTCAAGCAGAGGCTAAATTTGCACCTCCTTGGAGATCCAAGAGCCAGTGTACCCAGTGGTCAGAGTGGGACCATCCAGATTACAACTCCTCAGATCCATAAGGGACACACTCAGGGGAAAACTCAGTGAGCACCAAAGCCCCACTGAAGCAAGTCTTGCCCTATAAGGTTGTCTCCAGCACAGAAATTCTCCCAGCATAGACACAGCTGATACTCACAGCCAATTGGCCTGGAGGTCAATTCCTCCCAGTGATACCAACAACAATCAAGGCTTAACTACAAGACTGTGCACACAGCCCACAAAGCGGTGCACCAAGAGTGTCCACCTCAGGTAATTGGGGAGGCTGAGCCACTGGGCCCTATAGGACACTTAGCACACAAAGCTACACTCAGGGACATAGCTTTGTGGAGACAAATGGAGGAAAGCAAACTATTGGATATAGAGTTCAAAACCACGGTTATAAGGTTTTTCAAAAATCTTCTAGAAAAGGCCAATAAATTTAGCGAGAACCTCGAGTATATGAAAAAGAATTGAAGATCACATAAAGAGCTTCACAGATAAGGAAAAGCTAAAGAAGTTCATCAACACCAAACCAGTATTATATGAAATGCTGAAAGGTACTCTTTAAGAAGTGGAAGAAGATACCGAGACCGGTTTGGCTCAGTGGATAGAGTGTCGGCTTGTGGACTGAAAGTTCCCAGGTTCGATTCCGGTTGGGGGCATGTACCTTGCTTGCGGGCACATCTCCACTGTGGAGTGTGCAGGAGGTGGCTGATCGATGTCTCTCTCTCATCAATGTTTCAAAAGAAGTGGAAGAAGAAAATGGTAAAGATAAAAATTATGAACAAGAAATACATATCTATCAACAAGTGAATCTAAAAATCAAGTAAATAAAAAAATCTGATGAACAGAATAAACTGGTGAATATAATAGAATCAAGGGCATAGAAAGGGAGTAGACTGACAGTTCCTAGAGGGAAAGGGGTGTGAGGATGTGGGGGGTGTGGGAAGAGATTGGACAAAATCATATACCTATGGATGATGACAGTGTGGGGAGGGAATAAGGGGTGGGAACCGGGTGGAAGGAAGCTATGGGGGGGAAAAAGAGGAACAATTGAAATAATCTGAACAATAAAGATTTATTAAATAAATAAATAAATAAAACAAAAAGAAAAACAAAATAAGCGTCTCCTTGAAATATTAAGGTCAGGAGCTGAACTCACAGGGACAATTGTCATGTTGCATGCCAGATGATATTGTGACTCTAACTGGGGTCTAACCATGAAGAGCTGCTTGCCTGGAGGGACTGTAGAGTGAAGAGGACCAGGCTCGTCAGCCCTGTAGGCTACCATGCTGAACTGGACTACATCTGCAGCTGGCTGGACAGGATCACCAAATCAACTCTGGATCAGATCCCTGTATGTTCAATGTAAACTCTGTTTCTGGACTGGGAGACAGTCACAAAACCACTCAGTATGGAAGGATGCAGAGGTCAGAAAGGAAAACCTACAACTCCAAAGTGGACTGGCATATTAGCACCCATTATAATCTTTTTCTAATATATCTGCTCTAGGCAGGAGTTGAAGTGCTAAAAACTATAATTTCCCGAGTCCCTTACAGCTAGTGTTCCTTTGTCAATTAAATGCACGCCAGAGAAACCTGAATAGACCTTAAATTGGGAGCGGAGGTTGGAAGGTGTCAGTGAATTGTGGTAGCAGGGGCGGGGACTGCAGTTAACAGCTTCCTGTGCTTGAAAGCTTGTGATTGTTGCCTGATTGGCTGATACCAACAGACTTGTATAATTCTGGAGCCTGGGAGCTCTTCCTAAAAGGTCTACCTAAAGCAGTGTTCCCAACTGAGTTTCTATTGGCATCTAGGGGAGAGACTGAACTCAAAGGGTTCATCACTTGGAGGGCTTTATTCAAAAATGAGACCTGGTTGTTACAAGGTAGTTTTATTTATATACAGCAAGTGAAGGAGACAGGGGATTCACATCCAAAACTCTGCCTCCCTGAAGGGAGGCTTAGCCATTGCTTATATATATTACTAGAGGCCTGGTGCATGAAATCCATGCATGGGGGGAGGGGGAAAGTCCCCCAGCCCAGCCTGCACCCTCTCCAATCTGACATCTCTCTCAAAATCCAATATTACTGGCTCTCAACTGCTTGCCTGCCTGCCTGCCTGATTGGCCCTAACCACTTGTTTCCTGCCAGCCAGATCACCCTCTAACCATTCCCCTGCCAGCCTGATCAATGCCTAACTGCTCCCCTGCTGGCCCAATTGTCCCTAATAGTCCTCCCCTGCCAGCCTTGTCTTCCCTAACTTCCCCCCTGCTGGTCTGGTCACCCCCAACTGCTCTCCCTTGCAAGCTTGGTCACCCCTAACTGCCCTCCCATGCAGGCCTGGTCCCTCCCAACTGCCCTCTCCTACTGGTCATCTTGTGGTGGCCATCTTGTGTCCACATGGGAGTGGCCATCTTGTGTGTTGGAGTGATGGTCAATTTGCATATCACCTCTTTATTAGATAGGATTTGGTCAATTACATGTTGATTTCCTTCTTTGCAGTCATCAAATTGGGTTCCTGTCAAGCTTATCCTGTGCACCAGGGGTGGGGAACTTCCAGGCCCTGAGGGGCCATATAAGGCCTGCAATATCATTTGGTTTGGCATTAGGGGCGAGATAATTAGATGGTTGACCAAATATAGCAGGTTAATTTTAAATTGATAATTTTTTATAGCCTGAAAATCCTATATAATAAAACCCTAATATGCAAATTGACAGAATGGTGGAAAGACCAGTCGCTATGACACACAGTGACCACCAGAGGGCAGATGCTCAACGCAGAAGCTGCCTCCTGGTGGTCAGTGCACTCCCACAGGGGTAGCACCAATGAGCCAGAAGCCAGGCTCACAGCTGGCAAGCACAGTGGCAGTAGCGGGAGCCTCTCCCACTTTTGTGGCAGCACTAAGGACCCCCTGGGGGATGTCCTCCAAGGGGTCCCAGATGGCCAGAGGGCACAGGCCAGGCTGAGGGACCCTGCCTACCTCCCTGCTCTCCTCCCTCTCCCCACCCCCCGCCAGTGCACGACATTCGGGCCTGTAGTGATGTTATAAATATCAAAATGGACCTTGGAAGAAAAAAGGCTCCCCAACCCTGCTGTATACAGTTGGTCTGAAACATATTGTGCTACATTGTTTTTTGTCATCATTAAGAAATTTACTTTAAAAAATATATTTTTTAAATTGATTTCAGAGAGGAAGGGAGAGGGAGAGAAAGAGATGGAAACATCAATGATGAGAGAGAATCCTTGATTGGCTGCCTCCTGCATGCCCCCTACTGGGGATCGAGCCCGCAACCCAGGCATGTGCCCTTGGCCAGAATCAAACTATGATCTCCTAGTTCTAAGTCAGTGCTCCACCACTGACCTACACCATTTGAGCAAGAAATTTACTTTCTTTGAAAAAATCCAAATGCTGGCATTGCCCAGAAAATTTTAACAGGTTTATTTAGTTATCTATTATTTGTTGGTTTTTGAGAAAGAGGGAGAGAGAGAGAAACATCAATTTGTTGTTCCATTTATTTATGCATTCATTAGTTGATTCTTGTATGCACCCTGATCAGGGATTGAACCCTAGTGTGTTGGGACAACACTCTAACCAAATGATCTACCCAGGCAGTGCCAACAGGTTTATTTATAATTGTCATAAAGTTGAACTGCTGAAACTTGTTCACTGAAACATTTTGACTTGTATTAATGCTTTATGTCCCACATTTATATTTTAAAAATTCATACACAAAAGGAAATGGAAACACTGCCAATAGTACTTGATTTCTTAAAAACAAACAAACAAAAAAAAACCCCTAACATTCAGAACTACCAATAACAGGAAGAGAATTTTTTTTAGAATGGATTAGTGCCTGGGGACTCGAGATTAATATTGACTCTTCCCTGGGTCTCCAGACTGCTGGCCTACTCAGCCGACTTTGGACTTGTCAGCCAAAGTTTATTTTTCACAGTTCTGGAGGCTGAAAGTCCAAGATCAAGGTTCCGGAAGATTTGGTTTCTAGTGAGGGCCTGCTTCTTGGTTTGTTGATAGCTGTCTTTTTATGGTCCATCCATGGCCACAAAAGGATGGAGCAAGCTCTAGAGGTGAAGTTAATGCAGAATTGCTGTCAATGAACCATGGGAAAACTCACAATGGTATGAAACGGACTATACCTCTGAGCTGCTTTAAGTTGCTAAACCTGTTGCTGAATTCAGGTCAAGGCCCAGCCATAAGCATCCTGGAGCCATTAACATCCTGGAAGAACAACTGCTACCAGGGAACATATTGTTATCCAATGGTCCGGCACCAATTGTGAAATAGGTCCCACTTCTTTTTTTTTTTTTTAACCTTCACCCAAGAATATATTTTCATTGATTTTTAGAGAAAGAGGAAGGGAGAGAGACATCGATGTGAGAGAAACATTGCCTCCTGTATGTGCCCAACTGGGGATCAAACCCATAACCTTTTGGTGTATGCTCCAACCAACTGAGCCACCAGCCAAGGCTAGGTTCCACTTCTTGAGGGAAGGAACTGCAAGTAATATAAAGCGATATTTAATCTACTACAATCTCTAAAATGGAAAACATAAAATGTCCCTAAAAATATATTGTAACAAAAATAATATGTATAGCTGAAACTGGTTTGGCTCAGTGGATTGAGCGCTGGCCTGCGGACTGAAAGGTCCCAGGTTCGATTCTGGTCAAGGGCACGTACCTTGGTTGTGGGCACATTCCCAGTAGGAGGTGTGCAGGAGGCAGCTGATGTTTCTCTCTCATCAATGTTTCTAACTATCTCTTTCCCTTCCTCTCTGTAAAAAATCAATAAAATATATTAGAAAAAAAATATGTATAAAATGTTTAATGCAGTATCTATATTTTAAATACATTTTCAACAAATAACTTTTGTTGTTATTAATATTATAATTGTTTTCTGATGACTCCTCAGCAACAATTATTGACGAATTCATTGACTGTAATTGGGTTACATGGTACACAGTTTGTATTCTTCTCCAGACAGTGGCTCTGACAGGTGTGTTTCAAATTCTGCTTCAGAGTTTAAAGTAATTTAATTTTGGGCTACCACTAGTTGCCCCCACCTCTATACTCCTCTTTATTTTCTCTATAGGATATATCACCACCTAACATAAATATCTATTTCATTTGTTTTACCTCACTACTAGAATATAATCTTCAGGAGAGAAGTAACTTTGTTTGCTTTCTTTCTTTCTGCAACTCCAAGAACTGGAAACTGATAGATAACAGGAGTTTAATATATTTTGGGTGACCAAATGCATCCATGAATGATTCTACCTGTGGCAAAACCCATACACATTAACAAAGTATAGTGAAAGCAATTGAGCATGAACCACATTCTTTTTCTTATATAGCTAAATAGCAAGATTTGTTTAACCTCGGTACCTTTTTTAATATACACTGAGTATATTCTGAACGCATAATAATCTGGCCACTCAGTGTGTGTGTGTGTGTGTGTGTGTGTGTGTGTGTGTGTGTGTGTGTGTTTAGAGGCCCAGTGCATCAATTCGTTCATGGATGGGGTCCAGCCAGCCTGGCCAGGGGAGGGGACATGGGTGGTTGGTTGGTCAGCCTGCCTGCTGGTCCAACTCCTGGTTGAAGGGACAATTTGCATATTAGTCTTTTATTATATAGGATATACCCTGAGTGGCCAGATTATTATGCACTCAGAGATCATAATAATATGGCCACTCAGTGTATATATACTAGAGGCCCAATGAATGAGTCTGTGCACCAGTGGGGTCCCTTGGCCTGGCCTGTGGGATCAGGCTGAAACTGGCTCTTCAACATGCCCTAAGGGGTTCTGGATTGCAAGAGGGCACAGGCCAGGCCAAGGTGCATGATCAGGGCCAGGGAAGGATGTGGGAGATTGGCCAGGTGGAGAGGGACTGTGGGATGGCTCAGGACATGTCCAGCCCATCTTGCTTAGTCCCAATCAGCTGGACCCCAGCAGCAAGCTCACCTAACAGTCAAAGCATCTTCTCGCTGGTGGCCAGTGCACATCACAGCGAACAGTTGAGTGGCCTTAGCATATTATGCTTTGATATGTTGAAAGGCCCACCACATGACTGGACACTTAGCATATTAGGCTATTGTTATATAGGCTTTTTTTCCCCCTGAAACATGTTTCATTTTTTTTAAAAATATACTTTATTGATTTTTTACAGAGAGAAAGGGAGAAGGATAGAGAGTTAGAAACATCAATGAGAAAGAAACATCGATTAACTGTTTCTTGCACGCCCCCCCTCCCCCACTGAGGATGTGCCTGCAACCAAGATACATGCCCTTGACTGGAATAGAACCTGGACCCTTCAGTCTGCAGGCCAATGCTCTATCCACTGTGTCAAACCAGTCAGGGCCAGAGAAAGCTCTTCTATCATTACCACCATACCACCACCCTGCAAAAAAAATAATAATTCATCACTTCTTTCTATGTATTTTAAACATTCCTGAAATAAGTTGAAATTCATCGTAACTATAGAGAGCCCCTGGGAAGGCACATGGGCATTGCTTTAAATTGTCAGCCGAATCCAGGGTGGTAGGCAAAGCCACGTCCTGGAAACACATTCCGCCAAAAGGCAGAAGTGTTATCAGCTTGACCTTCATTTCAACCCAGGTGCCAGGGGGTGGGTTTTATTATGTAAATCTAGCCAAGCATCAGGAATGAATACGACCAGGGCCCACCCTAGAATGGCCTCCTTTGTCTTGACTTTTAGGAAAACTTCCTGCTATCTGGGGGTACAAAATAAACAAGCTGCATCAGCTCTGGGTTACTGTCTCTCCATCAGAAGAGGGCAGCAGTCCCACCCAGCCCCAGCTTTTTCCTTCTATCTCTGTGTCTGTCCTTTTCTTTCATTTTTCTCAATCTCCAGCCACCCCTACTCAGAATCTGGACCACTCTCTAGCTGTGCTGGACGTGGAAAAGAGAGAAATATTTACACATAACCTCAAATATGTTTTTTAAAAATAATAGATTTAGCTCTTGGCTCAATGTCAAAGAACATACATAATGTTCAAGAACTCCACCAACCCTAATATGCCCTCTGAAGTCCCCTATATGACTATGGAACTCTTTGCATACTTGTTTAAAGAGTTAGATTTAGAATAACTTAATTGTTGAAAAGCATCTATGAATTATGCTATCTACACTAATAAAAGAGAAAGATGCAAATTGACCGTACCTTCGTGACACCCACCAGCCAATCAAGAGCATGCAAATTAACCCAACAAAGTTGCTGGGTTAATTTGCATACACAGCCAGGGGCAGGGCGGGACACCCCAGCCACTCTGGGCTTCTGGGCAGCGTGTGAAGGCAGAAAGGTGGCTCCTGGCCGCAGCAAAAGAGGTGCTGGCAGCCAGGGGCAGGAAGGCCCATTCTTACATCTTCATGCATCAGGTCTCTAGTCTCATTATAAAGCGCTATGTTCCTGTACTGCACTTAATATGGAAAACAGTGCATTACATTTCTTGAAATCCGAAGTGTGAACCTGTGGGGCTTCATAATGACATAATGAAGTTATTGGGCAGTAAGATTATTCATTTTTAATTATTTTATTTTCAATGGAAAAGATTAATACAACTAAAATTCCTCTCTATGGAAGGACATAAAATTACCTTTAATACAGATTATATAATTTCATGCTAAATATATAATTTCATCATAAATATTGTATAAACACTCTTCTTTCTGACCTCTCTTTTATGAAGTTAGCTGCTATAATTGAAGATAATTGATCTCAGCACAAAGAATACAAAAGCCCTGAGCAGTGTAGCTCAGTTGGCTGGAGCATCACCAGTACACTGAAAGGATGCAGATTTATTTCCCATCAGGGCACCTATCAAGGTTGTGTGTTAGGTCCCTGGTCCCCATCAGGGTTCATGAAGGAGGCAACTGATAGATATCTCTTTCACATCTATGTTCTCCTCTCCCTCTCCCTTTTCCTTCCTTTCCCCTCCCCCTCCCTCTCCCTCTCCCTTCCTTTCTATCTAAAAATCAATAAACAGCCAAAACTGGTTTGGCTCAGTGGATAGAGCGTCAGCCTGTGGACTCAAGGGTCCCGGGTTCGATTCTGGTCAAGGGCAGGTACCTTGGTTGCGGGCACATCCCCAGTAGGAGGTGTGCAGGAGGCAGCTGATCAATGTCTCTCTCTCATTGATGTTTCTAACTCTCTATCCCTCCCCCTTCCTCTCTGTAAAAATCAATAAAATATATTTAAAAATTAGTAATAAAAATAAAAATCAATAAACATGTCCTTGGATGAGGTTTAAAAAAAAAAAAAACAGGAAAAAAAAAATGAAGTGTTGCCGAAACCGGTTTGGCTCAGTGGACAGAGCATCAGCCTGTGGTCTGAAAAGTCCCAGGTTCTATTCCAGTCAAGGGCATGTATCCTGGTTGTGGGCACATCCGCAGTAGGGAGTGTGCAGAAGGCGGCTGATCGATGTCTCTCTCTCATCGATGTTTCTAACTCTCTATCTCCCTCCCTTTCTCTCTGTAAAAAATCAATAAAATATATATATATTTTAAAATGAAGTGTTTTCCATCACAGTGAATTCTTAAGCACTTTCCTTACATATGCTGAGTGCTAGCTAGGTGTTTTTTGGCATAATTGTTACACGTGTGATATGGATAGCACACCGGTTGGTGTCTTCAAAAATCAGACAGGCCTCACTTGCCTCCTTCAAGGTGTCAATAACTGACGTTTGAAAGCACAGATCTGATTTGAAGTCTGAAGCTACTCTCACACCAAATGCTGGAAGGGAATTTTGTGAATCAGAAGTTCAGTGGACTCCTAATAACGTCTCATTTCACAGCGTGCCATTGTATCAGGCCTGTAGCAATGAGGTCTCTTCACCCCTCCAGCAGAGAGAACACACTTTTGCATGCAGCTTCTGCAGCCAGTTGTTTCCTTGGTGCTTTACCACCATCAATTTGCAGGCAGTTTGCTTTGTATGAATTGTAGGACAGAGACCTCCTTACTTACCCGCCCCCTTATCCTTTTACTAGAGCTGTAGATGGCAGCTTGGGCACACATCCCTGTTGGGACACCAGGTTTGGGGTGCCAAAAGGGAAGCAATGGGGAGGGCAGGATGTGAGGCATGATGGTGAACACCCAGACTGCTGGTGTACAGGTCACAGCGGGATATGCTATCTATATACAGTGGTACCTCAAGATACGAGTTTAATTTGTTCTGTAACCTTGAGGCTTGGGAAACTATGAGACCCTCGAGTCGCGGCAAACTGGTGGGTCGTGCGGAGCCAGCTGATCCTCGCGATCACTCCTATCTCAAATGTTGCTCATATTTCAAAGCAAAAATCGCTCGCTCGACAGCTCGTATCTCAAAAATCTCGTATGTTAGGGCACTTGTATCTTGAGGTACCACTGTATATAAAAGCCTAATATGCAAAGTGTCCCCATGGGAGTTCGATCCACTGGGAGTTCAATCTTGATGTGCACAGACCACCAGGGGATGGCATGGAATGTAGGAAGATCCCGGCAGCCACTAGGGACCCTATGCTTAGATATATTTCTTGCACTGGGCCGCTTGTTTTTTTTTTTTTTAAATATATTTTATTGATTTTTTACAGAGAGGAAGGGAGAGAGATAGAAAGTCAGAAACATCGATTAGAGAGGGACATCGATCAGTCGCCACCTGCACGCCCCATAGTGGAGATGTGCCTGAAAGCAAGGTACATGCCCCTGACCGGAATCGAACCTGGGACCTTTCAGTCCACAGGCTGACGCTCTATCTACTGAGCCAAACCGGTCTTGGCGGGCCGCTTGTATTTTAATATTTAGCAAAGATAGCATAGAGTAAGAATGGCCTAGACCTTGAGACCTTTGTCCTACCTAACAATTCCCCCCTTAGATTTTTTTTAAAGGTTTTACATTTTTTTATTATTGATTTTAGAGAGAGGAAGGGGGGAAGAGAGAGAAGCATTGATGTAAGAAATAATCGATTAGGTTGCTTACCACATGTGCCCTAACTGATGATCAAATTCGCAACCTGGGTATGGGCCCTGACGGGGAATTGAACCCCCCACCTTTTGGTGTAAGGGTGACAACAATCCAAACAACTGAGTTGCCACACCAGCCAGCCCCCCCCCCCCCCCCTCCACCGCTGCCAGATTTTTTTATTTCTCATTCTTGGGGGAATAGGGATGAGTCATACTTCTGTGACTGCTACCTGCGGAACATGACAGACTACGTCTTTGAGTTGGAGGAGTGAAATTCTCTGGCTGCCTGATTTATGAATGTCCCCTCGGTTCTTGGATTCCTAAGAACAGAAGTGCACAAGGAGAGCACCATTCAACAGGAGACATGTGCCATAAGAGGTGAGGCAGGAGGAGGGGGGAAAATCAAGGAGACCTGGGCCCTGCTACTCAGAAACTCCCACCCTGGTGGGGATCTAATAAGCAAGGTGGGCCAGAGTGATAGGCTCCCTAAGGACAAAGACGCTAACAAGGAAGAGAAGGGGAAGGTGCTCTCATATCCGAATCTTTTCCCATCTGATCTAGGACACCAAGCCATGGCTTTTTACTTACTGAGCGGCTAGGTGTATCTAGGACTTTGAAGGACCTGTAGGATCTGGGCAGGAAGTGGCCATGCAAAGAAGGGTGAGCCTAGTGGGGAAGCACAGCAATCCCAGAGGGGGAAGGAATGCCAGATATGACAGTTCTACACAATATCTGGTCGGTGAGCCCGGGCTTCTCAGGCACAGTGATGTTTGTCGTGCGGCCAAGTGAAGAGCTGCACCTGCCTGGCCGGGGCGGTGGACGGGGAGGAAGTCCTGACATGGCCCTCTGCATCTGCTCTCTTGGGACAGGGCTCTACAGAAAAGCCACTCGTGGTGGCAGGGAGAGCACACGTCCTGGCAACCTCTTTGCCCCCCTAAACCCACCGCCCATTATGTACCGGGACAAGCCTTAAAATGAGCAGATCACCAGAGGTCTAAATAACGCACAGTTTCCGTCCTTCACAGACTGTGGCTCCTCCACCACTTGTCCCCAGTTTGGAGACAGAAACTCAAGTGAAGACTGAAACAACTGCTGGCTCCGGTTATTCAAATCAGATCGAAACAGGAGGTCAAAGTAAGGGAGCCCGCGATGCCACAGGGGCTGCTGCTCACACAAGGCGCCGCTTTGCCTCTTCTCTTCTCTTGGGCCGCAGTTACCCACATTTAGCAGTGGCAGCTCCTACTGCACTTACACATCCTGGCTCCTCTCAGCCCCCTCCCTTCTGGATCTCCAGGACTTTGCCTAGGGAAGATGGGCTGAGAAGGCCTCCCCTATATCTCAAACAGGGGGGACGAGAGAGGCAAAGAACAGGCCCAGCATGCCTGGTTTAACAGCTTGACTCACACGCCACAATTCAGACCCCACCTGCTAAAAGGAAGATTCGGGGTCTCCCTTCCAGCTCACACCTTAGCAGTACTGCATGCTGTTCCTAAATGTCAATGGCTGCCTGTGGCTGTGACAGAGCACGGGGCCGCTCTACCCACAGCTGGGCAAGCACCCGGGTCAGCCCATTCCACTGCCAGTCGGAAGACTTCCCACAACCATAGGGCCTGTTCCCAGGCTCAGCGGGGGCCACTCCCCAAGGAGGGGACACAGTTTAGAAGCACCTCATCTTGCCTTTGGATAAAGAGAGCAATCTTTCTCACTTTGACCTGCCCCACTCCCGGAGGAGAGGAGGGAAGCTAATGAGCTCCGACTCAGAAGTTGAGCTACTTGATTGGGCTCTGACACAAGAAAATACATGACTGCACCTGCTCAGAGTCAGTGATCTCAAAACCATCCTTGCAGATATATGCTGTTTATTAATGGACAGGGTATCAGTAAATTACTTTTTAAAAAATAACAAATGAGTCATACCTTTTTAAAAACTGATTTCAGAGAGGAAAGGAGAGAGAGAGAGAGAGAGAGAGAGAGAGAGAGAGAGAGAGAGAGAACACACCATCAATGATGAGAAGAATCATTGATTGGCTGTCTCCTGCATGCCCCCTAGTAGGTACAGAGCCCGAAACCCAGTCATGTGTCCTGATCAGGAATCAAACTATGACTTCCTGGCTCACAGGTTGATGCTCAGCTGCTGAGCCACACCAGTCGAGCACTATATTTCTTAATTTATATAAGCACTTTAATTTCTTTAAGTCAAATAAACAGGGTTCTTTTTTTACCCAATTCTGAAGAATGTACCCCAAAGGGCTCTATTCAGGGATCAAATTTGAGTTTTCCACAGCCAGCACATTTACATATAAGACAAATAAGGCAAATACAAATGTCCATACAAAGGACAAAATCCAACTCCTGCAGGACAGACAGACAATCAGACCAGAGATTGTTACTCAAAGATGTCTTGAATTACCCCATAAGCGTTTCTCAACCCTCCAGAGTTAGACCTCATTCAGGCCCTGAATCCTGCCCAACCAACCAGAAACCAAACACACACCAGAACTGAAGCTATCTTTCCAACAACCCTATACCCAAAATGGGAATAGAAGCACTAATTAAAGTGACTGCTGGGCCTGACCTACCTGTCTCCCTTCTAAAGCGCTGAGTGAAACATGTCCACTTTGGTGCGGAGGCAGGACAGACAGAGGGAATCTCCCATAGAACAGATCCTTGGTCCAGTGGAGACATAGGTGAGGAGTGTTGCTACAGACTTCTTCTATTTCTTCTTCTTCTTCTTCTTCCTCTTCTTCTTCTTCTTCTTCTTCTTTTTAAAAAAAATATATATATTTTACTGATTTTTTTTTTTTTTTTACAGAGGGGAAGGGAAAGGGACAGAGAACCAGAAACATCGATGAGAGAGAGACATCTATCAGCAGCCTCCTGCACGCCCCACACTGGGAATGTGCCTGCAACCAAGATACATGCCCTTGACCAGAATCGAACCTGGGACCTTTCAGTCTACAGGCTGAGCCAAACCGGTTTCGGCATGCTGCAGACTTCTTTTTTTTGTTTTGTTTTATTTTTTGTTTTTGTTTTTTGTTTTTTTGGCTGCAGACTTCTTGACGAGCATCCCCACCAGGCCAAGAAGGAGTTCTTTTAAGAGAGTGCCATCCAAAAAGAAAGAAAGAAAAAAAAAAGTGTCCCATCTGAGTTACCAAACTTGTTACCAACCTCAAGAGGTTTGCGTTTGGAGGGCTCTGTTCAAAAACAAGAACTAGTTGCTGCAAGGTAGTTCTTATTTACTTGCAGCAAGTAAAAAAGACAGGCTGCAGAGCCAAAGCTCTGCCTCTGGGAAGGGAGGCTGAGCCATTGCTTATATACGCTGTTTGGCCAATTACATGTTGATTTCATTCTGCAGTTGGCTATACTTATCAGAGTGGTTCCTGTGAAGCTTATACTGTTGTAGTTGGTCTGAAAAATATTGTGCAACATTTTAACATTTAGCAAGAATAGTATTTAGTAAGGATGGCCCAGACAAATGATTTCAACAGGTCTGCAAATATTTTTTAAACATGCAGTACTTGAGACACTGACCTCTTTTCCCTTAGATTGTCAAATTTTTAAAATGACAACTGCCAACACAATAACAGCTGTCTGGTGTAAATGAATCAAATCAAAATTACACCTAATTGTTAGCAAAAAATATATACCTTTTGGTGTGCTGTAGAATTTTAGTAATTAGTTTAAGTGTGATATGAGATTTAAAAAAAAAAGTTGAAAATGCCTAGCCTGCCTGGCTCAGTGGTTGAGCATCAACCTTTGAAACAGGAGGTCAAGGTTGGATTCCTTGGCTGGAATCCTAGTGGTGGGGAGGGGGAGGGGTGCAGAAGGCAGCCAATCAATGATTCTCTTTCATCATTGATGTGTTTTTTTTTACATTTTTTTCTTGTGTTACATGTATACACATCTCCCTATTGCCCCCCCTCCCAGGCATACCCCAACCCCCCAGTGTCTGTGTTCATTGGTTATGCTTATATGCATGCATACAAGTCCTTTGGTTGATCTCTTATCGACCCCACCTCTCCTTAAACTTCCTGCTGTAATTTGACAGTCATTTTGATGCTTCACTGCTTCTGTGTCTCTCCTTTTGTTCATCAGTTTATAATGTTCTTTATTATCCACAAATGAGTGAGATCATGTGGTGTTTCTCCTTATTGACTGGCTTATTTCACTTAGCATAAGGCTCTCCAGTTTCATCCAGGTTGCTGCAAATGGTAAGAATTCCTTCTTTTTAATTGCAGCATAGAATTCCATTGTGTAGATGTACCATAGTTTTCTGATCCACTCATCTGCTGATGGGCACCTAGGCTGTTTCCAAATTGTAGCTATTGTAAATTGTGCTGCTATGAACATCATTGATGTTTTTATTTGTCTTTTCCTCTCCCTTCTTCCCTGAAATCAATAGAAAGTATTTTAAAAAATGGTTGAAAATCACTGGCCGGGACCCTTGAGATCTTTGTCCCATCTAACAGAAGGGCAAGTCTTTCTGACATAGGCTTGTGCTGTTTGTGGTAGGACACTTAGCCCATCAGTTGCCAGTAGCTTTGCCAGTCATTGTGGCCAACAAAAATGCCCCCAACTACTTCCAAAAGCCTATGGGAGGGGTACTATCACCCAAGCAAAAACCAGCCTCCCAAACCACTCTGGAAGCTACCTCTTACCCAGCAAATACCCCCCCGGGGGGTTTCTGTCATCTACAAGGACCCCTCACCAAGACACACACACACACACACACACACACACACACACACGAAAGAAGCTT
>JAAGEH010000304.1:1611577-1751941 GCA_011751065.1 Lasiurus cinereus | reverse complement strand
AGAAGCTTCTGTCATCTACAAGGACCCCTCACCAACACACACACACATACACACGAAAGAAGCTCTCACAGAAGACAAACCAGCCAACTAAGATGTCAAAGCTCACGGTGACCACGAACCCCCATCAGCGAAGAGAAAGAGGCCCCTAAGGAACGGGGCAGAACATAGGGTTGGGCGCAGACGGCTGCGATGCCCCCAGCCGTTCCGAGGCGAAGGGCTGGGTGGGTTGGGGTGGGCGGTGTAGGGAGAAGGACCTCCGGGCGCCGCCGGCTGAGGCCCCCGCAATGTCCTTGGCTCCCACCAGAAGGCGCCCGCAGTCCCCGCGCGGAGCTGGCGCCGTCGCCGCAACGAGCCCCAAGCGGAGCCGCGCGGCGCCGGGGTCTGGAGCGCGGGGCGGCGGCCGAGCCCTCGCGAGCCAGGGGGCTGGGGGACCCGGCTTTGTTCCGGGCGCTGGCGCCTCAGCCCCGGGCGGCGGTTTCTGCGCGCCGCCCGCCCCCGGGCAGGAAACGCCCAGCACCACCCCAGCTCCGTAATCTGCCCCGCGCAGGGCGCCCGGAGGCGGGAGGAGGTCCCCGCGCTCTCCGGCTCACGCCCGCCCCCCCATCTGGCCGCTCCAGCCTCATGAGGACCCCCCGGCCGGGCCCGAGAGCCTGGCGCCGCCCGGACCGAAGCCCTGCCGCGGCCTCGGAGCCTTAGACAGGTTCGTGCCCGGCCGGGGCGGGGGGGCCGGGCTGGCGGTGGGGGAGGCGCGCTCGCGCGTCCACTCGGTGCCCCCGAGGCCACGCACCGGGTCACCTCCGCCGGGGGCACCCAATAGCGCGGGCGTGATTCTGCATTTCTCCTGACAGCCGAGGTGTGCCGCCGCCCTGGGGAGCACACCCGGGGCCAGGTGACCGGAGAGCGGGGGGATGCGCGGGCGCGGGGTGGGGGGACCACGAGCTTGGGGACCCCCGCTGCCCTAATAAAGCGGGGCTCTTCTACGGCTGCGCGGCTGCGTGGAGACCTCCGCATCCGAAGGTTCCTCGCACCACGATGCTGGGCCTCGGGACGTTAGCGGAGCCGGAGATGCGGGAGCGGACGAGAAGGAGGCTGGGAGGCACAGACCCGGGGAGCGAGGGGAGTGGGTACGGGGAGGGGGACGGGGGGGGCAATTCGCTGTTCAAACCCTAGCGCGCAAGATGTGGAGAGCGCCCTGGGGAGCGCGGCGGGGGTATCGGGGCCTGCCCGCGCCTCTCGGCCCCTCCTTTCTCACCCTCTCACCCTTCCTGTCCACCCAGGATGCGGCTGGGCCGCAGGGCCCTCTGTGTGCTTGCTCTGCTGCTCGTGGGCGCCTCGCTGGGGCTCCTGTACGCTAGGACCCGGGATACCGCGGACCTCCGGATACCTCTCTCGCTGTGGGCACCCCTGCAGGGTCCCCCCAGGCCAGAGCTGCCGGACCTCGCCCCGGAGCCCCGCTATGCCCACATCCCCGTCAGGATCAAGGAGCAAGTGGTGGGGTGAGTGCCAGGCTTCGTGGCCACAGTGCGTCACTAGCTGGGGGAGGGGGGCGCTTTTGTTCTCTCCACACGCCTGGGTTTCCCCAGCTGGCTGGCTGATCTTGGGGGTGAGCTGGGAGGCGGAGTCTTGGCCTGGGGTGGGGTAAGGTGTGTGTGGGGGGGGGGGGTAGGGGAGGATCTGCCCTCCCTGAACCTTGTCATGGTGATGGGGAAGGGAGGGTGTGCAGTCAGGGGGATGGCCCGGAAACTCTTGATGATGTCCACCTAAAGGAGAGTCCCGCTGGGTGGGGTCCTGAATGGTGGGTGGAAAACCCTGAAATCTTCGCAGTGGGGCCCTGTTCTGCTCCTCTGTGAAATCCTGATGTAGGAATAGTTCCTCCTATTTAGTGTCCCTCCTCCCAGGGACTCTTTGGAGAGCAATGTTTAGGGGGACAGATAGTGGCTGGGCGGGTTGAAGGGCGCTGTGTAAATGTTCTGTGGGGTGATTGGAGCTGTATGGCTGGGCTCTGATGACCTCCACCGCCCCCACTCTCCCCTCCACCCCCCCTCCCCCGCCAGGCTGCTGTCTGGAAACAACTGCAGTTGTGAATCCAGCTCTGGGAGCCTTCACCTCCCCTTCCAGAGGCAGGTCCAAGCCACCGACTTCACCAAGGCCTTTGACCCTGAGGAGCTGAAGGCTGCCTCTGCCTCGAGGGAACAGGAGTTCCAGGCTTTCCTTTCAAGGTACCAGCGTGAAAGGAAAGCGCGACTGGGGGTGGGCGGCACTGGAGGGAGAGCCCCTCTCCTCCTGACTCCTGGGTCCTCCCCTCCTCCACTGACAGGAGCCAGTCTGCTGCAGACCGACTGCTCATTGCCCCTGCCAACTGCCCCCTACAATACCCCGTGCAGGGTGTGGAGGTACAGCCCCTCAGGAGCATCTTGGTGCCAGGTGGGGAGAAAGGTCCCAGGGGGTGACCTAAGCCACCGTGGGAGTGGCAGAGCCTGAGCCTGGGTGGGGAAGAAGGAGGGAAGATTGGAATGCCAGGCACGGGGTCTTCTGATGCACAAGGGACTTGAGGTCAGCAGGGGGTGCATGAGGTGGGGGATAGGACAGCAGGGACTCTGGGCTGTCAGGAATTGCAGAGGCCTATAACTAGAGACGTTTGGAGAAAAGAATCTATTCTTTGCAGACTGCCAGGCTAGGGCAGGCCACGGAAGAGCTACTGCTTTGATGTGAAGGAGTTAAACAGTTACTCTAGGCTACTTCAGCCATTGTGCCCAGCTGCCTCAATAAGAGGTAGGGGTAAGAGGTTTGTGTTGTGAAAAAGGGAAGAGAAAGTGAGCAAAGCTGTCTGTGATTCTCAGCCCCTCCCCCCCTTTCCTCCCAGGGCTGAGCCTGCAGGCTGCTTCTGGTCAGGAGGTATATCAGGTGAGAAGAAACAGTAGGGTGGGGAGGCCAAGTGGGCATCCAGGATGCTGGGAGGGTCCTAGCTGGTTTGGCTCAGTGGATAAAGCGTCGGCCTGTGGACTGAAGCGTCCTGGGTTTGATTCTGGTCAAGGGCACATGCTTGGGTTTCAGGCTCAATCCCTAGTAGGGGGCGTGCAGGAGGTAGCCAATCAATGATTCTTTCTCATGATTGATGTTTCCATCTCTCTCTCCCTCTCTCTCCTTCTCTGAAATCAATAAATATACATATTTTTTTTAAATGATGCTGGAAGGGAAACAGGGCTGCCAAAGGAGGGATGGAGGAATCAGGGCAGCAAGAGGTAGGTCCAGAGGCTAACGCCGCACTGTCCAATACCTTCTCCCAGGTGAACCTGACTGCCTCCTTGGGCACATGGGACGTGGCAGGGGAAGTGACTGGAGTGACTCTCACGGGGGAGGGGCAGCCAAATCTCACCCTCACCAGCTCAGGACTGGACCAACTCAATCGGCAGCTGCAACTGGTCACTTACAGCAGCCGAAGCTACCAGGCAAACACAGCAGACACAGGTGCGAGGCGCTGGGTGGAGGTAGGGGCAGTCTGGGTGAACAGGGAGAAACCAGAAAGGCTGGGTCAGGCCAACGGCAGAGGGTATGGGAGATACTCGGGCAATGGCCAGAGCAGCCCAGTCACACACAATGGGCATTTCAGCGAGGCCAGCAGGGCCAAGGAGGGAGAGAAGAGGCCTTTGTTCGTCTGGGGCCAGAGCAGGCCAGAGGGAAATCTGAGCTTTGGGTGTGTCCCCTCCTCAGGCCAACCATGGGGGCCCCAGGAAGTGACCTCCCCCAGGAGCCAGAAGACTCAAGCTCTCTTCCCAGCCCACCACTTCCTACAGGGCAAAGCGCTTTATCTCCCAAAGCTCCCACTTCAAGCGAAAGGGACCTACCCGCCACGGCTTGCTACACCGAACCTGCTCCCATTTAGGACCTTTGCCTTGCTGTTCCCTCTGCCTAGAATGCTCTTCCCCCAGATTTTTGCATGGCTGCTCCTTCTTGTCATCTGGATCTCAGCTCAAATGTCTCCTCTTCACTATCACATTACTTGTCTTATTTTCTATTCAATATTTACCAGTAACTGAACTTTTCTTATTTACTTAACCTGAAACCAGACTAGGTTTCTCTCTCTCCCTGCTCTGTTGCTTAAATCATTGTCTAAATGTGGCAGATCATTTAATTTCTTGGTGCCTTCTTTTCCTCTGTAGTAGGAATCTCCTTCGTGTCGTGAAGATTAAATGAGTCCATAGTTAAATGACCACTTACGGTCATTTAAAAAGTGCCTGGCCCATAGTCAATGCTCCATAAGGGTTAGCTTTACATTAAATGTTTTCTCATCTCACTCCCCTCCGTTAGAATGTAAGTTCCATGGGGGTAAGAACCTTGCGTTCTTGTCCACCAGGGCTCAGAAAGGTGATACACAGAATAAGCACTTAAATATTTATTTACTAAAAATAGAATGCTGTTCCACATTTCATGTCCTTTCTTCCCAGTCCGGTTCTCCACCGAGGGACATGAAGCGGCCTTCACCATTCACATAAGACATCTCCCCAATCCTCGGCTGTACCCACCTGGATCTCTACCACAGGGAGGTGAGGCTTGTGCATGCAAGGACACGGGTGCAGCCTCGGTGGGGAACAAGTTGGGAGAGGGCTGCTTGGGAGAAGATGTCTTTTTGCTCCTCACTGTCCACTCTCCTTGTCTGCACCTCATCCTGCCCCTCACGCCCAGCTCAGTACAACATTAGCGCTCTGGTCACCATTGCCACGAAGACCTTCCTTCGTTATAATCGGCTGCGGGCACTCATCGCCAGCATCCGCCGCTTCTACCCGACGGTCACAGTGATCATCGCGGACGACAGCGACAAGCCGGAGATCATTAGCGGTCCCCACATCGAGCACTATCTCATGCCTTTTGGCAAGGTGCGCGACGAGCCCGGCGGAACCCCAGGGCACCGGGAGGGGGCGCGCGCTCGCGCGCAGTCTCCAGAGGAGTGAGTGATTCCCCGGATTACCTGCCTCCTCAAAACCACCGGGATGCCTGTTAACCCTGAGGCTTCCTGGGATGTAAGCTCGGTGAAAGCAGAAATCATGCCATCGTGTCTATTTTATTCGCGCTGCATTCTTGGACTGGGGCTTAGCACCTAGTGGTGCGTGGTAAATAGCTGACTGAATGCACTCAGGAACTACATGCATTCCAAGACACACACACACCCCCCCCCCCCCACACACACACTGACTCAGAACCTCTGACATGGGAAGCTGTATTTTTTTACCTAACTCCCCGCAATTCACAAGAGCTCGAAGTTTGGAGAGGGGTATAGGCTGTTTAGAGGAAGTTTGGAGAGGGGTATAGGCTGTTTAGAGGAAGTTTGGAGAGGGGTATAGGCTGTTTAGAGGAAGTTTGGAGAGGGGTATAGGCTGTTTAGAGGAAGTTTGGAGAGGGGTATAGGTAGGCTGTTTAGAGGAAGTTTGGAGAGGGGGGTATAGGCTGTTTAGAGGGGTCAAGAGTGACAAGGAAAGGTGGCCAAGAGGTGTGCCCTCACTACGGCTTCGCCACCCACCCATACCCTTCGCAGGGCTGGTTCGCAGGCCGGAACCTGGCCGTGTCCCAAGTGACCACCAAGTACGTACTGTGGGTGGACGACGACTTTATCTTCACGGCTCGGACGCAGCTGGAGAGGCTTGTGGACGTGTTGGAACGGACGCCCTTGGACCTGGTAGGGGAGGGGCCGCGGGAGGTGGGGTGGAGAAGGAGGGGTGCGCGGGGGGGGGGTGTTAAGTGCTCGGCTGGAGAGCAGCCGGCCCTTGGGACAAGAGAGGATGAAGAAGCGGAGCCTGGGGTATATCTAGGTCCGGAAGGGGTAGAATCGGAAAGGACAGGGCAGGGGAACCACGGGGTGCCGGGGGGGCGGGGAGAGGCGGGGGGCGCGGTGACGGGGCGGGGGTGGAGGAGCACAGGCCGACCCCGTCCCGTCCCCGCCCTCCTGGAGCCACCCTCGCCTGCACCGCAGGTCGGGGGCGCTGTGCGCGAGATCTCGGGCTTCGCCACCACCTACCGGCAGCTGCTGAGCGTGGAGCCGGGCGCGCCAGGCCGCGGGAACTGCCTCCGGCAGCGGCGTGGCTTTCACCACGAGCTCCTCGGCTTCCCGGGCTGCGTGGTCACCGACGGCGTGGTCAACTTCTTCCTGGCCCGCACCGACAAGGTGCGAGAGGTCGGCTTCGACCCGCGCCTCAGCCGGGTGGCGCACCTGGGTGAGTGGCGCCCTCTCCTGGCCGCGCCCCCTGGCGAGGCGAGGCTCCTTGCGGCCAGAGCCCGTGGCTGCCATCCGGCTCCCCTAGAGCAGTTCTGGGAAGTTTTACCAACAGAAAGAGCTTCTACCTCCGGGCCTGCACACCCCCCGTCAACCTTTGCACCCAACAGCGTGCTGGTGCACCGTGAACTTCCCTGCCACTGTGGTCACGGCCACCTCTTCCCCACTCCCTGCCACGCCCCCTGGCCCTTAGAAATGCAGTCTGTGACTGCGCACCCCCAGACCCCACATCTCAGTTCTCCCCGAGGGTTGGCCTTCTGCACTCTCAAGACGCTTCATTGTGTCCTCCCCTTTCCCCCCCCCCCACACCCCCAGAATTCTTCCTGGACGGGCTCGGTTCCCTTCGGGTGGGATCCTGCTCAGACGTCGTTGTGGATCATGCGTCCAAACTGAAGCTGCCTTGGACATCAAAGGATCCGGGGACAGAGACTTATGCCCGGTACCGGTACCCAGGATCGCTGGACGGAAGTCACGTGGCCAAACACCGCCTGCTCTTCTTCAAACACCAACTGCAGTGCATGACTGCGGAGTGATGGCCACCCGGTGGGGCCTCTGGAGGGCCAGGCTGGGCCTGCCTTCTTGTCCCTGCCGGAAACCTCTAGCAAACCCCACGACCCAGGGACCACTCCACTGACTGTCCCCGATCCTCTCAGAACCTGATCCCAAACAGGGGCTCGTCCTGGTGACACTCCTCCTTTCTGTGGGTGCCCAGGGGTGTGATGGAGCCATAACTTTCCCCACAGCCAGTGCCAAGCCCCCCCTCCACCCTTGTCATGGAGGTGGGGCGTCACTTTCCAAGTGCCAAAGAGCCCACAGGACTCTAAGAACCTAAAGTGGAAACGCTCTCTCCTGGTGACTAAGTCGGGGGGGGGGGGAAGGCCCCAACATGTATTCCCAGGCCTGCGCCCCCCGCCCCCATCTCTGGATCCAGGACTGTGCACCGGCTGCAGCCCCACCCCCGTGGAGAGACCCGGTGATTGGAGCTGGAGTGACGGCTCGTGAACACACAGGTGAAAGCACTCTTAGTCGTGTCTCTGCAATGCTGTGGGCATGGAGGAAGGGGCACCAGGGGCCCGCATGCAGACACCTGGACTCACTTCATGGATCCCAGAGGCTCTCAGCTTTATTTTATTTGTTACATCAAGTAAAGGGGCTCAAGGGCCAAGGCCCTCACACACACACATATTGTTGGGCCTTTCGTACTCCAAGTGACCCGGTCAGACCCACACTGTGCAAGTCTTCGGACCAGCGAGCTCCTGAAAAAGAGAGGGCACGGGTCAGGAACAGAGGAGGTGCCCTTCCCTTCCTTCTCCAGGACTGGGCAGGCTGAGGGGCACACCGACACCTCTGGGACCTTGAGTTACTTGGCTCTTCACCCATAGCTGGGCCCATTCTCCCTGGCTTAGTCTGTGTGTGTGTGGTTTTTTTTTAATCCGCAACCCCAAATACATGTATTGATTAAAGAGAGAGAGAGGAGGGGAGATGGAGAGACATTGATGTGAGAGAGAAATATCCATCAGATGCCTCCTAAATGTGCCCTGACTGGGGACTAGACCCACAACATAGGTATGTATTCTGAACAGAAGTCAAACCTGCAAATTTATTATTATTATTATTATTATTATTATTATTATTATTATTATTATTATATAGGAAGACATTCCAACCAACTGAGCCACTTAGTCAGGGTTCCCTGGCTTAATCTTGATAAATTAACTAATCATTTCATCTCCATCCCTTCCTTCATCTTCCTCCTCGGCCCCCTTCTTAAGTCCCTCTGCCTGGATCTTCAGCCACTGACTCATACCCCACTTGCTACAGCCCAGCACCCCCTGGCTTCCACCCCTGTTGCTACTGTCCCCTCACCAGTCTCTCCAGGGCATGAGCAGCTGCATCCTGGACACTCACAAACAGCTGCTCTGGGGTCACTCTGTCCAGGAGTCCTGCCTGGGTCAGTGTCCTGAGCACCGGGGCTGTGTGGAGAGGGGGTCAGGCTCTCAGGCTCTGAGTCCACACTGTGTCCTCTTCTCTCCTCCAACTGTCCGGCCATTCCCCCGTCTCCAGTTCCCTCCTACTCCACACCTCACCATTACACTGAGCCAGGAGAAGGTGGATCCCAGCATCTTGGCATCTGCCGGCCAGCTGCAGAGGTGGGGCAGTGGGTTACACCCTACCTTGGAGAGTATGCCTGGGATGATAGGGGGAGTCTCTCCTTAACCTCCCTCTTCCTCACCTGTACCACTTCTCTGGCCCCAGCAGCATCTGTGAAGGTGATACCACTGCAGTCTAGGATCACCACTCTGACAGGCTCAGCAACTAGGATGGGAGAAGGCAGAGTGCCCAGATGCTCCCAGGGATTATTCCCAAACCTTCCTCCTTGTCATCCCACCTCACCTGCATCAGGTGGGCCATCTATCTTTGGAGTCTCCTGTGAGTAGAAAAGCGCGGTCACCACTTGTGAGGCACAAGCATGACCGTGCACACCTTGAGCGCAAGGATCTCCCTCAGGAACCCCCCTGCCTCCCACTCACAAAGAATCCACACTCCCCTTTGACCCAGTCCCTCACTTTGCCTCTGCCAAGCCCCAGGTGCCACTCGAGGCTATGCCGAAACTGCCCACGGGTCCCAAAGTAGAGAGGTGTTGGATAGCTCAGGATGCAGAGGCCTGGGACCTGGAGGAGCTAAGGGGTCAGAGGGTCAGAGAAGCATCCAGGTCTAATCATCCCTCCCCTCTTTGGCTGTAGCCCACCCACCTTGTGGCTCTCTCTGAGTGGCCTGTAGAGCTCCGTCCCCTCAGCGAGTCCCAGTGCCACACACTGCACCCTAGGCAGGAAGCTGGGGTCAGATTCCCAGCCTGGCCTTGCTGAGAAGTCACCCCAAGTACTCTGTTCTCACCCCTCCCTTCCTCTGGACTCCCCTCATCTCTACTCCCACCTCTGGGTGCGGCAGACCACAGTCATCATGGAGAAGACCACACCTACGGCCAGGCCCAGGTCCACGCTCAGGGTCACTACAGACACCCATGTGACCATCCACACCGCCTGCAGGACATAGATGAACGTGAAATGCCCAGGAGAAAGGCCAGGCCATCACTGCTAGGGAAAAGGGTCCAGGGGCAGTGGCTGCCAGGGCAAGGGAAAGGGAGGGACGGCTCAGGAGAAGGCAGAAAGAAAGACAGACGGAAGGGATAGGATTGACCCAGGGATGGGTACACACCAAACACACTGACCCCAGACCTTGCACCACCGGGGGAGTTAAAAAAATATTCAGGTCTCATCTTGTCTTGGAGGAAAGGGATTAAGAGGTGTACATGTTAGGGTGGGTGGGTTACAGAACTTAGGACGAGGACAATTAGCTTTGATCCAGGGCAGAGGCTGGGGATGCTGGGAGAGGGGGAGAGGGCAATGCTGCTGTTTCTCACAAAGTCCATGCGGCTGATGCGCCATAGTTGTGGAAGTTCCTGCATCTGGAAGAACATCTGGCGCATGCTGGAGATGTTGATGCAGGCCAGGACAGCCTTGGGGCAGAGGAAAGGAACTAACCACCCCAACACTCTGGAATACAGCCACCCCTCCAGGTCACCGCCACACGGCCTCTGCTCCTTACCTTAGGCAGATAGTAGAAGAAGGGTCCTAGCCACAGCAGCACTGACAGGACAACTATGCAGGAGAAGAGGCCTGCCAGCTAAAGGGAAGGGTCAATGGAAGCAAAACAGGATGTGAGAGGTGGTCTCCCCTCCCAATGGGCCTCATCTTCCTTGAAAGGCTCTGTCCTCCCACGTCCCTTTCCACACGGATATTCCTCACTCTTCACGAGATTCTTGATATTCTGCCATTCACACCTGCCCTGCCCTTTCCCCCAACGTAATACTTCATTCACTAGTCTCCCCTAGATGTAGTTCAACTTTTCTATTTTTGTAACCTACCTCCATCTTAAAAGCCACAGTGGGATTACCCTAAAAGCAGGCTAACCACATGCTTAGGGCACCAACTTAGTAACAGAAGCCAAAAATGTAAAAAATATTAGGGGAAACTTTGATACGTGATATTTCTTTTTTAAGTGAAAATGTCTTTATGGGAAAAAATTAGAATTTTGTCTCAACCTTATTTTAGTTTAGTAATGTTTTTACTTTGAACTACATATGGGGCACCATAAGCTTTTTAAGTGCTTACAGTAAAGGTCTTAATGGAACTTAGTTTTTTCTTTCTCTCCGACCTAGATAATCCTATCCCCTCCCACCCCCTCCCTCAGAAAAGTCCCAGCCTCCTTGATATAGCTGCCATCTGTTTCTCCACCACCTGGACCTGGACACCCCCCCTTTTCCCGCCCCCCTTTCTCCTCACTGGAGGACGCACTCTTACCTGGGTGTTCCCCCCAGCATCCACGAGTAGGCTGGTGGTAGCCAATGTGGCTGAGTTGGGAAAGCAAGAGAACAGCGAGGAGATGAGGTTGGAGGCACCATGAGCCAAGAGTTCCTGGGGTGTACCGTGAGATGAAGAGAGAGACAAAGGCATGGGGAGGTAACATTAGGGGGTTGTCTCCTGAGTGAGGTTGGCGTCCTCAGTCGGAATCACACCTGGTTGGAGTCAATGGTGTAGCTATACTTGTCTGCGTAGATGGAGGCCAGGGAGGCGGACACAGCAAAAGTAACCATCGCGATGGGCAGTGAGTCATCCAGAATCCTCGGTAGCTCAGACAGGTTGGGGAGCAGAGGCTGGGGAAATCTGGAGAGAGAGGGACCCAAGGTAAAGATGGGTTGGGTCTACCAAGGAGTATAGGGAAGACAGAGACAAAAAGGGTGGAGCAGGATGAAAGGAGGTACTGGGTGTGAGAGGAGAAGGCCGGTGTTCTTCCATTCTCGCTTACCCTCCAGGCAGCAGCCCCACTATCTGGACGTTATACCTCGTGTCCAGGGAAGAGGTGAAGCAGAGCACAGAGGCCAGCAGCACCTGGGGAAGAGCGGGTATCAGGGCTTGGGAGGAAATGGGTCCCCTGGCAGAGGCTACAAGGGCCCAACCTGGGCGAGGATCAAAATGCAGGATTAGCTGGTGGCCAGAGCCTAGCAACTGCGGGAGCGTGGATGTGTTTGGGATGGCTGCCGACAGACAACTACTTTAGAGTGAAGGAGAATAGGGATGGAGAGAGGGGTGATACCTCTCTGGGGCTCTGGAGAGAGATGGGTGGTAGGGAAGAAGGTGGCTCCTATGAGGGAGGCCTGTGGAAAGAGGAGGCAAAACCGAGCCATTCTAAGTGGGGGCGTTTGGCCATGCCTGTGGCTGCGTAGGGTATCTTTGGAGACGTTAAACCTGTGTTTACTTGGAAAGAGAAACGTAGGTGGGTGTGGAAAGGGGGAGTTACAGTGAAAGGTCCGGCAAGGAGCGAGATGGGAGTGGAGGCGAGCGCGGTGAGGGGGAAGAAGGCGCTCTAAGAGCTGTCGAGGGAAATCCTCGCGAGGAGAGGAAATGGGTGGGTGGGGGGTTCCCGAGGGTCAGGGTGCTTGCTCTGGGAAGAAGCCTAGCAAAGGACTCGCGTCAGCAGGACCTCTGGGCTGTGGCCTCTCTGCCTTCCGCTAGGGGGCGGCAGCGGGCAGTGCCTGTAGGATGCGCAGGGTTTGTGAGGCGCAGGGGGCCGGTACCCCAGAGCCATCCTCACCATGACGATTTCCCCTGGGATCGGGGTGGGTAGCCTGTCTCGGAACCTCACGTTCAATTCCTTGACCGGCACGAGCAGCGCCAGGCTGAGCGCGGAGATGGTCAGTTCGGCCGGGCTGCTCTGGGGCAGCGCGGTCAGCACAGCGGCCAGCGTCTGCGGACGGGCGGTGAGCACAGGGCCCGGGGCTGGGGGCGACTGTCCCCCGCGAACCCTCCCCGCCCCCGACCCCAGCCAGGCTCTCCCGGCTCCCACCAGGAGTGGGAGCCTCATTCGGCCTCTTCCTTTCGTCCGCCCCGCCCCGCGACACCCGTCTCTCCACGCGTCCTTCCCTCCGGCCCTTCCGGCCGGCCGCCTCCTCCGGGAGGGGCCGCTAGAAGCCCCTGCCCCGTGGCGCCGCCTGCCCGCCCACCTTGAAGAGAGCGAAGCAGCCCATCTGGCGCGGGAGGCGCAGCCCCACGAGGCTCGGCAGCTGGGACACCAGCACGTGCAGCGCGGCCCCGCTGGTCAGCGCTTTGACCACCGGCTCGGACAGAAAGGTGGACAGGACGCCGAGCTGCAGCGCGAACATGGCCAGCTGCGGGGGGCGGGGCGGGGGGGGGAGATGCGCTGTCACTGCCGGAGGAGGAGGAGCAGGCCCGCTGCAGCGCCGGGGCCCCTTCTCGGCGCCCCTCTGACCGAGGCCGGCGCGGGCGACCCGCCCCACCCTGTCCCCTGGCTCCGGGCCCCCCGGCCGCCAGCGTGGACCCCCTCTCCCCAGGGTCTTCCCTCACCATCAGCGCCCCGCTCCCAAAGGCCAAGGCCGCAGCTGCCCCAACCCGCTGAGCGTCCAACTGTTCCCTCTCCACTCCGCTCAGGTTGCCCCCGGGCGGTTCGGGCACCAGCCGCTCCACGGCGGAGCCCGTCATGAGGCTGAGGACCGCGAACGTCCCTAGGGCCGAGGGCAAACGCAGGCATTACCGTGGTGCCGCCGGGGGCGCTGTGGCCGCCCGGCGCTGCGTGTGGGGCCCGGGCGGCGGCGGGGAACCTCGCTCCCCAGAAGCAGCGCTCGGGTGAAGCCCGGAGGCTGGGCCGGTGCAAAGCGGGAACCAGCGAGGTTAGGAGAGGGCCACCGCCGGCGAAGACTGTCCCGACTGCACCACCACCCCCTCCTGCAGTCGCCGGGGACTGCGTGCCCCTTGGGGGTGACTGCGTGCTCCTTGGGGGTGACTGTGTTCCTTGGGGTGACTGCGTGCTCCCGGGGGTGACTGTGTTCCTTGGGGTGAATGCGTGTTCCTTGGGGTGAATGCGTGTTCCTTGGGGTGAATGTGTGTTCCTTGGGGTGACTGTGTGCCCCTTGGGGTGACTGCGTGCTCCCGAGGGTGACTGTGTTCCTTGGGGTGAATGCGTGTTCCTTGGGGTGACTGTGTGCCCCTTGGGGTGACTGCGTGCTCCCGGGGGTGACTGTGTTCCTTGGGGGTGAATGCATGTTCCTTGGGGTGACTGCGTGCTCCTTGGGGTGACTGTGTGCTCCTTGGAGGGATTACACATCTCTTTTCCCCTCTTCCAAATCCCAGAAAATTTAACCCAGTTTCATGAGGAGGAAAAAGTCTGAGTACATTCCCACCTCTTTGCACCCCCAGTTAGCATTGCCTAGGTGAGAGGGTCATGGCAGGGGGACGGGGGTGAGTTGGGGATGAGAGCTGGGAAGCTCACCAACCGAAGCCTCACACCCCTGTCCACTTTCACCCCACAGAGGTCACGGGGTCACTCACCTGTGGACAGGTGCCTTCCAGTACCCAGCAAGGTGTAGATGAGGATGGGAAAGAAAGACGTGTAGAGGCCAAACACAGGGGGCACGGAGGTCAAGAGGGCAAAAGCCATGCCTGAGGGGGGAGAGGTGGAGGGATGGAGGGGGCCGCTTCAGGATGTGCCCCCTTTCCCCTCCCAGCGGCTGGCAAGGGGACGCTACACCTTTCCACAAGAGGAACCGGAGGGGTTAACGGGCCTGGGGGAAGTCGCTGGGTGTCCGGGGTCACAGACCCATCACCCCGCAGAGACCCGGGGGCCGGCGTTGTGCTCCCCTCTTCTCTCCGGCTCCCTGAGCCGGAACGAGCCTAACACTTCTCCAAGGACCGCGCAGAGGAGGCCAGCGGCGGGTGGGGCTCTGATGGAGCTCCAGAGTCCGGACCCAGAACCTGTCTCGCACCCTCAACCCCCTGAACCCTCCACCTCGCTCCCCAGCTCCCGCCCCCGGGGGCCCCCCAGCCCTCTGACCGGTGGGTGTGGGGCCCGCTCACCCTGGGGCACGTGCACGATGCCCACAGTCACTCCAGCCACCGCGTCCCCCAGCAGCCAGGCCCTCCAGCGGTATTCGGGCAGCCAGCGCAGCGGGGGCAGCCGCGCCAGCAACAGGCGCCACGCCCCCGGTGCGGAGCAGGCGCGGGCCCGCCACCTCCAGGGTCTGCACAGCCCGGACCAGCGGGACTCGGCCCGGAGTTCCTGCGCCTGCTCTGCGCCCCCGAAGAGCTGCTGGAATCGCGCCTGGGTGAGCGGTTCCCTGAGCTTGGCGCCCAGTGGGGACTTAAGGTCGGAGGCCTCTCCGGGGCTAGAGCAGGTCCGGGCGCCCAGTGGCCCACTCATTTTGCCCTGGGCCACCTCCAGCTCCGCCCAGTCTTAAATACCCCTCCACGGCTAGCCTGAGTCCCGCCTCCCTGAAGCAGGGCCCAATCCGGCCCTGGAGGCGCCCTTCTACACGCCCCATGAGAGCTGCAGCTTGGGGAGGGGGCGTCTCTAGGTTAGGCGCTTCCTCGGATATCCTGGGCTCAGTTGCAAGCTCTGGACCCTGTGAGGGGAGAGGCTGTGGAAAGGTTGAGAGACCAGAGAGAGAAGCCAAAAGGCAAGCACATCCTCAGCCCCTAACCCCCACTGTCTACCACGCCTAAGCCTCTCACTCTCCACCTCTCCACTGAGTTCCCTTGGAATCCCCACTTTGGTCCAAGACAGAAGCTGGCTCCTCTAGGTTCATTCCTAGAGCCACTGAGCAAGAGAGTTCAGCGGTTCCGACCCCAGCGTCTCCTTTCCCCAGACGCAAAGCCTCTTGGGGCTCAGGTTGTCGCCAAGAAAGTGTAAGAAGGTCTGCTGGCCTCTTCAGTTCCACAAACAACTAGATGGGAAGCAGATACATGGATTAAACAGGATGACAGAGAACCACCACTCCACACCTTTGCGGGAGAGCCTGAGCCTAAATCCCCAGTTCAGGACCCCAGGAAGAATACTGAACTGGTTGGAAAGTTTGTTTTTTATTTCTTGGAAGCCAAAAAAAAAAAACAAACAAACCAAAAAAAAAAAAAACCCAAACACCATACATTACATACAAATGCAAGTCACAAAGTAGGCACTCAAATGCACATATTTGGTTATATTAGGTACAAAACTGCCACCCGTCCACCCACCTCATGTACCCCATTGATCCCTAAAGAGATGCAGAGGTTCTGAGCTCTAGAATCCTATTTGTCCCATCCCCTCCTCCACTCTCAAGAATCTTTAGCATCCCTCCCCATCACCCTCTGGTCCCCAGTCCCTGACCCCAAAGTCCTGAGGGTGGGGAGCAGTGAGGGTGGGTCTCTCTTCTTCAATTCCTTCTATTGTTCCCCCTAAGTCTTATCTGGGCTGCACGTCCTGTCCCCCCTTAAGAGGCCCCTCCCCCCATTGTCGGCCAGAGGGACCTCAGCCCCACAGGGAGGCTCCAGCTCCTCCTCACCACCCCCACCCTAGCAGTCTATTGTCTGCTGAGGAAGCCCAAGTACACGTGACCAGGCCCAGGGGACAAAGGGACAGTGGCACACCGATGACCAAGGGACCCAGGACAGGGAATCTGGACATGGATCTCTGCACGTTTAGCTTTCTCTGTCTCTGGGGCTGTCCCAGAAGTTGGGAGGGGTGAAGACCCCTTTGGCCTCTACAATCTTGGGTCTATCTATGGCTTGAAGAAAAATCCATTCCTGTTCAGTGTGGTTATGCCTTATGACTTCCCGGACAGCAAATATAAGAAGACCCAGAGACAGAAGGGACCGTGGTCTCCAGCATCCTCACCACCTTCCCATTCTACCTCAGCCGAACATGGAACATGGGAGCCTCAGAAGGAAAGGTACATTGGCATTTGGTACTTTAGCATCTGGATTTGGGGGGAGTGGTGGGCAATCAGATTACCCTGGGCTTTCCAGTGGGGTCTAGATCAGAGGCCAAATGGTAGAGAAAGAAGGGCTGGGTGAGGTGGAGGATTCATCAAGGATCTAGAGTTTCCAGTAGCCCCAAGTCCCAGGCCTGGACGGAGAGGTAGCAATGTCTTTTCTCTTATAGCCTGTCTCCTTCTCCTTTCAGCAGACCCCTGCTCAAACTGATTTGAGGGGTCAGCTGATCTCTTCCATACCATTTTACCCCACTTACCCCTACCAAAGCCTTCCCTTCCCTCTGCCAAGACAGTAGCCTCCATGATATAACAAAACCTTTATTCTCAGAAAACAGAAAAAAAAAAACCAAAAACAAAATCAAAACCAATATTTACTATTTGGCCCTTGCCCCAGACCTCCCACCCCCCCCACATATCCTTCTTTTGTGGAGGACCTGTGATGCATGCATAGGGTGGGAGCTGAAGGAACCTGTGTTCCCGGGACAGAAAGAAGTCTTTTTGAGTTTAGATACCCTCCTCCAAGTTGACACCACTCCCAGCCTTGCCCACCTCCGGTTATACCAAGAGGGAGGAATTCTGGAGCAGTGCCAGAAGGATTGCCCTGAAGTTCCTTGGGGAAGAGAGTAGCTGAGTCAGCACCACCCCCATGGTCTTTACCAGTTACAGCTCATCTTCATCCAACTTGGCAAGTCTGGCCTGGCAGGGAGGGGTGTTTGAAATTGGTGGAACTGCAGGAGAGTCACGAGGAATCTGGGGGATGTCACTGAGGGCCTGAAGAAAGACTCAAATTAGAGAAGCAAAAAAGTTCAGGAATTCACCCTGACTCCTCTCTTTTCAATGTAAGCCCCTAGTGAAGCCACCTTCTGCCAGACAGACATCTTAGATTACCCGAGACCATCCGTTAAAGTGGAGGGAGGAGGGTAAGAAATGGGAAGTAGAAAGGAGTAGACAGAAGAAAGGCAGTGGAAGAGGAATGATACAGGGGAGAAAGATTTGGGGATCCTGGAATAAGAGAGGCCCTCCCCATTCTACCCCTATAACCAGGCAATACCATTCTTCATACCTGTGTGTCCAGGGGCAGGGGGCTGCTGGCCTCTTCCCCTTTGGGTAACAGCAGCAGAGAGGGGAGAGAGCCATTGATGGGCCTGTGTGTGCTGACCTGGGCCCGGTCTCCAGGCCGAGTTTTCCCAGGGCTTCCCACCCCAGGCCCTCCTGGCCGCCCCAGGCTGTTGGTCTGGCTCTCCCGTCTCTGGTACTCAATGGGTGATTGCAATGCTGGTGCAAAGAAAAGAACAGAAGGAGGGTTACAGCAGAGACAGGTCCTTTCTTTCCCTCAGGGCTCAGCTCAGACCATCCTCCCATTTTGCTTTACCTCCAAAGGAGTCATCCATGTAAATTGACCTTTATAGGATTCTGAGTTACCAAAGTCCTATCTATATATCTATATCTATATATTGATTGATTTCAGAGAGGAAAGGAAAGAGAGAGAGAGAGAGAGAGAGAGAAAGAGAGAGAGAGAGAGAGAGAGAGAAACATCAATGATGAGAGAAAATCACTGTTCAGCTGCCTCCTGCCCCTACTGAGGATTGAGCCCACAACCCTGGCATGTGCCCTTGACTGGAATCTAACCTGGGACCCTTCAGTCCACCAGCCGACACTCTATCCACTGAGCCAAACCAGCTAGGGCTGAGTTATCAATTCTTGAGCTATTAGTGGAGAAGTGGGAAGAGGGGACAAAGTGAAGCCAGGGTCAGAGGGCAGGGGTAGGAGATTGGGCAGTAAGGGATTCAGAAGGGAGCATGTGAAGGAAAGAGGGTGAGAACTTACCATTGAGAAAGTCCCGCTGGCTTTCTAGGATCTGAGTCACTTGCTTGATCCAGGCCTGACTAACTGCAGCATCTGCAGTCTGCAGGACATAGCGATGGATCCCACCCTCTGGCCCTCTGGAGGTCAGAGCAAAGCGGCAAGGGTCACCTTGGAGGTTCCCCTCTAGTCCAAGGCAGCTCACCTGGATTGGCAAATAGGAGATAGTGCCCCAAAATTCTTCAGGCCCTCTCTGGCTCCTGCCCCCTCCGACAAATCCAAGAGCCAGACATCCTCTCAGAGGACTCCCCCGATCCCAGTCAAACCCACCTCTGGTAGCCCCCTCCCCACCTTGATGCTGCTCTTGTACACATATCCAGGTGGTGTTCCACCTCGCACTCCTCCTCCCAAGGCCTCACTGAAGATGACGATTTGCTCAAAGAGGAAGACACGCCGCTCTCGACCCCGGGAGGAAAGAATTCCCCCAGCCTCAGGCTCTGTGACCCAGAATGTGTCCTGGCCCAAGAGCTTCCCCTGAGCAGTCAGTTTGCCCTAGAACCAAAGGACAGCAGTCTTCCAGAAAAACAAACAAACAACAACAAGAAGAAAAAAGAGGCAACTCTCTGCTCCCTCCTCCTTCCCCTGACACTCCCAACCAACCATAGGGTAGCACCAGGAGAGGACAATTCCCCATAAGGACTTCCTGAATCTCAAACTGAGACAGAAGAGCACTGGTCCTCAGGTTTCCTGTTCCATCCCCATACCTCAAATCCCCGCAGTCTCCCCAGAGTCATCATGTCATTACAGCGCTTGGGCACGAAGCACATGACTTCCACAGCTCGCTGGGATGCAAGTGGAGAGAGAAGCAGGGTCATTAGGAAGGAGCCATGTTTTGACCCCCTACTGCTTCCCCTAAAACCAGACAGCTCTATACCACTCGAGGAGCTGGGGGAATCCAGGGGACTAAGACGATAAAGGTGTGTGTGGTGTGTCCTGGAAGACCTAGAAGTGCTCACCTCCAGCTCTTCAGTATCCATCCCAGCTCTACTGTAGTATTTGAGAAAATCCTAAGACATGGAAAAGAATGTTCAGGAAAGTCACAAGGACATTCTCAGAAGCTCTCACAACCTCCCCCAGGACACAGGTGGAGGCCTCGAGGAAGTCTGGGGAAGTCTTAGGAACCCTGAGGAGATGAACAAAGAGAGAGCTGCCCTACCCAGCTGGAAGATGGTCCTGACCTTGAGCAGCAGCTGGTATTTCATGATCCTCTGCACTGGTTTGATGAGAAGATCATTGAGCTGCAATCGGTGTCCCAGCTGCTGCCGGAGCTCCTGGAGACAGGGTACACAGGGGTTATGCAGCCTGGAAAGCCTGCTCATGATGCTTCTGTCCCTCTTTTCCCAAGGTACCTCAGCCACTGACCTCAAAGTAGCTGTCCCCAAATTCTGACACCACATGCTCTGATTTGGGTTTATTCTGACAGTATACCACATACATTTGCAGCCGGCGCTCCTAGGTGTGAAGTTCAAGAAAGAGCAGGATGAGGGAAAAGGAAGGGCACTTCCACAGTCCCGTCCACTCCCAAGCCCCTCCCTCGCCCCACCCTCTCAAGCCTCACGTGTTTGATGAATAGCTGAGCCAGCCAATCAGGATCCTTCAAACACCGCTGTAGTTCCCCCAGGAGAAAGCTAGTGGGGTTGGCAGGGAAAAGATAGGTCAAATATCCCCACCCCTGCACCTGAGGGTTGTCTGCCCTAGTAATGCTCCCCTTGAAACCTCTCCACACCCTCCTCAGGCAACAGTAGCTCCCGGGCCATGGATGGGACACTGAGGCGACCAGACAAACGCCCCTCCCTCTTGCTCTCAGGGCTCCGCCACTCACTCTCGATGCCACTCATAGATTTGCTGGATGTTCCCAAACACAATCCTGTCACGGCCTCGAAGATTCTCTGGGACCCCCTGGGCAGCCATGGTGGCCATGTAACCCTGTGGGGAAATTTGGGGTGGGCACATAGGTATGTGGGGCCAGTCCTGGTGGGAACACTCCCTCCATAATAAGTGCAGATTGGGAAGGTGGGACAAAGGAACATCAAGCTATCTTTTATTCTTTAAAAAAATTTTTCTTTTGTTTCCTTTTTTTCTATTTAAAACATTTTTTAAAAAAAAATTATTTTAGAGTGGAAGGGAGAGGGAGAGAAAGAGACAGAAACATCAACGATGAAAGAGAATAACTGTTCAGCTGCCTCCTGCACGCCTCATACTGGAGATGGAGCCCACAACCCCAGGCATATGCCCTGACCAGAAATCAAACGATGACCTCCTGGTTCATAGGCTGACACTCAACCCCTAAGCTATGCCAGTGCGGCAAGGCATCTCTCTCTTTTTCTTTTTAAATATATTTTATTGATTTTTTACAGAGAGGGAGATAGAGAGTTAGAAACTTCGATGAGAGAGAAACATCATGGATTAGCTGCCTCCTGCACATCCCCTACTGGGGATGCGGCCACAACCAAGGTATGTGCCCTTGACTGGAATTGAACCTGGGACCTTTCAGTCTGCAAGCTGATGCTCCATCCACTGAGCCAAACCGGTTTTGGCAAGGCATCTCTTAAAATTAGCTCTGGGCAGAGGGAAAGGGCTGGGTCAGGGCTGGGAAGGGAAAAGGGAGTTACCTCCACAATCTGCCCTAAGTCCTCCACATACATTTTCTCTGTCTCTACCAGTTCACCGAGGACATACCTGGGAAGAAAGGAGTGCACATCCTTGGTTTAGCCACTTTCTCCCTCCTGGACTAGAAGCCCCTTCATTTCCACAACCAACCTCAGAAAAAATTGCAATTCTCAAATCTAAAATGTAAGGGACAGTCCTCTGGACACTGTACGGTGGCAGGGAGGGAGGGAGAGTATGTGGACACTTACATACTCCTTTCCAGAGCCTTCTTTTTCTGTTCCTCCTCACTCTCAGGGGCTTGGGAAAAACTCTCCTCCTCAGGTAGCTGGAAGAAAAGAACATCCTAGAGGAAGCACATGGATGCCTCTTGGGTGAGGGGAGCCACCCAGGCCCGTTTCATCACCATACCTTCGTCTCATCTCTGGGGCCCTCCAACAGTGTGGTCAGCAGGGTCAGTTCTGGAAGTTCCTCTCCTGTGGCTAGAGCTGGTTCCAGCATCCAGTTCTAGGGCCCAAGGTCAAGTGCCAGAGGTCAGGGGCAGTAGCTATGTCTCCCCATTGACCAATAGCCTCCAACGTGTCTTCTCTCCCGGTGTCCTACATGCTCCTGTGTTGTTCCCTGCTCACCTCATATGGTCCAGCCTGGCCACCTTCTACTTCAGTTTCCACACTAAGACAATGTTTGGAGTGATCCAACCATCTTCTCAGGCCACCGATGGGCCCTGGGGAACCAGGTTCAGAGCTGAGGCCAGGGGGGACAGCAAGACCCGAGGCAGCGGAAGCCGAGATACTCCCCTCACTGTCAGCGATGGAGTAGGATTCTAATGGGGTGGGGAGAAAGAAAAGGGGTGATTGCTATTGCTCTAGCTCCAGACTCAGGATCCCTAGGGAGCTCTCAGAGTCTCCTCTCTCTGATGCTCAGCCCCTCTTCCCAGGGCTCCCGCTCTTACCGTCCTCTCATTGGAGTTAGCCAGGAGAGAAAATTTCACCAGGGCACCCTTGGAAGGACAGTAAATGCCTGGCTCCCCAGGCCTGGAACCCCCAGTAACACGTGGAGGTTCCCCAGATAGCCTGAGCATGGCACAGATATGGGGGTGGGGGCGGCCATCTGGACAGAACACTGGAAGCTGGGGGCGGCCATCTGCTCTCCGACAACCCTCCCCCCTTCCAATGGGTACAAACCATTCTCTGAGAAGGGGGGGGGAATATGAAGAGCTAAGAGCACATCTGCCACCCCGGCCCCTCCTCCACCCACTTCAGCGATCACTATCATAAAAAAAGACGCCTGTAGCCCACCTCCCCAACATGCGCCCACCCAAAGGAAGGGGCGAGTGAGGAAAGCTTCTCAGGGTTATTTCTGGCCTGGGTTCGGGGACAGAGGAGCTGCGATTTTTGAGAAAGCCCCTGGTAGATAGATCCTCTCATGCCTCATCCCTCCACCCTCCTGTCCCTCTTCAGAGCTGAAGGAGGGTCTTAGCACCAGGATTCGAGGGAAGATGCGGTCCTAGGCCTCAGGGGATGGTGGAGGGTTTTTCTCCTACCCAGCCCTCTCCCCAATTTCCTTAACTAGTTAGAAAACTGGAGGCAGACGGGGTCTGAGAGACCATCTATGGAGTGTTTCCTGGGAAATGCAGGTATTCTCCAGCTTCTGAACCCCTGGGGCCGGGCAAACACGTCCTGAACCCGCAGCCCGCCCCCCATTCCACGCTGAGCCCTGGAGACCTCACACTCACCACGTCCCCCCCGGGCGATGCAGCAGCCGCATTTTGCCAGCACTTTTCGGATCACATTGGGACAGGCGCAGCGACCCCCCTGGTGCCCCTCCCGCATGGCGCCCGGGCCCCCCCGTCCCCCCCACCCGGGCCGGCCATGCAGGGGGAATCACGGGGGGCGGGGCGGGGCGGGGACGCAGCAGGGCGCACGCCCCCCCTCCCTCCTACCCCCGCTCCAGGCTGGGCGAGGGGGGGAGGGAGGGGACCCGGAGGGGGCGTCCAGGGGGAGGCGGAAGTCGAGTCTGAGGAGGGCTGGGGGCTCCGCAGTGCGGGCGGCGCGGGCCGGGCCGCGGGGCCGGGCGGGGAGGGCTTCCGGGGCCCGGTCGGCGCGGGGCCCGGGTCCAGATGTCCAGCGGGGATGGGAGGGGCGGGGGAGGTGGGGCCGGGAGGCGGCCGCCGCTCCAGCTCCGTCTCCGGCCACTCGGGCGGGGGATGGTTCTAGGCCCGGGCAGGGGAGGAGGGGGGGCGACTCCCCGAGTCCCCGGCGCTGCGCGGGTCCCGGCCGGGCGGCGAGGCGAATAACAGGCCCCGCCGCGGAGCCGCCGCGGGGAGGGGCCTCCGCGCCCAGCTCCGCCCTCCCCCTCGCGTTCCCCCCGAGCCAGTGTCGGGTTCCCGCCCCCTCCCCTCCCCCCGCGCCACCACGTTCCCGCTCCACGTCCCCCGCGCCTCTGCCCCTCCTCCGCATCCCGGGCTCCCCAGTCCGGGGGTTCCCCTCCTTCCCGCTCCTCGGGCTCTGACGGCGGAGCGCTGGGGTGAGGGCGCAGCCCGCGCGGGGTCCGCACGCACCGCCCTGCGCTCTGCGGCGGAGAAAGCCCGGTGGACGCGGCCTCGGCCTGCGCGAACCTGGCCTGGGGTTGGGCTGTCGTCCCTGGCCGGGCAGAGGTGGACAGCGCCCCCCGCCCCCCCTCCGGTGGGGGTACGTGAATGGGGGGCTCTGGAGGGGAACACAGCCCAGGTGCCGCCCTCTCACCCGACCCTTCTTTCCGCCTGGCCCGGGACGCCAGCCGAAGCTAATCACCAATTAAGGCGAAGTCCCGGAGCCGGGGCTGGCGGGGGGCCAGGGGTGGGGCGCGGGGACACGCCGCCCGCGGGGGCGCGGGGCACGCACCGCAGGCTGGAGGGCGAGCAGCGGCGCGGAGGTCCCGGCGGCTAAAGGGTCTCGTGCCCATTAGATGCGGACCTTTAAGCGAGTAAGGGCGGCCTTTCCCCCCAAGGTTCCACTTGGCGCAGGATGGCGAACTGCGCCCCACCCCGCCGCCAGCTTCTTACCGGGCAGCGGGACCCAGGCGGGGCCCCTGGGTCCGCGCCCCCCGCTCTGGTCCCCCTCCGTGCAGGCGGACTCGGGCTCGGGCCCCGCCGGCCCCAGGGGGCTGCTCTTCGGAGGCTGCGGGGACAGAACGGTCGTGAGGCGCCCGCCCTTCGGCCCAGCCTGCGCCCCCCCTCCCCCCCTCCGCCCCGCTGTCAAACCCACACGGTTACAAAAGGGTCGCCCAGGCTGGGGTGCCGGGACGGTTCGCCCGCAGCAGGGCTCTGGCCCTCTTCGTGGAACTCCTGGATGCCTGCGGGCGCCCCGCACAATTTGCTTTTGCGGGTAAATTGAGTTGTGGGGTGCAGCCGTCCTGAAGCCCCCTAAAGACCGCCGAACCCCACCACCTTCGCCCTTTCTTACCCCCTCCTGCCCGGGTAGGGCGCATGCGCGCAGCATGCCCCCCATGACCCCCAGTATCCGGTCAGTGCGGCCAGGGGCGGGGCGGTCGGGGGGCTTCATGCTGGACCCCTACCCAGCTCCAAGTTTCAGGCCGAGGGGTACGGAAGCTGGGGGGCTCGGAGGCCTGCGTGCGTCCGGGGAGTTGCTGCTGGCGAGTCCGCCCCCTGCCCGGCTCCGCCCCCACTCCCACCCCAGCCAAACTTTTCAAAAGGGGTAGGGTTGTTCCTTCCACAACCAGAGTGCATCAACAACGCCCTCCGAATACCGATGCCGAGTCCAAGCGTGACCGGGGGCTTCGCCGTGTTCTCGGGGGTCGCACGGAGTACATGCCGTTTCCCCAGGCCCCGCGCCGGCAGAGCTCCGGAGGCCCACAGGGATTTCCTCATCCACCCCCATCCCCTTCTCGGCAGGTCCCGCTCCCCACCCCACCCCCACCAGTCCACAGAACAGAACGGGTGTGGCATAGAGTTGCATATTTCACTTTATTTTTATTAAATTAAAAGCTACAGTTTGGCGGCAGTTCCAGAACAGGGTAAGGAGGCTCCTTATAGGGGGCAGAGAAGAGCAGGAGACAGACTGACAGAATCAAAGACACAGGAAAGGACAAGGTTAAGGTAGATGGGGAACTGGTTAAGAAGAACATACAGGGCCGCTCCATGGGGGCTCACGCCAGCTGATTCCCCTCCCCTGCACCAAAGTTCAGCAGTGGAACGTATGGGATGGGAGTGGGCGTTCAAGACCCCTCCCCTGCCCACCCAGGTCCTTTCTCAGCTTAGTCACTGGAGCACAGACAGACCAGAAAAAGCCAAGGGCAATGGAGGGGGCAGGAAGACTGGGAGTATGTACACCAGAGGGGAGCAGAGCCTGAGAAACAGCCTCTGCCAGAAGGGAGCAGCTCACACTGCACTGAAGCACTTGGCCTGTGGGGACAGAGGAAGGGATTGCCCCACCCCTCTCTGAACTCCTCCCCAGTCAGACACGTCCCCTACTGTGTAGTATGGGGGAGCAGAGGGAGAGAAGAGAACAGAGGCTTCTGTTGGGTCCTAGTGGAGGACAAAGGCAGGGGCCTTGGCAAAGGGGATATCCTTCAATCATCTGTGATACCCTTGGCTCTCAGCTCCTCTTGCACCCGGGTCAAGTAGGTGGGGTCTGGGTACCCAAACCTGAAAGCAAAGAAAAATGAGGGTCAGGGTTAGCTGTTCAGCCTTATCCCCATGCTCACACTCATTCTGGGTGCCCCATTGTGGGTCCTCTGCTCCCTCCCCTAATGTAATCCAAATCCAAGATAAAAATTAGCCCAATTCTGCTTATTTTTGCAGGTTAAACTGGGCATATCAGGACCGGGTTAAATGTGTAGGAGAAACTGGGATGAAAGAGATGGTTGAATAGTTTGGGGCTGGCCCACTCCAATTAGGAGGCTCCCAGAGAGAGGGAATTGTTGTTTTCTCAGTAGAAACAGACAAAGGGGAGGAGCCAAGTAAAAGGAAATGAAGAAGTGTCCCACAGCTGGGGTCCCCCTGTGCAGCTGGTCTTGTGGTGGATGTCGTTCCAGGTGATGACATTCGGTCTCCCTGTGGTCATTGACGTGCCAATAGTGAAGGTGAGACGCTGGTCAAACGCCTTTCGGAACAGGGTCAGCACCTTGTTACCCTCAGGGCAGTCCGGGAGGTAGGCCACCCGAGTGGTGCCAGGATACCGAACTCCTGGGTTTGGGTGTTCAGCCTGGGAGGAGGGGGAAGCGAAGTGGGCAGTGAGTAGAAGGACATCTTAAGACCATAATGCCAAAGGAGGTTCATCCTGGCCAGCCTTTTGTCTGTGCACACCCAGTTAAGACTGACAGGGCAGCGACAGTCTGACAGCCTTTCAGCCAAGGAGAGACTCCAGGGTCTGGGCAGCACGAGCCTATTTCTGGACAAAGTCCTTATTGTTAAGAGGCTCTTTCTCCTGATCTCAATCCTTCAAGTCTCAATTCAGCAACAAATAGAGTCCCAGAAGTGATGGAAGGTAGCTGGTCCTTACTCTCCAGATAACTCAGCAGAAATGTGAAGACAGGCTAATTTATCTTTCAGCCTTCCCTTCTCTACCTGAAAACACTCCCAATGCCTTTCTTACTGTTTCTATTCTTCTTCAGAGCTTCCTCATCCCTCTGCAAAGCGGAACTGGAAATTACTATTTGTCAAGCAGGAAGTCACCTGTAGGCTCTTGGCCACTCTTATTTTAACCTACTGTCATCAAGGTTTTCCTCCCTCATAAGTCTGGAATGGAGCAACACTGAGCCATCTCTTTACAGAATGGGAAATAGTATTTAATTCCTTTCTCTGATACCTGATTTTCATATGTGCTATGGGGTTGTGAGGATGGAAAAGTTGGGTCTCATGGGACCTCCTAGCTCCAGGGCATTGAGTGGGAAGTCATATAGCAAAAGGCATACAGTGGAAACAGCCAAACTGTTTGACATCTCAAAAGCACACTCACCCTCCCCTAGCTTTCCTAGTTGGAGAAGGAGCTGGGGGAGAGAGGGAAACAAAGGGTAGAGGCAGGTGGTGGTCTCCTTACCCCCTGGACACCGGGCGGGAAGACATACTGGATGACGATGGTGCCATACTTCTCATAACTGGGCAGTAGGAGTGTGGCGTCCTTAGAGACCAGCATCCGTCCATTCTGGGGCTGGTTGCCTACCAGCTGCCCATAGAAGCGGCCACACATGGGACAGGCCTTTTTCACCTGCAGGGCCCGCGTGATGCAGCCTTCACAGAAAGAATGCCGACACTTCTCCAATGTCTTGGCGTTCTGGATCTCCCCCAGACAGATGGGGCAGGTACTCTCCTGCTCTTCTGCCTCCTCCCGAAGGCGGGGAGGAAGAGGAGGAGGCAGGGGAGGAGGGGGAGGAGGAAGCCCCCGGGCCCCTGGGGGCAAGAGTGGGGCTGCTCGGAGAGGGGGTGGGCCTGGGCGGTGCAGCTCAGGATGTTCTCCCCCACCCCCCAAAGCCAAGCAGCCCATAAGCTCCCCCTGCCTCTGAGCTTTCTTCAGCTCTTTCTCTGCCTCTTTCAGCAGCCCCTTAAGAGCCTTCCTGGCCAGGTAGAGCCCATTGGGAGGGGCGGGGGGAGGGCCCTGTGGGGAAAGCTGGAGAACATAGATGTCAGAAGTCTCGCCATCTATGAGGATGGACACACGATGCTCTTCCCGAAGCCGGGCCAGCCGGGCTGGTGTCTCCTTGCTCAAGAAGTCCCACACAGGCTTGGAGACAGTGACTTTGGTCTTGCAGGTGCCCCCACAGGCTGCCATTCTGGACAGGACGAACGACACTGCCCCCAGGGTGAAAGGGACTCAGGGTGGGGGTCCCCCATTTGACAAACATCAGTGCCTCCTGCTTTAGGTTCCTTTCCAACCTTGTATTATCTCTGCTTTCTCCAAGTCTGACACCCAAATAACTCCTCCCCCCAGTTAATTTGCTGTCTCCTCTTTCAAAACCCCAGCACCCACTGAAGAGCAAGACAGTTTCCATAACATTATTATTCTCATCTAAACCAAGCATCAGTCTTGGTTCTCTTTCCACCCCTCCCAAGATCACAGAAACAATCTGCCCTTCCCCCCTCTGAGTGAAAACTGTCTTTTGTAAAAGGGAGAGAGAATTTTTGATCCTCCTTTTTTGCTCACTTTGATCCTGAAGACCTTAGAAATGGCATGCAGGCTCTTTCTCTGTCCCTGCTCCCTACTTGTAGGTGGTGTGACCTGGTGGTTGGACAGGAGAAGGAGAGAAAGTGAGAAACCCCTTGCCCCATTCCCACATACCCAACCCAACAACCCACATAACAAAGATGGGGAACCTGGATGTAAACTACTGGGAATGGGATTGCTTGGCACATAGAATGGAGAAAATCAATTTAAAGGTGAAAGTTGAGGTTCTCTTGGGAGGCAGATACCTTGAAAGCCCATGGACAACAATAGCAGCAGGAATCCCTCTATTGCCACACTCAGCTGACCAGGACTGGGGGGAAGGGGAGAGTAAAAGGTTATGATGAAAAACGTTACCATCTTCCACAGCCAGCCCAGAAACAAAAGGAAAACCCCTCCATTTCCTCTCCTTCTCTGTGGAATCCCATCCCAGCCTCTCCCTAAAGTTGCTAAGAAGGAATTTTAGCGTGCTAACTTTCCTTTTTTCTTCCCCAATTCAGAGGCTCTCAAGAAAGCCTAGGGAACAGAAAAGAGAAGCCAGGAAGGGAAAAGCCCACACAGATGGAGGTTCTCCTTGCCACCTCCCTCAGATCACATGGACACGAATATTTCCTACGTTCCCCAGCACCCGCCTTGCTCCACATTTCCAAGTAACCCAGCCCCCATTGCTGGGGAGCCTTCCTGGAGAGCCATCCCAGGTTCTTCTGCAGAAATCTGTTTGGAATGCAAACTAAGTGGCAGCAGCCCCTGCAATAAAGTTCTCACTATCACCTTTAAACCAGCACACCAAGTGCAAGTCTGTCGGCCACTGGTCTGTATTGAGGGTGGGGGTGGGGGGCTCACGCAGGGGCTCCACTGGAGGACTGTGATGTTCCCCCCAGTCTCCCCATGCTCAGCTGCACGGCTGTCCCTACACCCCCTCCAAATGCAGCTCCAAGAGAAAGAGGGGCCACTGGTGTGACCTCAATTCCTTGACTGATCCCAAGGGGAGCAGCTCTCCATTTGCGCCACCATCATAGTTCCTTCAAGGCCAGAAGGGAACAGTTCCCTCAGCTCACGCCACCGTCTACCCAGGTGCCCCCTCACCCCCCACCCATCGCAGGGAACCCAGGACCCAGGCGCTCCTGCTCCAAGTCCCGCTGGCACAGGACGGGAGGCGGGGCCGCCGTCAGCGCTGGGTCTCCGGTGCCTCCCGGGCACCCCGGCCCGGCGGCCGCTCCCTCCCTGCGGACCGCACTGGGGGCGGGGCGCCGGGAAGGACAGGTCCCCGGGGGCGCCCCCGGAGGCTGCGCCCCCTCCCCCGCGACCTCCCGCCAGACGCGACCCGGAACCAGCTCCCCGCGTCCCCGCTCGGGGAGCCCCCGGATCCCCTCCAGTGGGAGTGGGTGCTCGTCTGCCCGACCGCGGTACCTAGAACCCCCAAATGGAGGCCAAGGCTGGAGGATGACAGACAGAGCAACGCCGGGCGCGGAGGGGTCTCCCGAGCCCCGTGCGGGGAAGGCGGCGGAGGAGGGGGCGCAGGGGCCGCGGGAGAGCGTGTGGGGGGGCCAGCGGGGCCCGGGGGGCGCGCGGTGGGTGTGGGGGCGCCGGGCTCACCTACCTCCCGTCAGCGCCGCCATTGCCGGTCACATGACTGAGGCTGTTGCTGGGATGACGGCCTGGGCCTTAGCAACAAGGGGGGGGGGGACCCGAGAAGGTGGAGGGGGCTGTGCAGGGGTGCGAACTGAGGGGAAGGGAGGGGACTGCACCCTCCCGGCTGGCAGTCACTGTCTGCTCTGACCCCCGCCACCCTCGAGCCCCTGCCCTTCGCCCCCAAAACAAAAATGGAGGCTCCGTCCCAGGCTGGGGAGGGAGCGGCGTCGCGGAGCTGAGGGTCGGAGGTTACATCCCCGGAGACGCCCCCGCCCGACGCCCCCTCCTCCGCCGCCCGCCCCTGCGCAGCCGGCCGGGCGGTGGCGGGCGGGCGAAGGGTGCCTGTCTAGGTGGACGGGGAGACGGCAAATTGGGATCCTTGTGCTGGAAGGGCCTTTGAGGAAGAACGTGGGATGGGGAGAAGAGTCACAGTGAAAAGCACTGGAACTAAAATAACAATAAACCCCAGGAATAAACTGCTCGTCACCTCCCCCTCCTCCCTTTTCCTAGATTGCCGCCTGTGCCCCCTCCCAGGCGGGGTGGGTGGGTGCCTCTGATTGCTTTCTTTCCGCGGAGACTGAGGCTGGTGCAGAATGGGAAGCGATTACGTTTTTTAAAATGCATCGGGGAGGGGGCGGCTCCGCGTCTATGGTTCAAACAGTTAAAAACTCGCGAAGGAAAAGAACAGCTCTGCAGTAGGCTTCCCACATCAGGGCAACCTCCGCCCCAGTCCAACTCCAACCCGCTTCCCTGGGGCCACAGGGAGCCGACTTTCCCACCAGCCAGACCTCCTCAGCCAGGAGGCGCCCGTCTCCCAGCCTGGCAGCAGCTTCTGTCCACCACCCCCTTCCTTCACTCCCCTTCTGGGCGGGAGGGCTGGTCACTTTCTTCTCCACTTTCCCAGGACCCTGCTGTACTATTTCTGCCCTCCAGGCAGAGGACATCTTTCCCAAGAAGCCTGAGGGAAAACTGAATTCCTTCTTTTAGCTAGTGGGCTGAGAGACACCTTGACAGGCACAGGGGGTGTGACCAAGCCCAGAATCCTGGGGGACCAGAGAGGCTCACTTCTCAGTTCTTCCTAGCTCCCATAGTTAACTTCCATAAAGTTGGAGAAAGCACAATACAACTTAAAAATGTTGTTTATTGATTTTTAGAGAGGGAGAGAGAGAAACATGGGTTTGTTGTTCCACTTATTTATGCACTCATTGGTTGATTCTTGTCTGTGCCCTGACCAGGATCGAACCTGCAATCTTGGTGTACTGGGACAATGCTCTAACCAACTGAGCTACCTGGCCAGGGCCATAATCCTCACACCTTTTAAGTTCACAGCCATCTAGGTAGAAACCTTACTGAGGGGCTTAACACCTTAAAGATCAGAATTTGTCATCTGGTCTCTGCAATCCTAAGCACAGGCTTCTGAAAAGGAAAAAAAAAGAAAAAAAAAGAGGCATTTCTGTGGAGGGATTTAGATTCCATAATTTAATTTCTATATAGTGACAGCAATAGGAGTAAATACACAGTATCTTTTGTATTAGTTAAAAAGATGAAAATCAGAAGCAACAATTGGAAGACCATACAGCTCATGATACATCAGCTACATGGTCAGAAAACCCATTCCTAAAGAACAGTTGCTGGTGTCATGGAGTCTTAGTGCATTCACCAGGGGAAAGGTAGGCTCTGGGCAGGATGGTATTCTAAGTCCCAATCCTTAACTGGGACTCCTCTAGTTATTTACTTTGGAGCCAAAGATGAAGGAGGGGGAGGGGATTTTTTTGTTGTTTTACTTTTATTCTTTTATTTTGGAGAGGGAGAAACACTGATTGGTTGCCTTCCATATGCATCCTGACCAGCGATTGAACCCGCAACCTGGGTATGTACCCTCACTGGGAATCAAACCCACAACCTTTAGGTGTATGGGATAATGCTTCAATGAGCCACATCAGCCAGGGCAGGAATTCTTTACGGCCTTGTGACTTCTTGTGAGACATATCAGTCCAGCCAGATACAGAGCAAATAATCTTGGCATCCCCACAGGCCAGCTGCTGGTATCCATCTTTATATATTTTTTAAAATGTAGAAGCCTCAGAGGTATGGAGGATAGCAAGAAGAATGGCTGCCTTTGCCCAAAGGCATTGGAGGGTGGGGAGGGCACTATCTGGGCGCATCAGGATCCTCTACATTCTGAGAATATCATGCATCCAGGGTGCTATCTTTGGAGGAGGCTTGGGTGATCGAGTTATAGCTCTGATTCCTCACTGGGAATAGAGAGTGAAGGTGACTGGGAGACACAGTAGCAATAAGATGTGGTAGAAGAGAACAGAATAACAAATCCAACTGGAAAAAGGGTTTGAGAAGGAGTGGGGGAAGGAAGTATGCTAGGCATACACCTCCAGTGGGTAGAGGAGGTTCCTATACTTGAGACCTCCATTCTCTTGAAATGTCCAGGGTTGACCCAGGTAGAGAGATTACCTTCTCCTGGGAATAAAACTTCAGGGATGGCTAGACATGAAGAAAAGAAATTTAACATCGAGAATGAACCTTAAACCCCTAGTCTATCATCCCAGCCTACAGAACTGGTCACTCCTCCACTGAAGGGTTCCAGCGCCAGAAGAGGTGTGTGGTCTTGAGGAGGAACAGCAGCAGTCAACACCTTCACCTAGCCTTGAACTCTGGCCATCCATCTCTGGGCTCTATGTCCAGAAGTACAGAGGTGAGGGTAGAAGTGGGGTGAGGGAAAAGATTGGAGAGAGTACTCCATCTTGACAGAGACTTTCTTCAGTTTTCTACATAATCAATCACAAGAGGCCTCTTAGTTCCCACCTCCATGAGGTGCAAGCCTACTGGCCACTCTCCAACCCACCTGTGTGTGTAAGATTGGCCATATCTCATCATGTGTGCATGCCTGCACCCGTAGTATTTTGAAAGTCTTTCATCCCAGGGCCTATCAGGAAGCAGGTATGCCCCAGTGAGTTCTATAAAGTTATCAGCAAAATTCAGACACTTAGTGTTCATCCCACAGAACAAAGTACATCCAGAGTAGTTGCTTGAGCCAGTTCCATTTGTCCAGTCAGGTCCTGAAGACAGCAAACAACCCCCTCCCGCCAGATTCTTCTACTTTTATAGAAACAACAGAACATTTTACAAAAATCAAGGCACTTGGGAGAGAATCAACAGTAATACTCTAATGAAGCAAGCAGACATGTTGAAGGGGAGAAAGAGAGGGAAGAAAACTGGACAAAGGGGAGAAAAGACGATGTATTTCTGAAGGCCAGGAAGAGCCTACTCAATAAAATGGAGTTATTTGGAAGGAAGGAGCCTGTAGCCTGAATTTAGCAGAGGATGAGAAATAGTGATCAGAATATCCGCATTTCCCCCAAGGCTCTCAGAACCCCACCACCTTGAACATAAAGTAGCAGTGACCACGAAGTCTCTTAGGCAAAGATGTTGGTAATAAAATCCAGGAACCGCTTAGCATACTGCTCAGGATGGACGGTAGAGATCTCTGCCCCAGCCTAGGAGAAGAAGTATGGAACATGGTGTCAGGCCATCCCACCACTCTTCCGCATTCCTCATCCACTCCCCACCCTTTCCATACTCAACACTTCATCCTTTTGTCACCCCATTGCTCTGGCACAAGAGGCTCTCTCTTCCCAAGAAATAGTCAAGACAGGAAAGGAAAGGCCTCAGGGAACCCTCACCCCATGCTTGACAGTTTTGGCTGCATGAGCTGCTTTCTTCTTGGCATCATACTGTGTCAGGATGTCAATGAGGCCCATGAAATACACCTCCTTCTGGGGGGCCCCTGGAGAGAGTAACCAGCAATGAAGAGCCAGTATAGTCCCAATTCCCTTTCCCCAGGAACCAGTCAGATCTCTGAAAGCTATCCAGCCTCTCCACCCAGCACCCCGGTCTCTATCCTACCAGGACTACCCTCCCCACCCTTAAAATTTCCAGGATCTCTCTTACCTTCAGCACTCCGGATGGCGTAGACATCAATGAAGGATTCAAACTCTCCAGGGCCCAGGGGCCGATGAGAAAGCATGTAGCTGCCAATACCCTCAGGGGAGGTGCCATAGGAGCCCACCAGAGCAGGAGGTCCAGACAGGCCACAGTCCCCATCCCCCTCTGACTCCTCCTCCCGCACGGGCCCCTCCTCCTCTGGTTCAGAGCCACGAACTATGTCATGTATGCCCAACAGAAGGCTGTAGTCCATGATCTTCAGCTGCACTAGGAACTGAGACCCCAATGACAAATCAGATACCCCAAATCTCCCTTCCCAATCCCAGGTACCACCCTTATACCTCCCACCACCCCTGAATTTCTGGGGCCCTCCTGGGAAAGAAAGTATAAAAATTGAGGGTTGGTAGTATACCATTGGCCTTTAGTACCTAAATGTCCTGGTGTCTAAAATCATCTTTTTAGCTCATTCCAGCCACCTTCTCCCCCCATGCATCACCTTTAGGGAGTTTTTATGTCTCATACCCAACTCCCTAAGTGCAGAGAACCCAAAGAATAAAAGGAAGGGGAGGAGTTCCCTCATATTATGAATGGAGAGACAACTACCCTGAGGGGAGCAAAAAAGAAAACAAAGCCATTTCCCAGAGCACCCCAATCATCACCTCCACATCTCTCTTTAGCTTCTCTAGAAATATTTTCTTCTCCTCTTCACCAATATAAACTTTCTGGTTCTTGTTGAGAAAGTCCATATCCTTAAGGGTAGGTAATTCCTTAACCTGAGAATAGGTAAAGGGACATTTTGGGAATATATCTCTTCCCCAAAGGTCTCAGAAAACCCTGCTCTACCCAGGGCTCTGTCTCTAACTCAGTGATCTCCACATTAGGATGCTGACTCAGAGTCTGTTCTCACCTCCAATGTTTTCCCCAGACTCAGTCACTCCAATTGTACCCCAAATCACATCCCACTACTTTCTCTTTATGGTTTTTATTTCTTTCTTTCGTTCTTCTTAAGTAAAAAAAGCTGCTTGAATAGGAGAGCCCAGAGTGGGAGATGGAGGTTAAGCATTTTGCTCTTCAAGTCTGATATCCTCACCCATCCCCAAACCTTCCACAGGGAATAACCAATGACAAAGCAGCCATTCCCATTTTCCTTTCCACACAATCTATGGATTGGGACAAGTTTACAATCTCTTCTTGTCATCGTTTTAAGATAAGAATTAACAGCTGGTAATACCTTCTTCTTTATCCTAAAACGATCCCTTTTACTTGCCTTCCCCCATCCTTCACCCTAAAATTAGTATTACCTTTTCTTTATCGCTGGCTTCCCGGGACACTAGGGAGCCCTGTGGAGAGACCCAAAGACCAAGTTCGCTGAAGTGGCTAAAAGAACAGTCAAGATCCAGCTCCTAAGAAGAGTATTCAAACCCATAGGCTTCTTTCCTTTAAAATAAATCATCCAGTAGCCTTCCAGACCCTCCCCACTCTTAGGCCACCAGGAGCCTCTCCTTCCACCCTATCTATCCTCTCTTTACCTTGAGGTCGTACTTCCTGTGCACAGGAAGACGGTGGCTAAACATGTTGCGCATCACAAGCATGTAGCTGTCTTCATTGTCCACACTAACTCGGTACATTCCCAGGAACTGGGGCAGCAGCGTGTTACCATGGCACTTCACAATGTACTGGGTAGAAGAGAGGAAGAAATGGAAAGAGATTGAGCAGCAGGTATACAAACAACTGAGGGAAAGGCATTAAAACACTATCATTCCAGACTGAGCAGAAAACTTCAAATAGAGAGGTTATAAGGTCAAAAGTGGTGGGAACTTTCTAAAGATGCTTCTGGTCATCTGTGAAGTTTCTGAATACTCATCACCTCAGATTAATCACTTGCATTATACAAATTATTAATTTTAAAGTACCTTCTCTCATTTCATATTTATCTTTTTTTAGATGGGGAATGGTAGTGTTATTATCCTTATATTAGACCTTTATATGCAAATGGTAACAGAATTAGAAATTACATCTGCTTATCAACCAATTGATTTTATCCAGATCAATGTTTCTTAGATTCCCCCAGTAAAAATGTTTGCCTGATGGCCTATCATTTGGATTCTTAAAAAAAATTATTTCTCTCTCACCCTGGCTGTTGTGCTCAACGAATTGGAGTGTCATCCCATTCACCAAAGGATTGCACGTTCAATTCCTGGTCAGGGCACATACCCGAGTGGCCGGATTGATCCTCAGTCAGGGCACATACGGGAGGCAATTAAATTGATGTTTCTTTCATACATCAATTTGCTCTCTCTCTCTCCCCACCCCTTCTTTCCTCTCCCTAAAATCAATTTTAAAAAAATACTCATATATATATATACTTTTTATTGATTTCAAAGAGGAAGAGATAGAAGGAGAGAGAGAGAGATAGAAGCATCAATGATGAGAGAGAATCACTGATTGGCTGCCTCCTGCATCCCCCACACTGGGGATCAAGCCTGCAACTGGGCATGTGCCCTGACTGGACATCGAATTATAACTTCCTGGTTCATAGGTTGATGCTCAACCACTGACCACACTGACTGGGCAAAAATTATTCTTCTTTCAATGCTTCTCTCTCTCAGTATTGCTACCTATTTCTTTTTATAACCAACCTCTCAGAAAAGTAGTCAGCAAACAATCCACTTCCTATCTCTCATTCATACCTCAAGCCAGTGAAATCAGATATATACCCTCATTTCTCCTCTGGAATCATTCTACTCCTCCTTCCCCCAAATCCCTCAGTTGCCAAATTCAATGAATATCCAGTCATTGTCTTGTATCAGCTGAATGGCACTTTATACTACTGACTAGTCTCTCCTTCAAACTCTCTTCATCCTCAGTTCCCATTAGACCACTCTTCTCTGATTCCCCTCCTCTCTGTCCTCAAATCCTGTATGGAATGAAGTGGGGCATAATTACAAGTGTCCAATGATCCTTAGTCTTCTTTAAAGGATCTTTTCTCTAGTTGCTCCTTAAGGTTCTGTCCTCAATTTCTTTTCATTTCACTCCACATTTCCCTTCAATAACCTTATCTATACTCATGGCTTTAATTACCACCTCTTCACCTTTAACTCTCAAATTTAGACTTCTACTCTAATCCTCTTTCCTGGACTCCATTTCCCAAATACTTGATGGACAGTGATATCTGGATCAACTGCAGAAACCCCGAACTCAACATTTCTAAATCAGAACTGTCTTCCTCCAAAAACTTGTTTCTTTTTTCTGCTTCCAAGTGTTAGTGAATGAGCTTCCTATCCCCCCTAACTGGGAATTTAGAGATGCTTTTGCCTTAATTCCCATAACTCTACCCTAAGTCTTCCTTTTCATCTCCATTGCCATTATTCCTCCAGGCCCTTGTCATGTCTTACCTAGACAATTATAATTACATTAGAGGCCCAGGGCACAAAATTCATGCATGTGGGAAGGAGGGTCCCTTCAGCACAGCTTGCATCTTCTCCAATCCGGGACCCCTCAGGGGATATCCAACTGTTGATCTCGGGGATAGGCCTAAATCAGTAGTCAGACATCCCTTTCACGATCAGGACTGCTGGCTCCTAACTGCTCACCTGCTTGCCTGATTGCCCCTAACTACCCCTGCCAGCCTGATCATCTCTAACTGCCCCTGCCTGCCAGCCTGGTCGCCCCCAAACGGCCCCCCCCCCCCCACCGGCCAGGGCACCTCCAACTGCCCCCCACGCAGCCTGCTGTTCGGTCATTTGGTCAGCTCTCACTCTCCCCCTGCTGGCCTGGTTGTTCCCAACAGCCCCCCCTGATGGCCTGGTCACCCCCAACTACCACCCCACACCAGCCTAGTCACCCCTCACTGCTCCCCTCTGCCAGCCTGGTTGCCCAACACAGCCTGCTGTTTGGTCATTTGGTAGCCCTAACTCCTCCCCCCCACGGGGGGGTGGGCGCGCACTGCCCCCCTCTGCCAGCCTGGTCATTCCTCACTGCCCCGTCGTCTGGTCACCCCACGCAGCCTGCTGTTATTATGAGGGTGTCCTGACCAATTTGCATATTACCCTTTTATTAGTATAGATCCTAACTGGTATCTCCATTCCCAATAGTCCTCCCTCCAATCCATTCTGTAAAATGCTGTCACATGGACATTTCTAAGTAACATACATATCACTCTCCTGCAAACCACGTTCAAGAGCAAGTCCAAACTCTGTTGTTTATAAAACCCTTCACAATCTGGGTGCCGCCTAACTATTTTTCCACAATACCATATCCCGACCACACTGAATTTCTTGCAGTTCTGTAACACTAAGCTCTCTCATGCTTCTGTGCCTTTACAAGTGCTGTTTTCCTTTGCCTAGCACATTGCCCAATGGTTAGTCCCTACCAGTCTTTCAAGAATCAATTACTAAAAAAAAAGTCTCTTTGAACCTCCCTTGTATATTTCCTTCTGCCAGTGAGCTGGGATGCTTTTCCGCTGCACCCCCAGAGCATTCTGTACCTACCTCTACTACTGTACACATTTTGCTGCATGCTAATGCTTACTTACTGGACTCTCCCATTAGATTAAGAGATCCTCCAAGGCCATGACCACTTCATTCATCTCTTTCTCCAGAGCCCAACACAGAGTATAGCAATTAAAAATATTCAATATTTGTTAGATAAAACAAATATTCCTTTTAGAGTTTTTCATTTATTCCTTGTTCATTTTAGTGAGACTTTTTTTCTTCATTAGAAAGACACTCAGGCAGTGTGTTTTTTCTTTCATCATTATTATTTTTTTAATCATCAACCAAGGATGTTGTTATTGCTTTTTAGAAAGAGAGTAAAGGAGAGAGAAAACATCAATGGGCCACTTCCCATATACTTCCAAACCAGGGATCAACCCACAACGCTTTGACAACAATCCCAATTAACTGAGCCACTGGGCCAGGGCCAGGCAGTGTTTTTATCACCAAAATATTCCACAAACTCCACATGCCAGGTTAAGCTAATTAGCCACAATAGCCCCCTAATCCTTTTTAGGGCTGGATATGATCATGGCTTCTACTGTATAGTTAATCCCAATTGTGTACTTATCCTGGTTTTCTCCCCAAACTGCATTTTTCCAAATAGTATATTTGGTGCTAATACTTCACCTAATTATAAGTCTATAGTTTAGACTTTGTTATACATGAGCACTTTATGTATAATCCATAGTGGTTTTAGATCCTTAAGTACCAAATGAGAAAGAACATTGTCTAAATTCTTCTATTTAAACAAACACAAATAGCTATACAGAGGCTCTTTTTTTTGAAATTTCTAGTCTTTTAAAAATATATTTTATTGATTTTAGAGAGGAACGGAGAGGGAAAGATAGAAACATCAATGATGAGAGAGAATCACTGATTGGCTGCCTCCTGCATGCCCCCTACTGGGGATCGAGCCTGCAACCCAGGCATGTGCCCTTAGCCAGAATCAAACCTGGAACCCTTCAGCCTACAGGCTGACACTCTATCCATTGAGCCAAATCAACTTGGGCTGAAATTTCTAGTTTTTAAAAAACATGGTATATAATAAAATAAAAATAAAAGAAACCCACACCTGAAACTGATATGTTCATGTTGACCAATGTCACTCCCATCAATTTAATAAATTCAAAAAAAAATTTTCCAATTACAAAAACAATAAACATGGTGTCAAGTACTTCTTAGGAAGCAGAATAGGTTGTAAAGGGGGAAACAGGATAGGAAGTATCCCTGTGTGCTCTAGAAGTCAAGCTATGATTAGAGAGAGGAGGGAAAAAATAAGGCCTCACCTGGTGGTAGTTGGAGAGGTTGCTATGCATGTCAGCAATGTCCTCACTGGATACTTCTTTGATGACCAGAGTCCGATCATAGGAGATAAGGAAGCGACCATCACTACCTTCACTTTCACTTGGGGGACTTCGGGTAAGAGATACCTGTTAGGGACACACAATCAGCCAGATACTCTTTTCTTTTTCTTTTTTTTTTAAATATATTTTTATTGATTTCAGAGAGGAAGGGAGAGGCTGAGAGAAATAGAAACATCAATGATGAGAACCATTGATTGGCTGCCTCCTGCATTGTCCCCTACTAGGGATTGAGCCCACAGCCTGGGCATGTGCCCTTGACCAGAAGATTCAGTCTGAAGGCTTATGCTCTATCCACCGAGCCAAACCAGCTAGGGCTTTCTCCCTTTATACAGATATGCAAGTCACAGGATAATGGTCAACTGAATATGTCTGAAAGTAGTTAAAACCCTAGCATAATAGGTTGAGCAGGGTTTCTTAATCTGGTGTCTATATAGGGACTGAAAGTGGTGCAAAAAAAACTTTTTTTAATCCTCAGCTGAGGACATGCTCTTTTAAAAATTGATTTGGGAGAGAGAGGTAGCTGGAGGGGGGATGGGGGGACCAGGCAGATACAGAGATAGAGAGAGAGAGATAGTGAGAGAGAGAGAGAGAGATATCAATGTGAGAGTAAAACATCAATCAGTTGCCCACTGCATGCATCTGAACCAGGGATCAAACTTGCAACTTAAGTATGTGCCCTAAACAGTAATCAAACCCGTGACCTTTTTCTGTACAGGATGACACTCCAACCAATGGAGCCATACCAGCCAGGGCCAAAAAAATCTGTTGTTTTTAATCCTCACCTGAGGATATTTTTCCATTGATTTTTTTTTTTTTAGAGAGTAGAAGGGAGGAAGGAAGAGAAAGAGAAACATCAATGTTAGGGAGACACATTGATTGCTTGCCTCATAGGTCCTGCCTGGGGCTGGGAACCGAGCCTGAAACTGAGGTATCGTACCCTTGACCAGAATCAAACCTGAGACCCTTCAATTCTTCAGTCCGAGGCTCTATCTACTGAGCCAAACTGTCAAGGGCCCAAATTTTTAAGGTATCTACATTTTCCCCCTCAAGGACAAGGTTTATAGTTTTTAGCAGATTTTTTAAGATGTCTGTGACAACAAAAAGGTAAAGAAACATGCTTGCTAAGGGTCTCATTTCTCCAAACACGGCTATCACAAGGCTTCCCCAGTTGTTAAGGAGAAAGGACCCCAACCTCAGCCCATAATAAACTCTCACCAAGTAATCCTGATCATCAATGCCAAATCGATCACGGAGATTCCTGAAGACCTGAGGACAATACTCCTTGAACTTGAAATGACTGGGCAGATTTTCCCTGAAAAGGGGGTTTTCAAGGTTAAAAAAACCAAAGTAACAATACTGCCTTACATTTATGGAGGACTTGACAGTTTAAAAGTACCTTCCCATATATTACCTTATTTGATTCCCTTGTGAGGTCCTTTAAAGGTATATCATTCCCATTTTATAGAAGGGGAGGCTGTGGTTCAGGATAGTTGGGCGACCTGCTTAAGTCACCTGACTAGTTAATGACTTAAGTAGAATTAGGTTCTATTGCCCATCCAAACAACAGCATTTCCCAAATATCAATCAAGTAAGAGACACCCTAAAATTGGCAATACATGCCACTTTTTAGAATGGCATCTTCTGATACTAGGAGCGTTTAGAGAGATTTTTTTTTTTCAGGGAGTCCCTATCAGAAACTAATGGTAATGGAATTTATTCTATGGAATTGCTAGGCAAGAGAAGAGATAAACTAGTACATACATATAAGTATGTAGGGACCATTGAAAACTGTTTTAATAGTTTCTTTGCACAATACTGAATTTGTGCACTGGGAAGGAGGTTAGACAATACAACTTGTAAGTTCCCTTCTAAATCTAAAACCTTCAACTCATTAAATCTTAACTGGTAAATTATTTACTCTCTTCTACAAAGACTGATGTGAGAAGGATGGGAATTCCCACATACCTGTGGAAAAGGTGATTGTTGACCTTGATCTTGGAGCTGGCCTTAAAATCATCTGGCAGCAGCATCACAGGGGGAGGCACCTGGCTGAGCTCATTGATCTGAGAAGCCAAAACAAGAATAGGGAGTGAGTGAGTAGGGGTGTAGAGAACTACTCATACACTGTATGTGGGCAAGAATCAGAAAAGGGCAACTGAGCAAGAGTCAGAAAAGGGCAACTCAAACCTCATTCTTTTAAAAAACACTGCTTATGCATTCACTTGATAGAGGTGAGAGAGACTGTCTCTGAGCTCTTCTGCTGCCCAACAAGGATCACAGTAAGCAACCCTCACACAGAGCCCCTCCCACTCCCGCCCCCGAGAAACTCACAACAGTCATTTTATATCAGGCAAACACTGTAAGCAACTCAGGACTATTTTTAAAGCTTGAGAAATTCTAGAGAAAAAAAAATTATCCTCAGCAGACCCAAGACAAACAGTTCCATGCTCCATTAAAAACAAAATAAAAGGCATTTTAAAAGTACACAAGAGAGTTAATGGGACTCTGAGGGGTCAACAGCAACAAGAACAAAGATGTCCATATTCTGCAGAGGCATCTCCTTACAAAGAGGACCAGTCCTTTCAGACCACTCTGACCAAGTTCTCTGCAGTAGGTCCCACCTGCCTAGGTGTAAAGTAAAAGAAGAGCAGCTGATTTAAGGGGGAAAATCAAACCAAACCACAACCAAAGGATGGATACATCCCATGCTTCCTCAGCCTCCAGAATCAGCAGTCTGCTGATTCAGGGTGGAAAAGGGGTTCCTGAGAAGAAGTGCCTTTTCTCCAATGCTGTTACAGTATCTTTCACTCACCTGTAACAGTGCACTTATGCCTACTCGCTAGTTTATGTAAATTCCCCATCCAGATTGTGAGCTCTTCCCGCACAAGGACCAGTGCTAGGTGCCTGCATCTCTCAGCTGCCTAGCTAGCAAACGGTTGGGCACACAGTGGTCTTTCAGTGTTTATTAAATGAATAGAGAGATGCCTTGCCTATCCTCACTTGAGCATTTGACAGAGGTTATGAAGTGCAGTCTAATCTAAATCCCATACACTACCGTGAAACCCAAATCCTCTTATTCTTGGTAGGAAAGGAGGATAGATCACAGTCCTGCAGGAGAAAAGAAAAGAAAAGAAAAGAAAAAAGCCAGTTGAGATTCCCAGCCTAAAATTCAGCTATAGTTCTTCATGTCCCCTCCGCAATTGGCTGTAACACAGGCTGAGTCATCACTCAGACATATGTTCAAAGAATTTCTCCATTCCAAACACTTGAAGTAAATGTGTGTTGGCTGGAGGGTAGCATGTTGAGGCTAAAGGGAAGCTGAGGCAGGTCTTATGTGTAATTCCATCATTTCTTACTAAAAGAAAACCCTTTTCTTATTAAGCTTCCCAAAAGGGATGGAGGAGTCACCTGGAAGGTACACATGAGAGGCGGCCCTACCTCCCTCAGCCTTGCCCATCCCAAGTGCCTCAGACTGATAAGACATTACGACCCAGGGAGCTGGGAGCAGTCCACCGAGCCACAAATGCAAAAATGGAGCTGACCAGATCCCAGACAACATTTTAAACCACAAATGAAGAATGTGACAGAAATCTGTATTCTTCCTCAAGCCCTTCCACATCCACAACCCTGCCATAACTATAACAACTCAAGAAGTTGATGCATAAAATACTGCCTGTCGTATTCAAGGTCACCGCATCCCTCCTACTCCAGGTCTAAGGGAAGGGTGCCATGGCTACGATTCCTTCACCCGAGGTAGTAGCCTCAGGAAAAGCAGAAATACTGGCCTCCGTGGCCTCCTCCCGATCCCCAGGTACAACACCCTCTACCGCAGTTCCTAAAGTTCGCCACCAGTGTCCCCGCGGCCTGAGCTTCTCTGCCCGCTCTGCGGTCCCAGAGGACCCCGCCGAACACCAAACACCGCCACTCCCTCCAGCCAACGGTGGCGCGCAGTTAAGACCACCGGCTGAGCGAGCGCAGCCACTGGGCTCCGGGAGGGGTGGCGTCTCTGAAATGCTGTACCTCGGAAGGGAAAGGAAGGGACAGCAGGATTTAGAAGGTCCGGGAAGCCCGGAGCTTCCCTCAAAGCCAAGGTTCCAAAGTCAAGGACGGCAGCTGGAAAGTAAGGTGGAAAGAAAAGTGAACGATGCCCCGGACCCAGCGCCCCTCCCTGCTCCCCTTCCGCACACTCTTCGCGGAGACCTCAGCGCCACCAACCCGGCCGAGCCACTCCCCGAAAGTCCTTCCGCCGGCCGGCCGGTCCCCGCAGCCTGGGGCTGGGGCTGGGGCTGGGGCTGGGGCTGGAGCCGGCAGGGAGGCCGGCCGGGAGCGGGATTCCGGGCGGGGAAGGCGGAACTAGCGTGGACGAGTCAAGGGTGGGGAGGGAGACAAAGTCTGCGGTGAAGAAAGAAGTCTCGAGTGAGGAGAGCCGGCTGGAGGCGGGTGAGCAGAGACCGGGGCAGCCCGCAGGGAAAGCGGCAGGCAGCTCGAGGGGCTCCGGAGACGGGAGCCCGGAGCCGGGGGGCCGGGGCCGGGTCTCACCGAGTGGGCTACGCCCCACAGGAACACGCCCACCAGCGGGTCCGCCGCCCGGAACACCTTCACCTTCTGCTGCACGAAATGCTTCTTCTTGGTTTTGGAGGCGAAGCCGAAACCCTGGCCGGGGGCCGCTGTACTCGCCGGTACGGTGGCCGGCGGGGCCGAGGAGGACGCCATGGCCTCCCGCGTACCCGACCCAGGGGAAGCCGGAGCCGGCCGCGATCGGGCTCCCGACCCCGGAAGCCGTGCTCACCTGAGCCGCCGTCACGTGACCGGAGGCGGGCCTGCAGGCGGGTGGGCGGGGCGGGACTGGCCCCGCCCCCTGGCCCCACGGCGGCTCCTGGCCCTGCAGTGTGGATGGGCTCACCTGGCGCGGCGGCGGCGCGGCGCGCGGAGGACGTGCCCCCAGGCAGGTGGTCGAGGCCGAGGGGGTACGGCCTGGGCTGGTCTGTTCACTCTTCGGTCCGGAGCTTCTCTGCTGCAAAGTCACCGCCTACTGGTTTTGCCCAGTTTCTAGGAGCGACTTCCTGGCTGAGGGTAACCCCAAAGCGTTTAACGAAATAGAACCCTTAAATGCCTGTAAGGTGTTTTAAACGTGCCTGTTTAGAAGGGTCACTTTGCATGGTTCTGGAGAGTGCCTGGAGTACTGGAAAGAAAGGGATGGCATCTAAAGGTCTAGTTTGATGCCCATTTGGAAAATTCTTAGTGATGGGGCGGGGGGGGTTTGAGGGAAAGGGAGACATTGAGAATGAATCCCAGGCTTCTGGCTGAGGGGAAGAGAGATGGTGGCGACATGAAAAGGTGAAGTTTAGGCAAGAAGAGTTCAGTTTGGAACATGGTAGGTACCTGAGGTCAATTGGACATATAGGCCCACAGTTCAGCAGAATGGTCTGTGCTGGGGATACAGATCTTATTGTTGTAGAATCTGTGGGCATGGATGAGATCTCTCAGAGAGAGCAAGGAAAGAACCAAGGGCTGGACCTTGGTGTAAACCAGCACATAAGAAGCCAGTGTGGCTGGGTGACTGAGTGGGGATCCATGCACCAGGAAGTGGCTGGTTCAATTCCCAGTCAGGGCACATGCCTAGGTTTCAGGCTTCATGGCAGGGGTGGGAGGGGGTGGGGGGATGAGGGGTGCAGATATTTCTATCTTTCTCTCCCTCTCCTTTCCTCTCTCAAAATTAAAAACAAACACATTTTTTTAAAGTCTTAAAAAAATAAGACTTCTGGGAAAAGACTGAGAAGGGGTGGCCAGAGAAGGAAAGGAGCCAGGAGAGAGCGCAGGGGCACAGAAGCCAAGAGAGTGGTGTTTCAAGAAGGACTGAGTGAAAAGCACTGTCAAATGTTACAGAGAGGTGAAGCAAGACAAGGATGGAGAAGTAAGTGCCAATTGTACTTGGCAACTAGTGACTTTTGGAGCAGTTTCACCAGAACAAGAGCCAGATCAAAGTGGGTTGAAGAAATGAAGTGGGATTTTTAAAAATTTTTTTGGAAATTTGGTATTAAGAAAACAAGATAGGGCATCTCTTAAAGAGAACCACACAGTAAAGAGAGGGACTTTTAAGGGAGGCCTTAGAAGGAGAAGGGAAGCCTTGGCTGGTATAGCTTAATTGGTTGGGTATTGTCCCATGCACCAAAAGGTTGCTCCTTGAATTCCCTGTCAGGGCACATGCCTGGGTTCTGGGCTTGATCCCAGAAGAGGGCATGCAGGAGGCAGCCGATGAATGCTCTCACATTGATGTTTCTCTCTTCTCCTGTCCTTTCTCTCTCTCAAAATCAATAAAAATATTTTTGAAGTAAAAATGCAAAAAAAAACAAAAACCAAAAAACAAGAAAACAAGAAAGGAAGAAATTATTGAGACAGAAGTTCACAAAGAAGATGCAAATTGCCTAAGTCTGCATCACTTTTAGTTACCTTATTCTATACTAGAGGCCTGGTGCATGAAATTTGGGCATGGATAGGGTCCCTAGGCCTGGCCAGCAATCAGGGCCAATTGGAGCCTTCTGGCTGCCAGCTGGGGCCTTTCTTCCACGCCACCCTCTTGTCTGCGCACATCATAGCAAGTGATCGAACTCCCAGTCTCCAAGTTGAACTCCTGAAGAGACACTTTGCATATTAGCCTTTTATATATATAGATAATAAAAGCCTAATAATACTAAGTGTCTGACTGTTCATTCAACCAGTCGCACTGATCACCAAGGGGCAGATGCTCCAACCAGTAGGTTAGCTTGCTGCTGGGGTCTGGCCAATAGAGACTGGACAAGAGGGGCTGGACATGCCCTGGAGCCCTTTTGCATTCCCTCCTAGGCCAGTCAATCTCCCATGGTTCCTCCCCGGCTGGCCCCCAAGTGCCCCATCGAAACTGGGCGAGACAGGCTGGACACGCCCTGGAGCCCTCCCATGGTTCCTCCCAGTTAGGTCTGTGCCCTCTCACAATCCAGGACCCTTTGGGGGATGTTGGAGAGCCAGTTCTGCCCAATCCCCGCAGGCCAGGCTGAGGGACTCCACTGGTGCATGAATCTGGGCACCAGGTCTCTAGTTTTATATATCAAGCTCTGAGTGTCTCAAGAATGAAAAATCTAGAAGTTGCTTTAACCTAGAGAAGGGAGATGTACCACTTGTTAGAAGGAAGAGAAAAAGGAAAGGATCTGTGTAGATATATGTAAGTAAGATGGTGTGTGTATGGGGGGGGATGAAGAAGTTCATGTTCCATAACCTTAATTTTCCCCTTTTTTTAAAAAAAATGTTTTTATTGATTTTTTAGAGAGAGAGAGAAAGAGGGAGAGCTAGAAACATCAAAGAGAAACATCAGCATCAATTGGTTGCCTTTTGCACACTCCCTAGAGATCAAGCCCACAACTTGACCAGGAATGTGCCCTGACCAAGAATCAAACCATGACCTCCTGGTTCATGGGTAGACGCTAAACCACTGAGCCACACCAGCCAAGCTAAATTTCCCTTTAAGGAAGACAGAGTTGTTGCTTATAAGAGAAGATGAGAAGGGGTCTTGAGGAGTAAGGGTTTAGACTAGTTGCCCTGGGGGTAGGAAACTGTAAGGATACACAGAAGAAAGGTTAAGCAGCAGGAAAGGTCCAGTTAGGTCTGCAGGCTTTATAGCTGTCCCAGTGTTTTCATTGTGCAATTGACCCCATTCATCTCAGCAGCTTTGAGGCATGAGTAGAGGTAGGGGTGTGCTCTAAAGTGGATGTAAGGGAGATGATTGTGATAGATGGTCATGGGACAAAAGAACTGAGCTGTTTGCAAAGACAGGATAGAGACATACTGGAAAGGAACAGAATTGATGCTGGGACTGAGGAGATGGTCTGGAGTGGAAATGAGAACAGAATATTATTTTTTTGTTAAAAGTTACCAACAACCACCTGGCCTGTGTGGCTCAGTTGGTTGAGCATCATCCCCTATACCAGGAGGTTGTGGTTCAATTCCTGGTCAGGGCAAATGTCCTGGTGTGGGCTCGATCCCCAGTTCGGGGCATGTAGGAGGCAGCTGATCAATGATGTTTCTCTCCCATTGATGTTTCTTTCTCTCTCTCTTTCCCTCTCCCTCTTCCGTCCTCTCTCTGAAGAAAAAAAAAAATTACCAACAACCTAGAAAGATGCCCACCAATAGTGGAATGGTTGAATAAATTCTAGGATAAATAGCGCTGGCCAATGTGCCCAGTGGTTAGAGCATCGACCCTAGCACCGAAGGGTCAAGGGTTTGACTCTCAGACAAGGGCACATATCTGAGTTGCAGGTTCAACCCTGCCCAGGTTAGGGCGTGTGTTGGAGGCAAACAATTGATGTGTTTTTCATATCGATGTTTTTCTCTCACTCTCTCCCCCCAAACACCCATACTTTCTCTAAAAATCAATGAAAAAATATTCTCAGTTGATTAACAACAACAAATTATAGGATAAATATGTGAAATTATATATATATGGATAAATATATATGGAGATATATATGATGTTTTAATAATGTAAATCTATGTATATTGACATGAAACGATCTCAGGATATATTGGCAAGTGTGGGGGAGGATACTCTGTGTGTAAATATATAGGAAAACATCTGGAAGGATATATATAGCACACCGTCAAATGCCATAATATGCAAGGAAAGGAGAGACAGGGGAAGGAAAAGATTTACACCACCATACAGCCATCATTGAATTTATTTTATTTTAAAGGTATCTATGTACATCAAATAAATACACACTGGGGTTTGTGCATTTTGGTCTTCCACACTGGCATGCAACATTTGGCAGATGTGTGTGGGCAGGCCAGGGGCCCCTTGTGGTAACCCTGGCTCTCTGAAAGGGATGCAGGGAGTGTCGGGGGGAGGAGGAAGATGTAGCGTGAACCTTCTGGTGAAGGCTTTGTGTGTGTGTTGTTTCTGATTAATGTAAGTGAATTATATTTCTCTTACATCTTGCTAAAGAGAAGGCTGCTTCCTCTGTCATCTCCCTCTGCATCTGCCCTACACCTTCACATTCCCTTATGTGTTTTAAAAGAATCATTTGGTGGCAAGATTACATAAAACCCACTGGATTCTTAAATGTCCTCCTGGCAAATACTAGCACACGTCTACAGGTGCACAGGTATCTTCTTCCTCCCCAACTGGGTCTCCGAGAGAGACTGGCTCATCCACCCACCTTTTCCCTCTTTGCTTGAGTTGCAAGCTTAGGACAGGGGAGTCAGATTGAACTCCATTCCTCAGAGCAGTGGTTTTCAAACTACTCTACAGAACTCTCAAAGTTTCTTAGGACTGTTCAAGGACTCCTCAGTGAGTGAAGCATTTACTACCAAACAAAGAAAATGCAAACTGCCCAGCTCTGCATCACTTTTAGTAATTTTTTTTAATATTAGGGTTCTATATAAGATTTCTTTTGAAAAATGTTTGAATATCACTGCGTTGGATTTATTACACATCCCTCTGGCATTTCTCCCCGCCCCACGGCATTTCTCCTTAATTGCTAAAAGGGAGAAAGTACTTCTTTCCTTGAAGGAGTCCTGGGCTAGCACAGCCTCTCACTATGAGCTTTGTTTCCTGACTTAGAAGCTAGAGGATGGTTGCCCTGCTGCTGGCGGATCCTCGATAAGACTGGATATCTGGGCATCGGACTTCCTTAATTTGGACTGGCTTGTGACCTCCATTCTCCATCCCTGCAGTTACCTGGAAAACCACCCTAGCACCATGTAGAAGGAAAAGACGTCTGAAACCAAAACAATAGTCCTATCCATTACACGGGGGTCGAGGGACTTGGGGGGAAGAGACACCCAGTTCCAGTCCTGGGGTTCCCCCCACTCTGGAAAATCTGCCCCTTTCTTTAAAGTGCACTTACCAGATGGAGATATTATAGAAGGAACTCTGTGTAAAGAAAAAAGCACACGTTTGTTACGTGTATATTGGGGAAAAGGCAGGCTCCAGCTTGAAAGAAAGGCATCGCAAGATAGACATTTTGCCAATGAACTGGAAGCCCCCAAACCAAAAGGTGGAGATGGGAAGAAATGCATCCCAATATGGGGCAGAGAAAGGAACCCAGCTCCTCACCATGGCAAAAATACTTAGGAATTTCCCAGCCTGTTCACCCTCAACCCAAAGAAGCACTCATTTGACTGTGCTTGCCTGTGACTATCACCATGGACAGATGAGCAACTATTTGACTGTCAGAAGGGTCTGCCTCCTCAGCCTTTCAGAATATTTCAAAGCATTGTAGGTTCTGGTCAGGACTCTGGGATCAAGAATATCAAAAGGAGTATTGAGGAGAAAGGGAAGTGGTCCCTTGAGCAATCTCTGTTCTTAGTCATCCAGGAGATCCAGGAGAGAACAGGAAGAGGGAGGCAAAAGGCAGACTTCAAGGGCAGAGGTGCACACCTGGAATCCCTCGATTCGGGCGAAGGGTGTATGAAGAAAATTCTTCATATAATTTAGTAGTCCACTTTCCCTCCCCTGTGCTATATGTGAAAGAGAAGGGAGGAAGAAGAGTCTATTTCTGTATCTTTTTATGATGTTAAGACATTCTTCTGCTTAAGGCTTTGTGTGTGTGTGTGTGTGTGTGTGTGTGTGTGTGTGTGTGAAGGGTCACAACCCTCTAGCTCCCGTTTTACCTTTTATCATCTCCGTGACTAACACCACACAGTGTGAGAGACGCATATGTGAGAGAAAGAAGAGCCATTTGCCCTCCTCCCTCTTCTCCCAAATGAGGAGGGTATACTATGTTTAGAAATTGCTAAATACATCATTAGATACTTAGAGAGAGTAAGACAGAAGAGAGACATAGTAGCAGCTTTTGATATATCGATACAAAGAGATACAGAGTAAGAGAAGACATCAAACATAGTATAGTCGAACAACAAGGGTTGGGGGAGGGAGTTAGCATCAGAGACCACAGGTTTGCAGCATGCTGAGAGAAGAGGCCTCAGTCCCTCTTAGAAACTGGGGAGAAAGAGAAAGAGGTTGTGAGCAACCACCCGCTGCCCAGCCACGGAATAGGGACAGGGTGACATTTGTACAGACTTTGGTTTACAGTTCTGTTCCTTTAATACCAACAACCGGATACTATCCTCCCAAACCCCCCTCCACCACCTCAGATTTTCCTAACTCCTCCTCCTCCATTCCTCCTTCTTTGTTTCTCATGCCTTTCTGCCTACATGTGCCCGGCCAGCTGTCTTGGAAAACCCCCTGGAGAGAGCTCGGTTTGGATGCAGCCCAGTAAGAGACTGGCTGTGTGTCCTCTCATTCCTTGTTCTCCAAGGACCCAAAGTGGACCATAAAACGGGATCACAGCCCCCAGTTCTGGCCCTAAAGCCATCGTGGCGAGGAGCTTGGTGACACACAGGAACCAGGAAGATGCCTGTGCTGCTACAGGAGAGGACCTGGGGCCTGAGGTGGAGAAAGGAGCGGGTCTTGGAGGTGCAGACACGGCTGTTTTCTACCTCCTCTGAGCAAGATGAAAGAGGAGTGCTAACACTCCTCTAACAAAACATTAGACTCCTGGGGTATTTCCTAGAACTCCTTTGTAAAATACAGATATAAGGAGAATAGGACACAGGTGAGGAATAAATCAAACATCTCCTTTACTGGAGATGTCTTGGAAAATACCTATTCATCCAAAATTATTTTAAGGTGGAGGCGGAGGGAGGGTTGAGATGATCTTCCAAAGCCTTCTAGGTATCTACCCAAGATCCCTGGCCTGTGTGTGACTCTGAATCCACCCCCTCTCGCTTCTTTTAACATGTGGCAGTGACCCCTAGTGGCAGAAAGGCAGTACACTGGTTACTCCTCTGGCCAAAAGGAAAGTATGTATAAGGGGGAAGGGAGGTGACGACTTGGAGGAACAAAAATGTGGCCCCTACAAAGGAAATGCAGGAGTTGGGGACAAGTATCTAGTAAAAGTGTTGAGATTATTAAGAAAGTGGAAGAAACAAGAGGTGAGGGCAAGAAAGGCAACCTGAGGCTGGTCCGAGGAAGAAGCCTGAAGCTACCTGAAAGTGCAGGTACACCGCAGTCTGTATGGGAGATTAGCTGGCTGCTGTCTCTTGGTGGAGAGGGAAGAGCTTGGCCTGGTCCTCAGCCTCATAGCCGCATGGCAAGTCACTCCTGGAAGAAGAGACCCAGCCTAATCACAGCACTGTCAGCTCCGTAGAAATGAAAGCATTCCTGTCACTTTGCTCTCATAGCATTCCTGTGAAGCGGTGAAGGGCAGGGACTATTCTGGTTTTACAGGAATACAGGGAAAAGCAAGGCCAGAGAGATGGAACTGACTTGCTCAAGGTCACAAAGTTCCCAGAGGTAAGAGAGAAACCAGGGCATCAGGTGTCCGTGCATTTCCCACCAACCCCCATCACTGGGCTAGGGGGAAGCCTCAGATGGGATTGGAGGAGGGGGCATATTCTGCATCGAAGCAGGGGCAGGACTGGATCTCCTAGACCACACAGTGATGGCAAAAAAGATTCTCATTTCCTCCTACTTCCCCAAAAGGCTCCAGGGAACTTCTAACTAGGGCATGAGGGACATTTAGTCATTTCTTCTGGTCCCACCCAAAGAACCCAAGAGCAGTGGGGATGGGTGTACCTGTTGTCATTGATATCTGTGGCATTTCCTGAAGAGATCGTCATTGAGAACACAGGATTAGAAGAAGAAAAAGGAGATTGGGCATTAGAAACAGTCTCCCCAACTCCTGAAAGGAAGGGCGGTGTGTACACTGTAGGTACAGGTCACTTATACTTTTTGACTTGCCCTGGGGATCCTAAAGGCTGGTGACCCATCTTTCTCACTCACCGTTGTCCATGCTGGTCTTCTGGTAGGAAGCCAAGGTGCCTCCAGAAGACATGGCCCCGTTGCTGGCACAGGAGTTTGCAAAACTGGATGGAACAGAGCAGAGAGATGCAGCTTCTGGCACTCTCTCTGCCCTCCGCCCCCCACTTCACTATGCCAAGGGCACATCCATATCCTCAGGGATGGAGCCATGCATCTACTCCTCAGAGAATAGAAAGCAAACATGGTGGCAGGCTGGGAAGGCAGATGCCCACCTTCTAAAGATTAATGAGAGAGAATTAATGAAGCTACTTAGGAGAAGAATCAAGTTTCACCCAATAACTGACCAAACCTTATGCCTTATAGGGTCTTGGGTTGGGGTTCCCGCCTATGCCCTTCATCACTCACTACATATCTGAGGTGGAGCTAGGTGCAGCCTGCAGGTACAAATTCTGGTAGTTCTGGAAGAGGCTGTTGGTATAACTGATGCACTCGGGGCTGCGGGTGCCATAAGGGTTGGTGGGTGAGGATGCTGGGTAGTGGCCAGGCCGGACGGGTTTGGCTGTAATAAAGAAAGGAAAGTTGGAGTTGAACTGAGTTGCTTATAAGATAACCCTGCGCACCAATCTGTGCACCAGTAGCTCTCTGTGGGCCTGGCTGCTCCATGCCCAGTGCCCAAAGGCAATCCGTGGCCCAGGGGCCCATCTGTGGCAGGACGCTGAACACTTGCCTTGTCGCCACAGCAACGAAGCAAGCATTCTGCCAGGCCGCTCACACTGCCTGCTCTCACTGGCCACCACCTCCCCTTCACCCCTCCCTCAGGACTGGGGGACTCATGCAGGGCTGAAAGGACTGGGCACCGCCATCTTTGTGACATTATGATGGTTAATTTGCATATTACCCTTTTATTATATAAGATTTACTTTTATACTTTGGGGGGTGGGTATGGTTGGGAGTGGGCAGGAGAATAAAAACCAATAATGCAGTTTCTTGACACTGAGGAATTTCCCCTGGTGGTAACCCCACCTTACCTACTGCCATCCACTCCCCACTCACCAATCTGGGCAGAATGGCCTCTCTTGCCTGAGCTCTTGTACCGAACGGCCTCCTTAATGCGGTCTACCTCCTGCTGGTACCGGCGCTTGTCCTTCATGGCGCCCTCCTTGGCCTCCTTCAGTGCACCCTCCAGGGCCTTAACTCTCTCAGCCGTAGCCCTAAGTCGTTTTTCCAATTTAGGAAGCTCACAACGCAGATCTGCATTGTCACGTACCAGCTGCGGGGTGAGCCCCAGGGAAGAGGCAGAAAGAAAGGCAGGTGAGCCAAGACAGAGCCCGCAGTGGCGTGTGGGGTGCGGGTGGGGAGAGAGAATAAAGAAAAACGGAGTCAGAGGATGTGGAGGTCATGATGTTTCCCTCTGCCTAACTTGCTGTTTTAGCCAGCTCTTTCCTTTTCCCTGAGCAAACGATGGTCAGGCATCATGAAACATCATGTTGTTTTCTGGGCAGCAAAACGTGCCAACTCCACTGGAGCCCACAACTCCTGTGATAGCACCCTGTCCCCGTCTCCTCCTGGCCTAGAGATGCCCCCCCACCTCCGTCCCCAATATCTCCCAGCTGGTGCCAAATCAACAGCCCCAGGGCAAACATGGGAATGAGGCACCCTCTGGCCCAGGATGGCTTAATGGGCATGCGCAGGGAGGGGCAGCAAGAGCACAGCAGCAGTTTGGAGGGTGGATATGGCATTGAGTGCAGGTGAGGTACAGTGCAGAGCAGGAGCAGAAGCTGGAATACAGGAGCCCCACCCCACCCTTCTGTCCCCACACATACACACGATGCTCCATAGGAAGGAAAGAAAATGTTTGAGATTCACAAACATTTGTGCTCATTACCTTCACAGTCAGGGATTTCCTGAGCTGTCCCTCCCCCCTTAAATTAAGCTACAGGTAGCAGCCACCTTGAAGCCAGAAGAGATGTCCTGACCTTTTTACAGGGCCTCCCATGTGACCAGGGGCACTATCGTTGGCCAAAGAACCGGCCTTGGAAGACAGCAGGGAAATCAGTGTGACTGGCAATGCTGGGAGAATGGACAGAGCTGGAAACACTTCTGTACCCCTTTAGTTTTGGACAGTTTACAGATTACAAACAGTGTTTTGCTGGGGCAATAACTTAGTTTAATGGGGCTGTAGCCTCGGCCGTTTAAGATCTGATTAATGAACAAGTTTCTACCTCTCATTTCCCCTTTAGCCTTGTGTCCGCTGAAGTAGGAAATTTTGAGAGTCCTTTCTCCTGTGAGTGAGTATCTTTTGGAATTTGGGATTTGGAGCAGAGGCATAGTCTTCAATGGGGGACTGGGGAAAGGGGAGAAACAGCCCGTGGTTTCCTGACGTATGCCACAGCGTGGAGGAGCATGGAGGACATTTTGCTGAGTGACATACACCAGTCTCCAAAGGATAGATACTGTATAACGCCACTTCTACGCCTGGTCAAAATCATGGGGAAGGAAGGAGAATGGCAGGTGCCAGGGGCTGGGGGAGCAGGGAAGTAGGAGTTATTGTTTAGTGGACATAGAGTTTCAGTTCTCCACAATGAAAAGAGTTCTGGAGGAAAATGATTAAAGTGGTAAATTTTGTTATGTGTATTTTACAATAAAAATATTTGGTGGGAAAGGCAATATAATATGCATTTTGATAGAGAAGGAAAATGAACACGCAGAAATTAAAAAGAATGGCAGAACCGATAACAAATGTTTCTTCCGTCTTTCAACTTCCTATAAAATTATACATTTTTCTAATAAGCAAAGGGAAAGAGACGGTAGCAAAGTCGTCTGCAGTTTACCACGAGGCCATAGTTCTGTGATTTTTGTCATTATTATTATTTTTAAATGTATTGAATGTTTGCTATATGTGCTGGACAGTATACTGGAAGGAAAATAAGTTTAAGGTCCAGTTTAGTGAGACTATGGAATTTTAAAGTGGATTTGAAAGGAAGGGAATAAAGTAGAGGTAGGGGTTTATTTTATGAATCAGTTAAAAGAGCCAGCTAGTTGCACCTGTCTTCAAGGCTCAGCTCTTTGGCTCTGTCTGCACCAAACATTTCCTGTCCTGACTCCTTTGGACTGCCCATCTACCTCCCCACCCCATACCTTTGACACCCAGTCATCCACCTAAGGAACCGCAGCAGCAAGGAGGGCGACAGAGAGGCAGTGACTTAATACACAGGGCCCATGGGGGCTAGATGGGCCATCTAGAGCAGCAGACGCCAACCAGTGGTCCGTGAGGTCCGAAGGGTTGGTGACCACTGACCTAGAGGACATCACTGAATTTCCCTGCATGCCTGCCCCAGGCCTAGGCAGATGGAGTTCTCTCCGTCTCTTCCTATGACAAAGCCCAACTTCCCTGGCTGCTTCGTGCCTCGCTGCTTTCTATCTCTGGCTAACATCTGACCAGCATTCCTGGTGTATCGCACAGCCCATGCCTCTGAAACCTCTCTCCATTTCAGCCTTTCACTCCCAACAATATAGGCCTCGAGAAGAGAAGAGAAGAGAAAACAGGCATGGAACAAAGAAAAAGGTAAACGTGGAACCAAATCTGGTATAAAGAAGGGCTTAGTGGGGAAAGTAAGGAAAACATGCAAGGAGATTTTCCTGCATCCAAGGGGTCTCGGGGATTTGGTATCCCAGGCACCTGGCCTCAAAGAGTTCTCTTCACTCCTTTCTCCCACTCTTACCTGTTTGTGAACCTTTGTAAGCTGTTCCAGGTTGTTCTCAAGAAAGGAAATCTTCTGCTTTTGGGAGTGAATCCCCCCACTGTCCTCGGGCTCCATTTCTGCACTCTGATTAAAGACAGAGGGAGACACGTGGCTGTCTGGAAGCCAAACGGGTCCCACCCAGACCTAGGCCACGCCAGCCCACAGCAGACCGAAGGGCCGGAGGACCGAGAATAGAAGGAGAGATGGGGGCTAGGAAGAGCCCGAGCGAGGAGGGCACTCACTTTCTTGACTCGAGTCGTGACGTCTTGAACGAACAGTTTGCGAAGGTTGTGAAGGGTCTGGAGTTCCCGGGCCTGGAAAGAAGGATGAAAGACTAGGGTAGCCCCATACCAGGTCAACCATTTACTCTGAAATGACTGGACCTGTCAGTCTACCCAGTCAGGTGAGTCTCTCCTCCTTTAGGAAAAGAGGTGTTCTAATTATGCCACAGACTGACTTTGCCGAGGGCAGGAGGAACGGGGCTAGGAAGAATCGGGGGAAGAGATGAAGCCCCCTCCACCCCACGAACTCAGCACAGACAGAAACCACTCACAACGGTCTCCTCCAGGCCCTTGAGGTCCTGCTTGGACTGCTCATGTCGCTCGTACAGAAATCTGGGGGAGGAGCAAAACAGAAGATTCTCTCAGGATTCTCCTCCCACTGCCTTTCCTTTTACATTGTTTAATCACCTATTATACAAGTTACCCATGTTCACTGTGCAGAAATTAGAAAAGGTGGAAAAAAAGATAAGGAAGATGAGTTTCATAAAAAGCCCATGATTCTACTATAGACAGATCGAACCACCATTAACATTTTGATATCCGTCTTGCCAGACTCTTCTTTTTCTATTCGTGTACATCCCGTAAATATTTTATGGGACCATTAACATATTGTTTTGTAACCTGCTTTTTACACTGAACATCACAAACATCTTTTCCTATCAGCTAATATTCAATCGAGGTCACTTCCGAAAGTCTCCTTTTTTCCCCCTTCCCTACCCCATCAAATTATTCTTTTGAGGCATTTGCTTTCTGTGGTCACCATATTCACATCTACACTGCACCCAGCCTCTGCAGGAGCGGCTGAGTCGCAGGCAGCCTCCGTGGCTGCTGGTCTGCAGGCGCTCCGGGCACTCACGTCAGCTCCTGGAGTTTGGTGCTCTTCTCCTGTTCTTCGTTCTTCAGCTTCTCGTAGTCGGCCTGAAGCTTCTCCAGCTCTAACTGGAGCTTCTGGTTCAGGCTGTGGTGGGCAAGAGGTATGGAGACAACAAAAAGATGTGAATAACGGAGAAAGGGAAGACCAGTCCTCAAACATTTTCCCTTTTGAACGAGTGAGTCCCATTAGATTTGATGTATCACCCTTCAAATATAGGCAGGCCCAGGCCACTGTTTCCATGACAGAGCAAGGAACCCCGAGCTATCTAGTCAGAAGAGCCTCAAGGATTGGGATGAGGCCTTACTCCTGTACCTCCTGGAGCTGGGCTGCAAAGTTGGGTCATTGTTGGGGGAATGACACATGGACGTTAAAGAATAGGACCCGAGGGAGCACTTGAGTGGGCACAGCTGGGTAAGAGGACCGGTAGAGACCAGAGCCGCCCTCGGGAATTCTTACTCTTTGAGCTCATCAATGATCTTTTGCTTCTCGTTGATCTCGTCCCGGAGCCGGGCCAGCTGCCGGTAATGGGCCTCCCGGTGACTCTCCATTTGCAGCTCCAGGGCCTTCTAGAAACAACACCACCCCACGCTCAAGGCCAGGCTCCCCAACACCAGCTCAGTGAGGGTCTCCACAGCCCTGCCAGGCCTGCCATCCCCGACCTTCCCTACTCACCTTCACTTCGTCTGCGTCCTGTGTGTCCGGCTCCTTGTCCTTCAAGGCCACTTCATGCACAGTTTCTAAAAGAGGGAAAGACAGCTTACACTGCACCCACCTCCACCAGGAACAACTTCACATTGTGACCAGACCTCAAGGCAGGGCAGGGCACGTCTACCCAGAATGGGCCCACGGGGGTGTTCTTGTGGGGTAGGACAGCCCAGTGGGATTACAGCAGGGACAGAGACCATGGAGTGTTTATGGTCCGTGTACAATAAGCTACATGCAAAAACTTGCTAGGCAGCATGTGAGTTGGTCTCCATCTGGGGGAGTGTGCAGTTGGGTGGTTTCTTTCGAGGTTTGTCACGTTCAGCTCCCCGCCCCCTCTGGGATCTCACTCCCCAGGATGGATGGGGTTGGAGGTTTAAGAAGGCCTCACCCTGGGCCTGGAGCTTGGCCAGCTCATCACTCAGGGAGTCATAGGACTCTTCCAGGTGCCGCTTCTTTAGCTCCACGCTCTGCATGTATTCCGTAAGCGAGCGGATCTTGGCCTCGTGCTGGTGGGGGAGGGTTGGCGAGAGGAAGAGGATGGATGGGGCAAATGTCACCACTCTGGGCAGCACAGACCTCTGTAAACTCCAGCTCTCTCCCCAGGCCCTCTGCTTCTGCTATGCCTTCCAGGAGGATGCAAAGTCAGGGCCCATGCTTTCAGAGACCCTCTCTTTAGAGCCCATCAGCTTAGAGGCGAGTGTCCCTGCCGAACCTTCACTTCTCTGGCCCAGACCCTCCCCCACTACCCCAGCTCTTCTGTCCTTGACTTCCATTGGCCCTAGGCACCTGACATAAAGGTAGGTGCTAGAAGTTCTGTCTCATAACCTCAGAGTCACGCTCTTTCTCCCACAGCAACCACAGGCTCTCAACCTCTGGCACTCACTTGGGAGATGAGGAGCTGGCAGGATGAGAGCTCCCGCCCAGTCACCTCCATCTTGCGATGGCATTCGACCTGGAGGTTCTCCAGCTGCCGGCACCGCTTGACCACAGACTTGACCTCCGATTTGATTTTGCTGATGTAGAGTCGGGCCACGGTGAACTCCTCCTCGATGGCCCCACTGATCTCCACTGGCTGAAGGGGGCAAGGGAGGGAAGAGGTGCTCACTGCGGAAAACCTCTTATCCATTCCTTCCACTTTGCTTCTCCCCGTACACACCACATGCATAGGGGCCCAGGTGGGACAGGTATTCTCCAAACAACTTTTAGCAGCTCTGTCACCTGGCATTTCACACTAAATCCCTCTACCTGCATTCAGAGATCCAATCCCAACAGTCCACCTCTTCCATCTTATAAAGCAATATGATTTTCTTTTTCAGTCAAACAGTTCTGCCTGATCACCCACATGGATCACTGTCCTTGCCACAGATTTGCATATATCATTTCTCACTCTGTGTCCCCATCTCTAACCCCAGCTATAACCACATCTCCATTGCTGCTGCTTCTTCCCTCTCCCAGCCCCCCCCTTTTTTTTTTGAGAGAGGGAGAGAGACTTTTAATGAGTTTATTTGAGCCAAACTGACCACATATGCCAGGGAACGGGTCTCATATGCTCCTCCATTGCTTCTTTACTTAGCACCCTTTAGAGGTATATTTTCAGTTGGGTCTATGCAAGCCTCTACTTGTTTCCCTGGGTCTAGTTTGAGGGCGTGTTTCCTGGATCCGTGGCCCGCCTTCCTCAGTGGCCCTGACAGCCGGATTCTCCTGTCTTGCATCTCCCACCCATGGCCAGAGCAGAAAAGGCCCGAACAAAACTGCTGCCTCTTCTCCACTCACCAGCTTAATCTCCCCATTGCCCACGATGACGCTGAACTCGCTCAGGTCCTTCATCAGCCCATTCAGCACCTCAGCAATTCGTTTCCGCTGGTGTCCACTGACTTCCTGTAGCCGCTGCAACTCAGACTCCAGGGACAGCATGGTGGCCTGGGGACAGCCCCTCAGTCACCCCATCACCATCTTCCTGTTACCCTCCCCAGCCCAGGCAGGGGCCTCTCCCTTCATGCATGACCCTGAGGGCTTCTGCGAAGAGAACTCAGGCCCAGCAGAAGGGCCTGGAAGAGAGAGGGATCAGGAGGACAAAGTGCAGTGAGCAGCGGTGGGAGCGCCTCACAACACACTGAGCACCAGGGCAGAGGTGCAAACACAGTGCAGCCCAGGAGGGAAGCAACAGTCCCTTTGGATGGAGAGGATGCCTGAGGCCAGGGAGCTCCTGGACCCCAGTCGGCCACTCACCACCTTCTGAGACAGCTCATCCACCAGAAGCTGGTTCTGCTGGCTCTTCTCCTCCACCTCCTGGGATTTCTGGTCATAGTTGACGGCCAGCTCCTCCAGGGCCTGCAACACTTCCTTCACCTCATCCTTCGCAGCGTCATTCTCTGACTGCAGGTGGCTCAGCTCCCGCTGGACCTTCTCATTGTCTCCTCGCGTGGACACCAGCAGCTGCAAGGGAGAGGGGAGGCAGGTGAGGGAGTCTGCTGCAGAGTGACCACTTCTGTGGCCCCTGCTCTAGGGAAGCTGAGCCCCCCGCCCAGGCATGGCTCTAGGAGAGAGGCAAGGGCCAAAGTGAGAGTCAGGAGGAAGTGGGCTTTAGACTTCTTGGAAATAGGGCAAGAGAATGAAGAAGCATCAAAATGCCATAGTTTGAGCTTTAAGCAAAGCCCTGGTTAAGTCTCCAGACCTCCACAGTTTTGGGGTGACTAAATCCTAGCAGAATGCCCCTTCTCCCATCTGAGAGGTCCTTGTTATGCCTTCGAGGGACGAACACAACCCCCTCTCCTCTCATGTCGTCCCTCCTCCCCATTACCTCCTCCTGGTCCAGCATTTGCTGCTTGAGCTTCTCGATGAGCTGGCTCTGCTGGTTGATCTCATCGTCCTGTTGGAGGCAAGGGGGAACATGGAGTGAAGGGATGGACCTTTGGGTTTGAGGGAGAGACAGGATCCACATACAGTGCAGATAGTTTAGGTTTTGAGTCACCATATCCTAAAAAGACGTCTGAATTTCCTCAGTTTATTTCCTCAACTCCTGTCCTCACTTTAAATTCCTTTTTTCCTGGGAGTTGGTATAATCTTGACAGTATATAGCAAAAGCCTTAAAATATTCCTGTCTAAAATATCCCACTCAATCACTACATTCTATCCAAATCATTCAAAAGCAAAGTCTCATTATAATAGCAAAACAGCCAAAACCGGTTAGGCCCAGTGGATAGAGCGTTGGCCTGCAGACTGAAAGGTCCTAGGTTCGATTCTGGTCAGGGGCATGTATCTTGGTTGCGGGCACATCCCTAGTAGGGGGTGTGTATTGATGTTTCTAGCTCTCTGTCCCTCTCCCTTCCTCTCTGTAAAAACAAAAATAAAAACAAAAACAAAAACAAAACAATAAAATATATAGTAGCAAAACAAACAATACCAAAAAGAAAGGAAGGAGTCCTGTAATAGTTAAATACATTCTAATACACAGACCATTAGACAGCCATTTTAAAACACTTTTATGGCCTGGCCAGCATGGCTCAGTGGTTGAGCATCAACCTATGAACCAGGAGGTTAATGGTTCAATTCTAGGTCAGGGCACATGCCTAGGTTGTGGGTTCAGTCCTGTGTAGGGCATGTAGGAGGTAGCCAATCCATGGTTCTCTCTCATCATTGATGTTTCTCTCTCTCTCTCCCCCTTCCTCTCTGAAATCAATAAAAATACATTTTAAAAAATAGTTCTATGAAGAACTGTTAACACAGTAGGAAATTGCTCATGACAGAATATTGAATGAAAAAATCTAATTCAGTTACATATACAGTATATTTCAATTACTAATACATGGTATATGCACAGCAAAAGGCAAAATATTAATAGTGTGATTTCTGAAGAGTGGGATGATGGGTGACTTTAATTGCCTTCTATGTATTTGTATTTATCTCCCACATTTTCAATAATGGGCATTTTACCCCTCTTAAAATCATATAGAGCAGTATAAGCTAATTTTTTTTTTGTTTGTTTGTTAATCCTTACCCAACATATTTTCCCATTGATTTTTAGAGAGAGTGGAAAGGAGAGGGAGAGACAGAGAGAAACATTGATGTGAGAGAGACACATCAATTAGTTGCCTTCTGCACACACCCTGACCAGGGCTGAAGGAACCAACAACCGAGGTATGTGGCCTTGACCATAATTGAACCCGGGATCCTGCAGTCCATGGACCGACACTCTATCTACTGAGCCAAACCGACTAGGGCATAATTTTTTAACTCCTCATTTCTCCTTCCACTGGGCTCATTCAGTGCCCTGCCTGATTGTCCTTACCTTGTCGTCCAGCTGCTTGTAGAGGCGGCGGATCTCCTCCTCGTATTTCTGCCGCTCCTCAGGCGCGATGCGCACCACGATGGAGGAGTTGTCATTCAGAGGGGTCTCCTCACAGATCTCTGCTCCCAGGACTGCATCCTCACCAGCCAGACGCTCTGTCTCAGGCACATTCTCTCCTGGCAAAGGGGCAGAACAAAGTGAGGGGTGGGAGAAGGGAAAACTGCATCCATCTGTCCTTCCTCCCTCACTCCTCAGCACCTGCAGGCCTCCATCACTCTTGCTAAGTGGACCTTTTCGGGGGTCTGGGGACATGGTAGTCTGGCTCTCTCCCTTTCCCTGATGACTACTGCTCCACTGCACCTCTCCCTGAACACAGCCCTCCTTGGAGATTGGCCTGACCTTAAGCACCACCCCAGACAGGCTCTCAGGCTCCCTAAGCCCCCCTCCTCCCACCACCTCTCCTGCCCACAGAGCTCTCTAACCATTGCGCCAACGGCTCAGCTCAGCCTCCAGTTTTGCAATTGTCTCCTTCTGAGCCTTTGTCTTCTCCTTCTCCTTCTCATATTTCTTCTTCCACTGCTCAGCAGTCAACTCCAGATTCACAGAGGCGGTGTTCTTAATGGTCTTTGCCCTGGGTGAGGAGAGGGGATCATGGTGAGGAGATCTCCCTTACGGCTTGCCGGATGCTGGCCTGATGCTGGAGAGCAAGAGTGGCGGGGGCTGGGCAGGGAGCTGGGGACACTGCCACTGACCGCTGCCCAAACATCAGGGTGGACTTGGTCTCTGCATCGTTGTAGCTGGACGGTGAGCAACAGATGAACATCGTTGTCCGGCAGTTCCCTCCCAGAGAGTCCTGGAGAATCCGTGTCATTTTGCTGTCGCGATAGGGAACGTAGCTTTTCTGGGGGAGGAGGGAGACGGGAATGAGAGAAACAAACTTGCGGGAAAGCAGAGTGGTGGGCCAGGGATTGGGCGATCCATGAGTAGGGGCGATCCATGAGTAGGGGCGTGGTTAAAGGGCAGCATCAGGGGGAGGCGGGAGGTGAGGGGGAACTTGAGGGTGGGAGACCGGAGGACACTCACAGTGCCCTCGGCCAGAGCAGAGATCACGTTCCCCAGAGCTGATAGGGACTTGTTGATATTCTTCGCCTCATCCAGCACGGCTCCCTCTGCTCCAGTCTTGCTGACCTGTGAGGGTATTAAGGCACAAGTGTGTCATGAGCCACTGCAAAGGAAGATGGCTCTCGCCACCTCCTTCCATTTAGGGGGGCTCAGCCCAAAGAGGGAAGAGGACATGGAAAAAGGACAGAGAACCGAGAAGGCCCTTCCTCTAAATTCTTTTGCTAAAGACCACCCCTCCCACTACTTATTATACATATCATACGATCCCACTTATGTGAAATGTCCAGAAGGCAAACCCATCAAGAAGAAAGTAGCCCTAGCCGGTTTGGCACTCAAGGGTCATGGGTTCGATTCCAGTCAAGGGCACATGCCCAGTTTGCAGGCTCGATCCCCAGTAGTGTGCAGGAGGCAGCCAATCAATGATTCTTCTCATTATTGATGTTTCTATCTCTCTCTCCCTTTCCTTTTCTCTCTGATTTCAATAAAAATACATTTTTTTTAAAAAAGAAGAAGAAAGTAGATTATCCCTATGAAGAATTGAGGGTTATTGGCATATCAAGAAATGTATGCCCACCTCATCTTAATTTTCCCTATATTCTAAACAAAATGTAGATTGTTGCTCTGTACACCCCAAAGTCTAGGAGCATTAAAATATGTCAGTCATAAAACCTGAGACATCATATCTGAATACCAGCACCTATTAATTTTGGCATTTTTGGGTAAGACTGTACATTTACTGGATATTGGTAACTCTTAGAAAAAAGTCTTCAAGTTTTATTTATTTTTTAAAATATATTTTATTGATTTTTTTTTACAGAAAGGAAGGGAAAGGAGAGGGATAGAGAGTTAGAATAATCAATGAGAGAGAAACATTGATTCAGCTGCCTCCTACACACCCCCTACTGGAGATGTGCCCGCAACCAAGGTACATGCCCTTGACTGGAATCAAACCTGGAACCTTTCAGTCCGCAGGTTGGCGCTCTATCCACTGGACTAACCTGGGTAGGGCAAGTTTTAGTTTTTTATAGGGGGCATTCCTTAACATCTTGTGTAGACTATTGAAACTTAGTCTGAAGCACAACTGTGCTAAAATTGGTTTTATGACCATACCCCTGACCACATGGAAACTTGTCTATAAGCCCATACCTGGTATTGAGCTATGATGTTTCAGGTTTTATGACTGACATATCTTAATGCTCCTAGACTTTGGGGTGTACAGAGCAACAATCTACATTAAGAAAGCTTATTCCAGGCCTTTCTGTTTGAGTGTATGGGAGAGTGAGTGAATGAGTGAGTGCGAGCGTACGTGTGAGAGAGGGTGAGAAAAAAAAAAAAAAGAAAGCTTATTCCAAACAAATATTGGTTTGTCTGGTATGTTTGGAGTCTTACTCTGTTGAAGTGATTCTCAGTTAAATATTAAGTCTGTTGTAACTTTGATAAGTATTTCCACTTTTGTTATTTATTTTTGGTATATTTGTGTGTGTGTGTGTGTGTGTGTGTGTGTGTGTGCATGTGTGAAGTGTCAAATCTTATGACCATTTAAAAAATAAAATACCACTGTAATTTAAAGTGAGGGAAAAAGGAAGAAGAAAATAGATTAGTAGTTGTCAGGGGATCGGGGAAGGGATTGTTAATGGGTGATGAAAATGTTCTGGCCCTAGCTGGTCTGGCTCAGTGGATAGAGCATTTGCCTGCGGACTGAAGGGTCCCAGGTTCAATCTGATCAAGGGCACATGCCTGGGTTTCAGACTCGATCCCCAGTAGGGGATGTGCAGGAGGCAGCCAAGCATTGATGTTTCTATCACTCTCTCCCTCTCCCTTCTTCTCTAAAATCAATAAAAAAGATATTTTAAACAAAGAGAGGAAATGTTCTGGAATTTGGGGTGACAGTTGCACAACCTTGCAGACATCCTAAAAACCACTCAATTACACACTTTTTAATGGAATATGAATGTCTCAGTTTTTTAAAAGTTGGCTTGATTTTAAGAAAAGGACACCTCCCCCCAAAGCTTCCTTCCCTCTCTACCAGACCCCCCACAAGACCCTAACCTTCTCACTGCCAGCCAGGTCCACCAGATACAGCTTCCCACTGAGCTTCTGCTCAGTCTCCATGTTCTCCTGCTTGATGTTGATAAGGAAGATGCTGTGGCTGCGAGAGCTGTGCTCATTCATGTCTGCAGGAGGAAGGGAGAAACAGTCCTGGTACCAACCTCAGCCGGGCTTCGCCTGACCACTACCCCTATCAACCAAGAGAGAGGGTCCCACCACTACATTTCCTAGGCAGCAGGGTCGCACAAAAAGGGTCCCTCTTTGCCCAGCCGGTGTGGCTCAGTGGTTGAGCATCAACCTATGAACCAGGAGGTCATGGTTCGATTCCTGGTCAGGGCACATGCTCGATCCCCAGTGTGGGGTGTGCAGAAGGCAGCCAATTGATGATTCTCTCTCATCATTGATGTTTCTCTCTTTCCCTCTCCCCTTCTCCAAAGTCAATTAAAATATATAAGGGAGGACACTTTTCTCTGGAGGACACTTCCTTTCCTCTCTCACGAGTCCCTCAATCCCCACAGGCACAGAGGGGAGACGGATCCCAGAGTCAAAAGCCCCTTATATCCCCACTCACTGGTGACAGCCACATGACGATTCGATTTCCCCTCATCAATCACATCTAAAATCTCCTCTGGGCTGGACACAAAGCGTTCAGTACAACCCTGCAGGGGGCAAATGGATAATAACCCATAAACTTTGATCTGCAAATTAAATTACCTTAACCTTACTAGTTAATGACCTTTCCAAGCCCCCAGACCCTCTTTGGGCCCTTGGCACATCTCACCCCTCCAGGAGACCCATCCTCCACCTTCTAGGTCACTGGTCTATCCTACTTCCACATCCACCCACACTTGGAAGACTTTGGCCCCTCTGGGTGCCCTATCCGCCCTCTCACCTTGACAAACGGCACCCGGTTCTTGTCCTCATGCACAGACAGATTTGTCTTAGTCACTGAATCAAGACAATACAGGTGAGCAAGGCCAGCATTTCCCCTGCCCCCCACCCCCTGAAGCCTGTGTCCACTCAGATGGTGGTTTCTTCTGTGTGCAAAAGGGAACAATACTTTGTGTGAAACCTAAACTCCCTGCACAAACCGAAGACTCGGTTCCTTCAGGACTCCAGTCCCAGGGGTCCAGCTCATCTCAGACTATTTCTATGCAAGCTTGGGCATCTGAGCTCATCCTCTGACCCTTTTAGTTTTTGGAAATCTTGGTGAGTGGAGTTAAGGGACACAGGAATGGATGTGTGTGCGTTGTGTGCCCTCTGCATCTTGACAAACAGTACCTAACCCCAAGAGCAATGTGCTCCTTCTTCTCCTGGCCCTTCTCACACCCCCGTCCATCCGTTGGTGTTAAACACCACTTACCATCCAGAAGGTCACGAATTTTGTCCAGGTAAATCTCAAAGTAAGAAACCTGGTTAGGGGGAAAGGAAGAGTAAGAAGTGAAGAAGGATTCTCTTAAGTATGAAATATCACAGTGCAGGTAATTTTAATTTGCAGGTAATTTAAATGTGACCTGCTCCAACAATAGTAGTGGGAAGAAAAGAGCAGAAGAAAATATCTTAGGGGAGAAGAACTGAGGTAACCAGAAGAGAGAGTAAGTTGGGGTGCCCAGGATCTCAGTGAGCGCATACTAGATCTTCCCTTCCCAGTCCCCACCTGACGATCCCCAGAGGTCATGCCCTCATCACCTTGATGTGGAACTCGAGGTTCTCATCCATGGAGTAGATGTGGTTGAAGATATCTCGGGCGATCCGAGGAATGATTCCCATCAGCTGGGGGTCGTGCAGCTTTCCCTGGGGAGAAAGGGTATTCGAGAATAAGGCTGAAGCTCAGGAAGAATGAGACAACTCAGAGGTGTGCAGGTGAACACGAAGGTAACAGTTGATAGGAACCATCCTAACTTAGGAGATGGTCACTGCCATGTCTACCTTTTTGTGGAAGGGGACAGGACTGAACAGCCCTTTGTTGCGGCTTTTCTAGATCAATTAAATAAATAAACAAACAAATAAATAAAATGGAGTAGGGAAAAGGAGGGTAAACTGCAGCAGGCCAAGGGATTGCATTGAACTGGCACTAGGTCATTGCTCCTCAGTCCATCCTCTAGACTTAGCTACCTTGAGTACTAGCCCTTCCCACACTAAGATTTCTTTGTCTCCTATTATCACCCCCAGTTTCTCACCCTCCATGGAAATCAGACCCTCACCTCCATAGTATGTGTTTTCCCTGAGGATGTCTGTCCATAAGCAAATATGGTACCATTGTAGCCAGCAAGGACATCTAGAAAAGATGGCAGAGAAAGAGGACTGGTGGAGAGAAGTGGGGTAGGGAATGGGGAGCTTAAACAAATACATCCAAAAGTACATCCATTACCTTTGACGATCTGCATGGCACATGCATGATAAACTTGCTCCTGAGTCGTGTTTGGGGGGAACACGCGGTCGAAGACATAGGGCTTCCCCTGGAGTGGAAATAAAAGATGGCAGACTTCAGCAGGCAGTGTGTGAGGGAGAAGAAATACTGAAACCTCACCCATCAGCCTGAGGAAGCACTCGTTCTCCAACCATCCACATCCATGGATGACCATGGCGATACGGAAAAGGAGAGAAAAACAAGTTAGTATCGACACTAAGAGTTGTGGGTACCATGGAGGAGTGTTACCCAGTGAGATTGTTGAAGGGACCTCAGTCTGGGTGTCATGATGTTGCGCCTCACTTCTTTGGACCCCCGGCCCTGGGAAACCAAATGGGAAAAGACAACAGGGCATAGGCTATGAAGAGTGCAGACAATTCATTAACAGTAAAAATCTACCCGAATTAAAAAATATCTTCCTCAATAGATCCATATGTCCTGATATGGAAAGATTTTTAAAAAGTATTAAGTGAAAGATACAAAGTGTGTATGGAGAGAGAGAGAGTTCCCTACTGAAATATGCATACACTGAGCTGCTAAGCTGTTATGGAAGCATTAACACAGCTCCCTTAGGATTATATGAAATCATAAATATGGGTCTACCTTTAAGGAATTAGCTTTTTAAGTAAAGAGAAATTATGAAGCAAGTCACTCAGACCTACAGGTATGTTGCTTAATTCAGGTAACATGTTATAAATCATGGTGCTGATAAGAATGCTAAAGATAGCCCTGACCGGTTGGGCTCAGTGGATAGAGCCTGTGGACTGAAGGGTCCCAGGTTCGATTCTGGTCAAGGGCATGTACCTTGGTAGCTGATCGATGTTTCTCTCTAATCAATGTTTCTAACTCTCTATCCCTCTCCCTTCCTCTCTGTAAAAAATCAATAGAATATTAACAAAAAAATAAAAGAATGCTAAAGATACAAAATATTGCCCTAGCCAGTTTAGCTTAGTGGATAGAGTGTTGGCCCACAGACTGAAGGATCCTGGGTTTGATTCTGGTCTGGGTTTGGTTCTGGTCTGCTGAAGGCTAAGACCAACAAGTAGTTAGCATAATTATGCAGGAAGTCCAATGGAAGGCTAATAGACTTGGATATTCAGCAAGGGCTGAAAATCAGCATAATATTGCCCTGCTTTTGGCCGAATGGCTGAAGGCAATCCTCTAACCTGATAATCTTTTTATTGTTTTTTAACTTTACCATTGATATGCCTGTTTGCATTACTAATGGGCAAATGTATATTCAACTAAATAAAAGATGTTGGGTCCCGGGTTTCAGAGAGCCTCTCCACTAGAGAGTAAGGTCTCCACCTGGCCTTAATTTATATTTCTTGTCTAGAGTATCTATTTGCAGCCCCTTCTCCAGATCCTGAATCCTTGCTGCAAAAGGTTGTAGCATTCACACTGGTCATACACCTTGGTTGCAGGTTCCCTGGCCCTAGTTGGGATACATGCAGAAGGCAACCAATTGATGTGTCTCTCTCACATTGATGTTTCTCTCCCTCTTCCTCTCCCTTCCACTCTCTAAACATCAATGAGAAAAATATCCTTGGGTGAGGATTAACCAAAAACAACAATAACAACAAAATATTCACAACCTAAGGAAACAAACAAAGAATATATTTGACATCTAATAATTTTAAAGGGAAAATTTTTAGTAAGATTAAATGAGACTAAGCCTGTTCTCCATCACGTGGAGATTTTCTCAGTCATGCCCAGCCAGCATAACTCAGTAGTTGATGTCAACTTATGAACAAGGAGGTCATGGTTCAATTCCAAGACAGGAGACATACCTGGATTGCAGGTTCATTCCCCCAGTGTGGGACATGCAGGAGGCAGCCAATCAATGATTCTTTCTCATCATTGACTTTCTATCTCTCTCTCCCTTTCCTTTCCTCTCTGAAATCAATAAAAATATATTTAAAATTTTTTTTCTCAGTCTTATTTTCTTGACATGCAGTATAAAGCATTTATGACTTAATTGTCAAATTGTTTTACTACAGAGCCCATATTTACTTAACTGAATTATAAACCTCTAGGTCTATGAACACCAGAATTTGGAGGACATGTTTGTTTGTTCTTTAAATATCTTTTTATTGATTTCAGAGAGAAAGGAAGAGGGAGAGAGAGAGATAGAAACATCAATGATGAGAGAGAATCATTGATCAGCTGCCTCTTGCATGTCCCACACTGGGGACTGAGCTTGAAACCAGGCATGTGACCTTGATCGGAATTGAACCTGGGACCCTTCAGTCAGCAGGCTGATGCTCCATCCACCAAGCCTAGGCTAGGGCTGGAGGACACGTTTTAATAAAACTTGGCTAGAGTTGGAATGTGCATCAATATATAGAATTTTTTTTCTAGAAGGAATTACACAAAAGTATGAACAGTGGCTTTGTGGAGAGAAGATGAAAGAGAGAAGGTTTTCATTTTGTATCCTGGATACAAAATGACATCTTTAAACCATGTCTAATATTATATATTTTTTATTAATGTCAAAGAGGGTGTGACAATAGTGCATTATTTGGTTTCCTTCTTGTTGCTTCTGTACACAAAAGAAAAATAATAAATATTATTTTAATATTAAAATATTTATCTTCCATAATAAATAATAAAAAACAAAAAATATTTGAAAGACTTGAAAAATATGGCTTATAATAAAAATCTACCTGAAATATTTATCTGGTCTCTCTGTAGTGAAAGCTTATGAAGCCCCAAAACAGAATCCACCAAGAGGAAAGAAGTTGAGAAGGCGCTCTCTACAATAAAGGAAAAACTGTAACCTGATAGAGCCTTGCTGGAGGACAATTCTATTAAATATTTAAATGTCCATTCTGTGTGTACTTTATATCAACTATTGCACTGCTAGGAATTCATTTATAACACTTGCTTAAACACTGAAAGATATTCATTGAAGAGATGTGTATTAAAGAAAAACTAGAAACAATTTAAACATCCATCAAAACGTTGGTTATGAGACCTCTATATTCTGCCCCCATTAAAATAAGCCAGATTGGAAAAAATAATAGTAAGCCAGATTGGTTCACGTATATTATATATCAAAGATCAATTGTTAAGTGAAAAAATAAAAACAATGTATATAATGTGATTACATTTTTCACAAGGAGTTTGGATAGAATGACCTCAGGAAAAAAGATATGGAAGACTATACTGTATACAGAACTGTTAATGGTGGTTACCACCTGAGACCAGAATGGCAGGAGCATATATTTAACTGCATTTTTTCTGTGATATCTAAATGTTTTACAATGACAACATATAGCTTTTATTTTATTCTTTGATTCTTTTTTTATTACTGATTTTAGAGAGAGGGAGAGAGAGAGAAACATTGATAGGTTGCCTCCCACACATGCCCTGACTGGGAATTGAACCTGCAACCTGGCTATGTGCTCTAACTGGGAATCAAACCTGCCACCTTTTGGTGTATGGGACAATGCTCCAACTGAGTCACACTGGCCAGAGTCAACATATTGCTTTTAAATTTAAAAAATAAAATATAGCCCAAACCAGTTTGGCTCAGTGGATAGAGCATCGGCCTGTGGACTGAGAGGTCCTGTGTTCAATTCTGGTCAGGGGCATGTGCCTTGGTTGCGGGCACATCCTAGTGGGGGTTGGGGGGTGTGCAAGAGGCAGCTGATCGGTGTTTCTCTCTCATCGATGTTTCTGACTATCTTTATCCCTTCCTCTCTGTAAAAAATCAATAAAATATATTTTTTAAAAACTAAGATATAGATGATGTTATAAAATATGTAATGATATGACAAGATAAAATAAGCAAAAATGTGGTTTTTACAATAGTATCAGTGTTAATAAAAGTATGTAAAGGATGATTCTATTTCTGTTTTTAAAAAGTATATTTTTATACCTTGCATAGAAAAAAACATGATAATAGTGATTATCCTTGCAGCATGAGATTTTAGGAGTTTTTTGTTATTTTGGATTTTGATTTTAAATTTTTCTAGAATAAAACCCCCATAATTTTAAATAAGAAAAATTTAAGTTTTACAAACAAAGATGGAGGCAAACAAACAAACAAAAAAATAAAAACAAAGACAGTGCCCTAACCCAGTGGTTCTCAACCTTCCTAATGCCGCGACCCTTTAAGACAGCTCCTCATGTTGTGGTGACCCCCAACCATAAAATTATTTCCGTTGTACTTTATAACTGTAATTTTGCTACTGTTATGAACTGTAATGTAAATATCTGATATGCAGGATGTATTTTCATTGTTACAAGTTGAACATAATTAAAGCATAGTGATTAATCACAAAAACAATATGTAATTATATATTGTGAAATATTTATTTCTAATTACAAATAAATGAAATTTTGTCTTGAATCATGGTGTAGCATGGGTAACAGTCTTCATATGACAACAGTAAACTACATTGCTACACTTTGCTACACCAAGGAGCGGTCTGTTGTTTCCTAAGCCATGGGAAATGTGTTTTCCGATGGTCTTAGGTGACCCCTGTGAAAGGGTCATTCGCCCTCCAAAGGGGTCGCGACCCACAGGTTGAGAAACCACTGCCCTAACTAGTTTGGCTCAGTGGACAGAGTGTTGACCTGCGGACTCAAGGGTCCCAGGTTCGATTCTGGTCAAGGGCATGTACCTTGGCTGCGAATACATCCCCCGTAGGGGGTGTGCAGAAGGCAACTGATTGATGTCTCTCTCTCATCTATGTTTCTAACTCTCTCTCCTTCTTCCTTCCTCTCTGTAAAAAACCAATAAAATATATTTTCAAAAAAACAAAGACATTAGTATTCTTACTAGATAAAGAACTCTCAAATTAAAAAAACACAAACTAAACATAAAAATGAGCAAGAGCTAGCTATTAACAACAGAAGAAAAAATATAAGTGTTCAATAAAGATGTTCAACATTTTCAAAAAAAGGAAACTAAAAGGAACATCACTTTTCACCTATCAAATTGTAAAACAAAAACTTAATTGTAATACTCAGTGTAGATGAAGGTTCAAGGAAGAATAATTTCCTTGAAATGAGCACCTCATTATTTTCTGGTACAACTTTTATGGGTGCAATTCAGAAATAATCAAAACCTTGAATTGTATGTAGCCATTGACCCAGATGTATTTGTAGCAAATATTTACTTATAAGAGTGTTTCTTATCACACTGCTTATAATAACCAGAAATGAAAAACAACTCAAATAGTAACATTTTACATAAGAACTGGTTTATATAAGAAATTGATTGAATTATGGCATGTACATATACTTTATTCCTTGCTGCTATGTAAAATCATGTCATAATAGATTAGTAAATCTCAAAAAATGTGTTGAGTGAAAAAACTCAAACACAGAGAGTATATACTATATTATTCCCTTTGTATGAAGTTCAAGAATGGACAAAACTTATCGATAGTGATAGAAGTCCACATAGCAGTTGCCTGGGGTGATAGTGACAGGAAGGGGGCTTGAGGGAACTTTTCAGGGGTGACAGAAATGCTCTAGATCTCTGGTCAAGCATTTGGGTAATGGTTACATGAGTGTCAAAATAGGTTATAAAATTCATCCAGCTGTTTGCATAAGACATGTGTACTCACTGTATAGAAATTACAACTCAGTAAGTGCTATTATGAAATATAAAATGTTATAACAGCTCTTAAAATATGAATTAATGCGCAACCTAATTGTTAGTAAGAGAAATGCATATTAAGATTATGAAATACCATTTTAACCTATCAAAATGGCCAAAACAAAATAGTTTGATGATATACTGCATTGGTGAGGGCATATATAAATTGGAGCCAGCTCTGTGAAAGGCAATTTTGAACTAGCTCTTACATTTTTAAATGCATATACCTTATGACCTCCACTTCTAAAATTTTATTCTACATATGCAAAAGTCATATAGATAAGGTCGTCTAACTGTTTGTAATAACAAATACTAGGATAACCCTATTGATGGACCTGGTTAAATAAATTATGGCATATCCCTACAACAAATTATACAGTTGTTAAAAATTTGTTTAAAAGAACGAGATAGATCTGTATGTGCTAATATAAAAGACTCTTTCTGACTCATTGTTAAGAAAAAAATCAAAGAACAGTATGCATAATATATGTGTATATGTATTTGCTTGTAAACATATAGTATACTTTTAGAAGGAACCACAAGAAACTGGTAATAAGGTTGCCTTCTGAAAGGGCAACTGGCTGGCTAGGAAAGAGACAGGAAGGTTTACTTCTCATAGTATACCTTCTTATATTATTTGAATTTTGTCCATGTGCATGTAAGACTTATTGAAAAATTAAACATTTCAAAAAATAAAATTATGAAAAATATTTTATGATAAAATAGCCATGATGTTTTGTTAGAGAAAAATAGATTATAAAACAATATTTAGGTTATGATACACAATTAAAGACTAAAAACAAATATATAAAATTGTTATTATATATTTTGGGAGGGCTGGGGGACTTTTGACTGATGTTTAGTCTCTTCTGTGCTTTTCTTTGTTTTTAACTTTGTCAATAACCAAAATTTATTAATGTGTAATCAAATTATGTTTGATATTATTAAAGAAAAGTCTACTTTGATTCTTTCTTTAAGGTGTGAGTGAGTTTATGGGTTATCCATAGGACTTTTGTGAATTTTCCATCCTTTTTATCTGTACAGTTTGTCATTACACTTCATTACAAAGAATAAAATCCTTAATACATAGAATAAAATCATAGTGTTACAATAAACAAATTTAAAGTGGCATTGATGCCTCTCCTCCTCAAGAGCAATATCTTTTTTTTATTATTTAATTGAATCTAGATTCCTGAATTGTAATATAACTCAATGTTTCTTCCATCCATTGGCCAAGAAACAGAAATAAACAAGCCATATTTATTTCAGACCAATGACTCGCACCTCTTCTCCACCAATGATGTCTAGCCATGCCTCTTGAAGACAGGCATGCAGCCACAAGAGCTTAAATATAATTCTCAAGCCCACCCCCCACACACAGACTCATTCTCATATTCTCGCTAACATTCCCAATTAAAGGATTCCAAAGGGTGCTGCAGAAGCATTAAAACGGAGGGCGCTCTCCAAGTGCTGAAGGCATTTATTGCCCGAGGAAACCCTTTCCCTCAGCATAGGCTAGGAAGAAGGAAGAGACCAGAGAGGGAGGAAGAGTGGCATTCTTAGTATTGTGAGGATAAAATGTATCCAAAAGCTAGAAATGGTGCATTTTGTAATCTCATGAGCAGAGAAAGCCACGGATTATAATTCCAGGGTTCTGGGAAAGCCTGTTACCATTTCCCTTAAATTCCAAGTCTAGCTCTTCATTTCTTTATCTTAAGATTTTTATTTCTGTCAAAGTGTAAATTTCTTTTAATTTTCTATTGATTGTACACAGGATAAATTCATATTGTCAGACCTTTTTATGAGAATAACTAGACCAGTGGTTTTCTACATTTTCTGCCTTTAGACTACTCGTCTCACCATTATTTATATCTTTTTTAAAATGTATTTTATTGATTTTTTTTACAGAGAGGAAAGGAAAGGGATAGAGAGTGAGAAACATCAATTCAGCTGCCTCCTGCACACTCCCCACTGGGATGTGCCCGCAACCAAGGCACATGCCCTTGACCGGAATGGAACCTGGGACCCCTCAGTCTGCAGGCCGACTCTCTATCCACTGAGCCAAACCGGTTAAGCCCCATTATTTATATCTTAAAGTAACTGGCACCCAATTACTTCGAGTCAGACTGTAGTATGTTGTGGGGGGTTTCTCCAGAATTTGGGGAAGTATGTGTTAGCAAAAGCCATTTCTTTTTTTAAAAAATATTTTTATTAATTTCAGAGAGGAAGGGAGAGGGAGAGAGAGATAGAAACATCAATGATGAGAAAGAATCATTGATCAGTTGCCACCTGAATGCACCCTACTGGGGAATTGAGCCAACAACCCAGGCATGTGCACTGACTGGAAATTGAACCGTAACCTCTTAGTTCATAGGTTAACATTCAACCACTGAGCCACAGAGGCCGAGCTAGCAAAAGCCATTTCTTTTCTCTTTTTAAAAAATATATTTTATTGATTTTTTACAGAGAGGAAGGGAGAGGGACAGAGAGTTAGAAACATCAATGAGAGAGAGACATCAATCAGCTGCCTCCTGCATGCCCCCCGCTGGGGATGTGCCCGAAACCAGGATACATTCCCTTGACTGGAATCGAACCCAGGACCTTTCAGTCCGCAGGCCGACGCTATATCCACTGAGCCAAACCGGTTTCAGCTCTTTTTTTTTTATTATTGTGTTACATGTATACATATATCCCCATTGACCCCCCCTCCCATGCATACCCCAACCCCCCAGTGTCTGTGTTCATTGGTTATGCTTATATGCATGCATACAAGTCCTTTGGTTGATTTCTTATCTACCCCACCTCTCCTTAAACTTCCTGCTATAATTTGACAGTCTGTTTGACGCTTTACTGCTTCTGTGTCTATCCTTTTGTTCATTGCAAAAGCCATTTCTGATGCTCCCTCCCAGGCCTCTGCCCAGACCACTCCAAAGCCTGGACTACCACATTGATTGTTTCGTGAACAACAGGGATTCATTCTAAATTCCATCAGACACAATCCTTGACTCATAGGATGGTCTTCATAAATATTCATTAAAATGATATTAATAGCCCTAGCCAGTTTTGCTCAGTGGATAGAGCGTCAGCCTATGGACTGAAGGATCTCAGGTTCTACTCCAGTCAAGGGCACATGCCCGAGTTGTGGGCTCGTTCCCCAGTGGGGAGCGTGCAGGAGGCAGTTGATCAATGTTTCTCTCTTTTATGTGTGTGTGTGTGTGTGTGTGTGTGTGTGTGATATAGATATAGATATAGATTTTTTTTATAGAAAGGAAGGGAGAGGGATAGAGAGTTAGAAACATCAATGAGAAGGAAACATCGATCAGCTACCTCCTGCACACCCCCTACTGGGGATGTGCCTGAAACCAAGGTACATGCCCTTAACTGGAATCGAACCTGGGACCCTTCAGTCCGCAGGCCGACGCTCTATCCACTGAGCCAGACTGGCTAGGGCCAATGATTCTCTAATCATTGATGTTTCTATCTCTCTCTTCCTCTCTGAAATCAATACAAAAATATTTTTAAAAAATGATAATGATAGAGGAAGAGCAAGAAGATACTATGGACCTGGATATTTGGAGAAACAACCAGTAAGAGGGGAAAATGTTAACCACTTCCTAATTGTGTCATAGGCTAGCTTGTGGGGAGATATAAAAAATAATAATAACATCTCACTCTTATCCGGAGTTTATTATGTACCTGTCACTGTGCTAAGCAGTTTATATGCATTACCTCATTTAATGCTCAGAGCAATCCTAGGAGGTAGCTATTTTTATTCCATTTTATAGGTGCAGAAACTGAAGTTCAGAGAGGTAGGTAGCTTGCCCACAATCACACAGCTGAGAAATGGTAGAGCCCGGTTTCAAACCCAAATAATCTGATTCCAGACTCACACTGCCAAAGGGATCTAAGAACTGAAGTACTAGCACTGCGTCAGATCCTTATCATGGCTTTTCCTCCCCCTTTCCCCATATATCCCTGCCCCCAATTTGGATATTTCTCCTAATGTTTCCAGGCAGAACTAAAGCTCTTTTTCACTCTGTTTTTCCAACCTCAACCGAATTTTCAGAATTATGCAATTCTCCCACCCATCCTCTCCGAGGATCCTCCCTCACCATCTCTCCCCCAGGTAATCCAAGACCCCACAAGCTGGTACAATGTCAGAGACAGGAAGACTTGATAAATTAGAAACACACGGGGAGACCCTGCTCCTTGGGGGAGTGCCCCTGAGACCCACACCTCTGGCACAGACGGCAGTCTGAGCACTTCCCACAGCCTTCTCCGGAGAGCCTCTCTTCAGCCTCGAAGCCCAGGACTTTCCCTTGTCCTTTAAGCCCACGCCAAGCCTCCTTGTTGTCTCCTTGTCCATTTGTGTCTCCCGGCACCTTTCAGTAGCTTTCCATTATATGTATTGACTAAAACTGATGGGAAGGCCTACAATCAGGGTCTGAAGATGACCAACCGTTCAACCCTCAGTAAAACGCTTAATAGAGGCTGAACTTCCCGGCACCAGGCCTGATTTCCATGGTGACACCCCTGGGGATTGTTGCCATGGTAATGCTGGAGAGCCATGGGCCACAGTGAACATTACCTCTCCTCTCCATTTTCCTTTATGAGACTCCCCGCAAAGCTAAGGGGAGACCTGCCTGCTCCCCCTCTTCAAATAACAAAGGAATCCCCAGCCACCCCAAACAATAATGACTGCTCTAATAATCCTGCAGGTCCCAACCTAGCTTTTCCAAATGAGGTACTTGATGGTTCTGGGGTTTTTCCTCCTTAAGAACCTACTTAACTACCTGAGGGAGGTAGAAGGTAACAGATACTTGAAAGAAGGAGGGAAGAAAGGAGGAGTGGAGGGAAGGAATCAGGGAGGAAGGGAGGGAAAAAGAAGAGCGAGAGAAAGAAAGTGTGTGTGTGTGTGTGTGTGTGTGTGTGTGTGTGTGTGTGTGTGTTTTCTTTATTGTCACCCTTCTCACGTCTGGTATAAAAGTAGCTGCACAGAAAAGCTGGCCGTGGGACACTGACCACCAAGACCAAAAAAGAGACACTTAAATGGTTCTGGTGAAAAAGTCACATTGGATTCTGATTGACATACAGAGCCAAACAAGGTACACAGCACATACAGACAGTGACCCAGACACCCTTCTACTATGACTCAGGCCATTCACTTTGGCTAAGCCCTGTGCCCCAGATTCCTGGGACTAGTCAGGGGACCGAGGGAGGGATAAGGCTCGCAGAGCTGCCCCTCCGGCTTAGTCTTCTACCCTGTGCCGCACAGAAAAAGCCCACAGAAATGGGAGAGTCTGAAGCCCAGGGCCAGCGTGCTGCAGAGGCAGCGCTGAGAGCTGTTAGGGAAAGGAACAGGGCTGGGTGTGGACAGATCATCCTCTCCCACTTTCACTTTCCCCTCGTGTTCCCAGACATCTCGAAGCAGTTCCCTCTATTCAGTCCTCAGAGCTTCCCACACCCTGGGCCCCGGAGGAGATCCTTCAGGGTCTCCTCAGAAATTACTTCTCCCTGGCCTCCTGAATGACAAATGAATAGTCAGACTGGGAAGACAAGCTCCAAGGATGCTGCCTGAGACAAAATGGCCCCCCATAAGCCTTTATCTTGAGTGAGAGAGTGACAGGAAGGGCTAAGGCAAGGGAAGCTATGGAGTGAGACAAAGGTGCAGCCCTGCATGCGTCAGGCAAAACAGACAAGGAAGGACCTGCTATGTAGCTAAGCTAGAATCTGAACTGGCAGGGGGCCCTCCTGGGCCTCTCCTCCTCTCTCTTCCTTCCCCACCTTCCACCGTGTCTCTCCTGTTTAGCTGCCTGAATCGGGCAGATCCACACCACAATTCCTTCTCCCAATATCACCCTAGGCCCCATGCTCACCAAGCCAAGATGAACAGCCCAGAGAGTCTAGAGGAGTTGGGTTAGACTTACCTGAAAAAATCTACAGTAAAGGAAGCGAGGCTTAAGAGTAAGAAGCCTTTTGTAGATTTGCTCCCCCATAACCAACTCCCTCCTCTTTCTCAGATGTTATATCTCAGAGGGACCTGAAGCTCCAACTCTCCTAGCTAATGCCTGCTGTCCAGACTATTCAGAGGGAGTCCCCCACGGTTGATCCATGGGCCTGTGAGGCCTAAGGACCCCAAGACAGAGATGGGAGTCCTCTCAATGTGGCAACCATTCACATTCATAAGCGCACACACATGGCACCAGCACCCATTTGAGTTCACAGGGTGGGTGAGAGAGCTCGGTGTGGTGCCAGACTGGGTCCTTGGGAACAGAACATGTAGCAGCTTTCTCCCTAAGGCCTGTTTACTCTAAGTCCCATTCTCACTGATTCCGAAGGCCCTGGTGCCCGCCCCTTGGTTCTTTCATTTCTTTAACACACATGCCTTGTGCCAAGCACTAAGGATCAAAGATACAAAAGAAGTGCTCTTGACCTTGAGGGCTGTCCTCCTAAGTGCCCCTCCCTTCTTAAGGAGGCTAGTTTCCTGGCCCAGCACCCCTCAAAGCCCTACTGGACTCCACCCCAATCCTTTCACCCCTTAGCCTGGCAATCCCTACCAACCTAGGAAAGGAGGGGTAGGTGAGGAGCTCCCTAGAAATTCCCTTTGGACCATTACAAATGGAGGACCAGGCAATATGGCACAGAGAAATAGACAGGGGCTTTGGAGCCACAAATTCAGGTTCACATCCATGAAGGCACAGTGTGACCTTGAGAAAGTCATTCAACTTCTTTCGGACCTCAATGTCCTCATCTGTGAAGTGGAAATATATGAACACCAACCTCAGAGTGTTGTTTTGAGGATTAAATCGTATCTGTAGAGTAACAACCACACAGCAGACATTAGTTCTCCTTAGATTTCCTCCATGGGCAGGGGCTGTCATGATGGAGTAGAGGTGGCTTGCTACTTTGTATTGGGTCAACAGAAAGGATGAAGAAGCAAATACTTGTGAGGATCTCGGGGTCTGGTTGTTTTTATTTGTTAGGGAACATTGGGGGGGGGGGGGGGTTGGAGGTGCTTTAGCTGCTGTACCTGGGAAGGGAAAGCAGACATTTCCTTCGGCTCCCAGAGGCTTCCCCAAAACTAGGTGTGGCATCAATGTATGTCTTTCTCAGAAAACGCTCCATCAGCCCTGTGCCCTCCCTCCAAGACCAGACTGCAACTATTTCAGGGAATGATGGAGGCCTGGGTCCCAGAGCCCATTCTCCTGTGCCTCTCCGCAGAGACCCTGGTCTGTCTGTCCCTCTCGGATCTGGTCCATCCACTGCCTTCCCTTCCCTCCCTTCCTGGGAGCTGGGGGGTAGAGAGAGGAGCCAATAACAAAGGGAAGACGCGCTTTCTCTACGGGTGAGGGAAAACATGAGAAAAACGCAGGGCTGGTGGTCAGGGGTGGGGACACTGCAGGGGGCAACCCAGGGGGAGGGGTGGCCTGATCGCGGGGAAAGAGCCCCATCCCACTCTGCAGAGACTTGGCAGCGGGCCGGCCAGGCCACACCCAGCCACCCTGGTGCAGGGGAGAGGAGGGGCTTCGGCGACAACGGAGGAGGACGGGCAGCGGAGAAGGGGCACAGAGTGACAGGCAGGGACGCAGGCTCGGCGAGGGGTCGGACGCAGCCCCCTGCCCCCTCCCCGGAATTCCCTCCTAGAGAGGCACTCACCCCAATAACGACGCTGTCGTCCCCTTGGAAAATGGGGATGAACTTGTCTCCCCGCAGGATCTCGGCCTGGTTCAGGGGCCGAAATCGGCAGAGCACCTTGATGCTGCACTCGTTGTTGGTCTCCGTCATGGTGGGCGCCGGCTGGGGCTGGTGCTCTCCTCGGGCGGCAGAAGAGGTGCGTGCTCTGAAGGAGGGAGCTCAGCGGAGGCCGAGGCGGAGGACAGGTGCTGGGTCGCTGGGGCCGAGGAAGGTCCGGGGGCGCCCGGGTGAAGGCTGGGGAGCGGGGCCGGGGCGCACTTGCTCTCTCCTGCGGCAGCGGGATGCGGGCGACCTAGGCGTCGGGTCCTCTCCGGGCGCTCTGCCTCTCCGCCCCTCGCGCTGCAGCGCCGCTCTGCGGGCCTGGGCGGGGCGGCGACCGAGGGGAGGGGCGGGGCTTCCCTCGCGCGGGGATGTGGGGGCCGCTCCAGGTCCATCACGCACGGTGGCACCTTTCCTCCCCGTCTGCCTCCTCTTCTCACCCCTAACTCTCGAAGATAACCTTGTCCTCACCCCTTCCCTGCCCAAGTTACTCACTGCATCCCGCATCCCTGACCTGTCTGTCCCTCCCCCAGACTCCACCCCTCTGAAAGGAATCAGGGGTCTGGGGAGGGCCTGTAGCCTGTCAGGGGAAGAGAATCAAGAGCACTTCCAGCCCCCTTTACTCCAGGGCATCCTCCACCCCGTCACAATTGGGAGCACCCTTCTTGTTCCCTCTTCACACACCCCAACCCACTCAGCCTTTAAGGGCAGTGGCCTATACCCCCATGGAAAAGGCAGTCCAGGTCCCATTTTTTCGGAGAAGAGTATCAGAGATTTGGCTATTCCCTTCCCCTCTGCCTACAGGGTGCAGTTTACTACCAGTATGTCCCCAACATACATTCCTTTTTGTTGTTGTTTTGAATATATTTTTATTGATTTCAGAGAGGAAGGGAGAGGGAGAGACAGAAACATCAATGATGAGAGAGAATCATTGATTGGCTGCCTCCTGCACACCCCCTACTAAGGACCTACCCTACAACCCCCCCCCCCCATGTGCCCTGGCCTGAATCGAACCCAGGACCCTTCAGTCCGCAGGCCCACACTCAATCCAATGCATCAAATTGGCTAGGGTTTTGTTGTTGTTAATCCTCACCCGAGGATATTTTTCCAGTAATTTTCTTAAGAGTGGAAAGGAGGGGAAGATACAGAGAGAGAGGAACATCGATGTTCCGCATGTATTGATTGCCTCCCTCACGTGCCCCGACCAGGGCCAGAGATCCAGCCCTAAACCGAACCCAGCAACCGAGGTAAGAGGTACCGGCCCTTGGCCAGAATACAACGCAGGACCCTTTGGTCTGCAGCCTAACCGGTGAGGTCCCAACATACATTCCAGGCCTTCAGTGTGAAGGAAAACAAGCTCCCATACTGGGCTATCAGAATTCAAGAGCAGATAAAATTTTCATTTTTGCCTCATAGGTTGGGCCTAGAATGAAAGTGGGCAGCAGTAACTTTTGCAAGAGAAAGGGAGTCAGAAAGCAGTCAGGGAGGGGTAGTGATGGGGTGAGTAAGGCCAGAGGGCCGTTAAGAGAGGACTTCTGGGGTAGACTTCTGAATTTGTGTTTTAGGCAGGTTCTGACACATATTTCAGTGTGTTTTCTGTCTCAGTTACTATAGGACAGAGTCTAACACCTCAGGCCTTTCTTCTTTTGTTTCTTCCCCTTATCTCTCTGTTTCTCCCACTTCTCTGGGAAGAAAAAAAAAAAAAGCCAAGCCTAGTGATTACTTGTCCTTCCTGCCCTTAGGTCAGACTTCTGCTGCAGCCCCTGGGCAGAACTATCTAGAAGCTGGCCAAATTGATTTTTCTCCACATCACAGGCCTGGGCTGGCCAACGGAGGTAGGCTGCAGGAGTCGAGGCTCTAGGCCAAGGGGAGGAGCAGGGTGATGGAAGAAGGGAGGAGGGGATAGAGGCTCTGTCTAACAATTGTCTAAGGTCACTTAGACACTATGAGGCAAGGGGAGAGAATGATGGCCTGGCCAGACAAGACCTAACCATTCAGAATTCAACTGGGAGGGTTTCCAAAATTGGGCCTATACCTCTAACCCTTCTTGAATCTTAAGAAAAAGGCAGGGGAAGCGTTCAGAATAATAAACTGGATAGGAAGGCAAAAGGACTATGAAGAAAGAGGAAGAGAGGTTTTGGAAGGAGCCAAGGGAGTATGCTTAGAATGACAATGCGTTCCAAACTCAGGAAAATAAACATCTCTCTAGTCACTTGGTCTGTCGCTATTTCTAAGTTTTGCAGCATCCTGAAAGCTTAGGGTAGGGGTCGGCAAACTCATATGCCAACAGAGCCAAATATCAACAGTACAACAATTGAAATTTCTTTTGAGAGCCAAATTTTTTAAACTTAAACTTCTTCTAACGCCACTTCTTCAAAATAGACTCGCGCAGGCCATGGTATTTTGTGGAAGAGCCACACTCAAGAGGCCAAAGAGTGGCATGTGGCTCGAGAGCCACAGTTTGCCGACCACGGTCTTAGGGTATATCCTGGGAAACAGCCCAACCTCAGGCCCCAGGAGCTTCAGCATGGCATCCTTAAGTAAAGGAGTTTCAAAATGCTAGTCCATGGAGGGTCATTGGTCAGAGGCAAAGGTATATGGGTAAGACCCCCTTGCAAAAATAAAAAACACACAGTGTGATTTTTCATAAAGCAGAATCTATTCTGAGAGTATGTATTTCTTACTTTTCTGCTAAGGAATGATGGCAATAGTAAATAGATTTTCTTTCCTTTAATGTACTTGGCAAAATGAAAAAGTAGCGATACTATGTTTATCCTTGAAAAATTTTGTTTCTTGTTTTAATTTTCTTGAACTGTCAAATTCAAAGCTCTGAAACAAGTGAAGTGGCTAAGAGCACAGAGGGTGTTCAGATATAGAGCCATCACTTACCTATGAACTTGGTTAGGATTGCCAAATTTGAAGAAAAAAAAACAAGATAATCGACCCAGCCAGTGTGGCTCAGTGGTTGAGCAACCATCTAGGAACTGGGAGTTCACAGTTTGATTCCTGATCAGGGCGCATGCTGGGGTTTTGGGTTGATTCCCAGTCTGGGGCATGCAGGAGGCAGCCAATCAATGGTTCTCTCTCATCATTGGTGTTTCTATCTCTCTCCCTCAATAAAAATATATTTCAAACAAGCAAACAAAAAAAAACAGTATAACCAGTTAAATTTTAATTTCAAATACAAAACTAATATGGTATGGGACACACTTATACTTAAAAAGCCTGTTGGGCCCAGTCAGGGTGTGGCTCAGTGGTTGAGTTTTGACCTATGAACAAGGCGGTTGCAGTTTGATTCCTGGTCCGGGCACATGCCAAGGCTGCAGGGTCCATCCCCAGTAAGGGTATGTAGGAAGCAGTCTTCAATGATTCTCTCTCATTATTGGTGTTTCTATCTCTCCCTTTCCTTTCCTCTCTGAAATCAATAAAAAACATTTTTTAAAGCCTATTTATTGTTTATTTCAAATTTAATGAGGCTTCCTGTATTTTATGACAGTCCTAACTTGGGAAGATTACTTACCTTTTTCATTTCCAACAAGATTTAGCCTTTATTAAAGTTCATTTGTTATCTTTGCTTTTGGAGTCCTGGCTGTAGCACAGCATGCCTACTTGTATTATTTCTATCTAGTCATTTAATTTCTGGGGAGTCCAAACTTATTTATCTGGAAAAAAAAAACGGGAATTAGAAAAGCTCTTCCACAGGCTTGATGTAAAAACTAAAGAAAACAGGTTGGATGAAATAAAAAGCGCGTTACTGTCGTCGCCCACCAAAGCCCCAGTGGGCCAAGACTACATATCCCATAATCCCAGTCAGCGTCCCCCGCCATTACCTCATTCCCCGGCCTCGTTCTCGCCAACCCCGGCCTCCACAGGGGTGTGGTAGTGGGCTGTTCTCGCGACTTTTGCTTTATCCTCCTGGGCTACAGCTGTCGCGAGACTTGCTATTCCTCCGCCTCCTCCGCCACTCCCTCTGCCGCCGCCTTAGCCCGGGACCCGGACCCAGCCTCTCCCCTACCCGAACTCCGGCCCCGGCTTCTCCGAGGCCCCGGTCCCCCAAACCCGCCTCGCCGCCGCCATGGCGGACCCTAAATACGCCGACCTTCCCGGCATTGTGAGTACAGGGCCGGCCTCGGCTTCCTAGAACCGCGCCCCTGACCTCCGCAGGACCCCCAACAGGCACCACCAACCTGTGACCCTCGGCGTCTGCAGCCCCTGCACCACTCCCGGGGCTCCCGCCGCTCGCTCCGGACGGGCCGCAGCGCCTCCCGGCCTCCTCTGATCCGATTGACCAGGCCTAGGTCGGCTTACCAGGTCCCTCTTCCGGCAGCCGCCGGTTTCTCGGCCCAGAGATCGTCTCCGGGCCCTTAGCGCTTGGCCCGAGTGTTTCCACCACCCGTGTCAACACCACCTTGTCTCCCCACACCTTCCCCTGTGCCTCCCAGCCCCACCCCCGACACACACATCAGCCCCCTTAGTGATGGTCCTCATCCTGCCAGGGAACAGGTTGCCGTGGCCGAACCCCAGCTCGATGGAGACCTCTGTCCCCCGCACGTGCGGGCGTGTACCCCTTTTTGTGTGTGTGTGTGTGTGTGTGTGTTGCCCTGCCTGCATTCTCGGGTTGGGGGCTGGGTCACAGGACCTTGAGTACTGAGGTCCTGAGTCACACTCCAAACCCTTGTGCCAGGGTAGGGGTGTACAGGACCTAAACCGAGGACAGCCCTTTTCCCATTGATGTCATAGCGATTGCCAAGGACCCATGCCCTTCCGGATTCAGGGTAACGTCTCGGTCATCATCACTTACACTCAGCATTCCCCATCAAGTCCCAGTTGTCCCCACTGTCACCCCAATCCCTCTAAGACCTGGGCAGGTGGAAGAGAAGGGACAGGATTCTGTCATTGCAGCCTGCACTCTCTGTTAACTTGTTTATATGCAGTAGGGTCAGGGGTGTTGGTGGATACGGTGTAATGAAGTCAGGTGGTCACTGCTTCTACCCGCAGGCCAGGAACGAGCCAGATGTTTATGAAACCAGCGACCTACCTGAGGATGATCAAGCAGAGTTTGATGCGGTAAGACTGTGTGCTGCCTCAGGACTCCTTTGGACTCCGACCTCTCTCCCCCAGGCAGCCCCTTTCTCTTTTCTGGGGAGCCACTGCAATAAGCGGGTATGCCAACCCAGCCTGGATGGTGTGTGGGTTGCAAGCCCTTGGTGGGCTTGCCGCTACCAGTGAGCAATACCAGGAAGGAGAATCAGGTCGGTGGAATTCCACCTAACAAGATCTGATCCTCGGCCTTTGAAATAAAATCGAAACTCAGAATATTTAGGTTTGGGGCTAGTGACTCCTAAGTCCCCTGCGTGCTATTTCATGGTAATGAATCATGAAGCTTGAGCTTTTATAAACTGCTTAAGGTTAGGTCTAGGCTTTCTAGTTCATAAAATATCTCACTCAGTATGTGTTCATTAGTATCCTACCAAGAGCTAGACTTTGAAGTAGAGAGGAATACCCTTTTATATGACTGTCCAGTATCTGTTGGGCAAAGAGTTAAGAAAATTATTTGGAGACTGAAGAACCTGGTCAGAGCAAAACAAATTTGAGGAAGAACATAAATTTTTTATATCAGTAGAGGAGAGGCCCTGTAGCACTTTCAAATCCAAGAAGAACTCAGGAGGAAGGAATTAGCTGTGGACACATTTTAATGAGGGGAACCACTCAGCATTGTTTATTGAATTTGTGCATTAGGTATATTTTTATTTTTGGTGCAATGCAAGGAAGAAATACACTTGCTCTCAGTAGTCACCCAGACTAATGGGGGAAGTTAGGATACATATAGGAAACAGAAGAAAAAACAAAATTGAATGAACAGAAATCAACATAGTGAAAATTCTGTATGTAAGTGCAAAGGGGAACAGAGATTTGTTACCGTGTCTTACAGGATGTGTTTTAGATTCTATTATTTCCAAAGAGAGCTGGGCTAGGATCATGTGGATGGTGTAGATCTCAATAAAGTTGGAGATCTCAACCAAGAGTCAGCAGGAACAGGCTCAGTGTGCGTGTCTGTAAGTCCTGTGGCTATGTCTGTGAGGCTGTTAGTTCTGGAGAATGCTGGTTGCTGGCTTATAATGTATGGCTTGGCGTACTCACTTATTCCTTATTTGATTTCCCCTATGTGGAAGTGGTTCCTGCTTTGTGGGGAACACCTTCCCTGTCCCCTCTCTCAGTGTTATTGTGGCTTCTGTACTTGCTGGCATGTTAGTCTGTCCCCCAAGACTGAGTATCTGGAGATAATGTAGATGTCATTGCTTAAGCACCTACATATGCACCTGTCACTCCAAGAGATATACTATTTATTAGGAAGGTGTCTCTGACTTCACAGGGCAGGAGTGTGTATGCTGAGGGCTTCACTACACTGCCACAGTTCAGATACTGCTCAACTCTGGCCTAGGCCTCTCATGGGGAGATAATGAATGGAACTTTGTCCCTTTGTCTCTGACTTTTTAAAAATATATATTTTATTGATTTTTTACAGAGAGAAAGGGAGAGGGATAGAGAGTTAGAAACATTGATGAGAGAGAGACATCGATCAGCCACTTCCTGCACGCCCCCCACTGGAGATGTGCCCGCAACCAGGATACATGCTCTTGACCGGAATCGAACCCAGGACCTTTCAGTCTGCAGGCCGATGCTCTATTCACTGAGCCAAACCGATTTCAGCCCTTTGTCACTGACTTTGATACAAACAGGTAGTCCCCTTTCTAAACCAAAAAACACAGTGTAATTTTCCTTTTGAAAGTAAGGGGATATCTCTTAATAAAAAGAAGACACCCATTCCAGTCATGGAAGAACCTGAATGTGGAGCCCTGATTGGCTGTTTCTCCCTGCTGAGCCTGAACATTATATTTTAGTAACATCTAATGGGGAGAAAGGGTACCATAAGTATTCTTTTCTTGTGGCACATTGCTTAGGATCCGGTATAGAAGTGTATAGGATCTGGATGGTGAATATTCCATCATTTAAGCCCCAGCTAAATAACTCTCACTAGGGAGGAGTGAGAAGGGTAAGGAGACCTTTACTATAGGAGCCTGGGGGGTGGCTACTGAAATGTTTCCTGATGTCAGCTAATGTCTTTGGCTCCTGCATTTCCCTGTGGGCCTTAGGAGGGCAGCTTTCGGGAAGTCAGCTGAGTAACCGTTCTGCCACTGCTCTTAATATTGACGTAAATGTGCAACTTGAGGAGCAGTGTGTGGTACTTAGATAATCCAGAAACCTCATGTCCATGAGACTTGGATTCTCACTAGTGGCCTACCTCCTCACATACCTAGCACAGGTGACAGTGCATATTACCAGTATTGTGACTTAACCATGAGGTTTTCGGTAACCTTCAACTTTAATTTTATTGGTTTTTAAAATAGGTCATATATGCACATAGAACAAAAGTTTCTCTTCCCACCACTGTCTGCACCATTCAGCTCCCTTTCCTGGAGACAACCAATATGACCAGTTTCAAATGGAACCTTTTGGGCATCTCCAGATTTTTATTGGAAGTAATAATTAGCCCTAGCTGGTTTGGCTCAGTGAATGGAGCTTTGGCCTGTGGACTGAGGAGTCCGGTTTCGATTTTGGTCAAGAGCACTTGCCCAGGTTTCAGGTCCAATCTCCAGTAGGGGACGTGCAGGAGGCAGCTGATTAATGATTCTCTCATCATCGATGTTTCTCTCTCTCTTCTCTATCTCTATCTCTCGAAATCAATAAAAAGGAATAGTCAGAGAGGGTTGATCCTCCCTGTCTTTTAACCTTCTTCCTCTGTTTGCTCCACAATAGAAGAAATGGGGCTGTCTAAGGAAATAATGTCCTGAATATTTCAAGATTGTAATTGCTGGCTTAACTTAAACATAAAAGTTTTACAATTCTAGGGCAGTAGTAGAAGGTTTTGTTTGTTTTTTTTAAAATATATTTTTATTGATTTCAGAGAGGAAGGGAAAGGAAGAAAGACATAGAAACATCAATGATGATAGAGCATCATTGATCGGCTGCCTCCTGTACACTCTTCACTAGGGATAGAACCCACAACCCAGGTATATGGCTTGACAGGGAACCCACCCTGTGACCTCCTGGCTCTTAGGTCAGTGCGCATCCACTGAGCCATGCCGGCCAGGCCATGTGCTTTAATTTTGGTAAAGATGATCCTGAATTTCCTACTATCTCTTTAAAAATGATTTTATTTTTAAAATACGTAGGAAGTAACGTATTCTCAAATGAATGCGCTAGAAAACTACAAGCTAGCCCCATCTTCCTCAATCTGGGCGGATCTCCTCTCTGCATTTCAGATACTCTTGGGTTTATGGGGTGATGGGCTTGTTTGGAAACTTTTCTTAAAATGCCTGTCCAGAAAGCTAATTCCCATCTGAAATTCTATCTCTCCTGGGCCCATAGCCTGCCATGGGTTTGTGAGGCATTCTGCTCATGACTTTTGAACTGCTGGAACAAGGAGAGTACATTTCTTTTTTTGAATATATTTTTTCTTGATTTTAGAGAGGAAGGAAGAGGGAGAGAGAGAGATAGAAACACGAATGACGAGAGAAACTCATCCATCGTCTGCCTCCTATATGCCCTCCATTGGAGATCAAGCCCGCAACCCAGGCATGTGCCCAACCAGGAATCAAATTATGACCTGTGTTCATAAGTTAATGCTCAACCACTGAGCCATTCCAGCCAGCCAATGGGAGTAAATTTAGAAAACCCCACTGGAAGTAGGATTTGGTTTCTCCCTTTATGCCATAGCTATTCTCAATGCCATGTGAAAAAGGGGGAAAGTGACCTGCCAAAGTTTGGGGGTGGGTGGGTCCTGCCTGGCAAAGGCTTCAGTTTTCCAAAGGGTAGGTACTGCTGGACACTGCACCAGCCTGAAATGACAAATAGTAGGATCTCTTCCTTACAGTTTGGGATATCATAGAGTATGCTTGATTGTGTTCATTGACTGTTGGCGCACTTGAACTTACCTGAGTTTTTCCTGATGCTTCCCCCATCCTCCCTCCTCACCACCTTGCCTGGACACTAGTTTGCACAAGTAAGACCATTCGATGCTTCTTCTCTGCATGTTTTTTTCATCTGCCATCTCGCATGCAATGCTCTGTCACTGTGCTATTGTTATAGCTAATTTAAATTCTAATGAGTCCCTAGCTGGTTACTAAGGGGCCTGCTGGCCTTATGTTTAAAGATCAAAAATCAAGGATTAGAAACACAATGATGATCCACGAATCATTGTCTCTTCCTCTTGGGAGGTCTGCAGAATAAAACTGTCCAATAGAGGATGGGATAGAAACATGGAGGCTAGGAATGCTTTGGCACATTAGGCATTTAGGAGCTAGAGTTAGAAGGGGGTTGCCTTTCTCAGACTGAAATGGAGTTAAGAGAAAAGGAATGACTAAGCTATTCCAGAGAGGGGTGAAGAACAAGGGGAACAGCCACAACCCTCACTTCTTAGCTGTATGTGGATTATGTCTGGAAAACTCATTTTAATATTCTGTGCTGAGCCCTTAGAGAAAGGTAAATTGGATAGGAAAAGGGGGCATTATATGCTAATTTTAAGGTAACAATTTGGGTTATATGTGCTTTCATGAGTCTTTCTGTTTCTGTACCCCTCCTTTAGAAATTGATGTTGGTTGGTCCATCCCGGACAGTTTTATTCTGCAGTACTATCCATACTCCTTGTCTTCATGGTTCCAAAGTCCCTCTGGCTGCAGTGTTGGCATAGAGCCTGAACAAGCTCAGAGAGCAGCAGTGGCTTCTCCCCCTATCTGATCTAGAACCTCAAGTTTTGCCTCTAGGGACAGCTGTTTAGCCAAAAAGCTCCGGGGAATCTGGGATTCATTAGTGAGAGGGATTGGGAATCATGTACCAGATAAGCTAGTACCTGGTATCAGGGCACTTAGAATTTTCCAGTCAAGGTGGCTGAATGTAGTAGTTTCCATGGTGACTGTTACTATTCCAGGTTACAGGAATTATGCTTAAAATCTCATCATGCCTCATAGGACAGATCTGGAAGTGGCATATGTTGTTTGCAGACTAATATGCCATTTTCCTTTTCTTTGATTTTTCTGTCCTCCCCCATTCTGATTGTTCTTTATGATTTGAACTTGACTTATGGTCCATTGTTCTCTATTCTCCTTGAGTTTCTCCCAAACTGATTTTAGCTTGGTGGGGCAAGTAAGAGAAATGTGTAGTGTGTGTGCGCCTCCCCTCGTTTTGCATGCGTGCAAATGTGAGTGCATACACCCACTCTGCAGAGACATCCCAGCCTAGACCACAGGACCCAGGTTCACCTCTACCCTGAGCTCAGAGAGGAGTCTTTGCTAGGGTGGACCCTGGCATCAGACAGGCAATGGGGAGGTTGAGGTTCAGGTATATTTAGCTGAAAATCTCTGGAGCAGGAAGCATTTGACCCTCCACACTTCTATCTACCCGTCAGTAGAGCTCCTGGAGGGGCAGGGTATACAGCTAGATTCCCCTTCCTGGTAGTTCTTTCCTGAGCACGAGTCCTTCTCAGACACTTTACATATAGAGGCTAGAGACCACAAAGTTATTTGGCTGGTGCGTGCTCAGGCCATAACATTTCAGAGAATATTAAAGAGATAATTTAGGACTCAGTTGTCTTTTTCCAGTCTTGCCTGGAAGTAAGATACTTACCTGTGTGGCCTGGACTGAAATAAGGCCTCTTATATTTATTTATTTATTTTACATTTTTTATTGATTTTTTTACAGAGAGGAAGGGAGAGGGATAGAGAGTTAGAAACATCGATGAGAGAGAAACATCTATTAGCTGCCTCCTGCACACCCCCTACTGGGGATGTGCCCGAAACCCAGGTACATGCCCGGAATCGAACCTGGGACCTTTCAGTCCGCAGGCCAACACTCTATCCACTGAGCCAAACCGGTTTCGGCCAATAAGGCCTCTTTTAAATACTCCCACCTTTCCCCTTTGTCTACCCTCCAACCCCCATGAATCTTATGACTAGAGGGTTGAAGAAACCTGTTTTGCACATGGGCTGGTAGCTGTGAATCTTGGTGTCCTCTGCACTCTTTGTGCTAACACATCTTGGCAGAATTGCTCTGGATCCTCTCTGAGCTGCAGGGTGAGTTACCCATATTCAAGAAGTAATCAAAAAACGGACTATAGGAGGTACCAGGATCTGGCCCTGTGTCATTTAGCAGTAGAGAAAGAGAATGGGGCTTCAATTAGGTGCTTCGTATTTCCCTAAACTCACCAATTGTACCTGACATATTTTATTCTGCTAAACCTAAAATTATAACAGACCACTCACATGAGCACTCTCATTGTGACTGACTTAAGCCATGAAACTCTTCCCATGAGAATTAGGGACCTTCAATCACTGCAGGTCCTCAGAATCTCCATAGCCTCTGCTTCACATTGCCATTTCTACAGCTTCCCCTCCACCTCAGCCTTTTTTTCCCCCACTTCCCTATTCCATGCCACTAGCTTGCAACATTTAACTACTAGTTCTCAGATGATCCTGAATTGCTGCTGTTACTGGCAAAGCTTCATGACATCCTCATCACCAGAGAGAAAAGGGACCCAAGTTCTTTCTTCCGGGGGTATGTGACAACCCAAGCTGAAATTTCTTGGCCCCCAAATTTTGCTAGGCTCCCCTGGGCCCTGTGGTACAGTGTGTTTGAAGACTGTCATGTAGTGCATGTGACAATTTGCTAATAACAATTTTGTCTTTTTTTTTTTCCCCCTCCCTTACCCCCACTTCCCCACTCCCTTTCCTTTTAACTCTTGATTTTCTCACCTCTGGGGAAAACCACAAGGAGCTGGTAAGAAGCCTGACCTTTCATCTGCTTTTTAGTGGGGTGTGCTGTGATGGGCAGTTGTTTTTCTGTCCTTTTGTCTCTACCAAATCTTTCATCTATTTAGCCCCACCCCAGCTGACAACCTTTTCCCACCTCAAAAGTCACTGTAATGACACTGCCCCCAACTCATGCCCCAGATCTCTGAGACACTGTGGAGTAGGTGCCACTGGAGGACTAAAGTGTTCTGCTCACCTGTCTCCAGGGCCACACCCTCAGAGGGCTCCTCAGGGGTGCAGTGTCAGGCAGCCCTCCTGACCCAGGACACACTTTTATATCAGGAATAGTGAGGTGAAAGCATTGTCCATCCCTCTTACTGTCCACAACCTCTGAAACTCACCGTTCTGTTTATTTACCTTTCTTATTCCACCCCTTCCCTATTTTTAAGAAAGTAAATAAGAAAGTAGGTTATCTGCACAGTGCCTGTCCCATAATAAGGGTTTAACAGAATGGAGCTCTCCTTTGGTCTGGAGACTATATCTCCCATTCCTCTTTTTAAGAGGAATTTTTTTTTTAAAGGGTTTCTACTTCATTGACCTTGACTAGGGCACTTACAAAGAGGAGTGGCATATTACTGTCAACTTTAAGAGAAGATGGATATCTTTCCTGAGCATGAGTCCTTCTCAGACACTTTACTTATAGAGGCTAGAGACCACACAGTTATTTGGCTGGTGGGTGCTCGTGCCATAACATTTCAGAGAATATTAAAAAGATAATAATTGAGGACTCAGTTGTCTTTTTCCTCTAGGCCCTTGCATATGGTACATTGGACCCTTTTGTTTTCCCTTAATCTTTAGCTCTTGTCCCTCTGCCCAACACTTTCCTGAAGAAGAGTGAAATATCAAAGTTGATACTTTCTCGTTACCCCCCCTCTTCCCTTATTTTTAAAGCTGCCACTCACACTGATTCCTTCTTTAATAGGAGACGGGAGATGAAGGATGGAGCTTTTGTCTGCTGCTTTTTCTCCATCAGTGTCTCTTTATCACCATCACCCCCCACCCCTCAATACCCACAGGCAGAGATTCTGGGTCCTGGCTGCATATTAAAAATATTAGAATCACCCAAATAGCTTTTAAACGGACCTACTGCATTGGCCCTACCCCAGAACAATAAATCAGAAGATACAGAGGTGAGCCCAGGCCTCTTTTTCTTTCTAATGTTTAAAAAAATTGGTTTGAGAGAGAGAGATGATTGTTCTACTTATTTATGCAGTCATTGGATGTTTCTTGTATATACCCTGACCAGGGATCAAACCCTCACCCTTGAATCAAACCTTTAACCTTGGTGTATCAGGATGATGTTCTAGGCCTGGGCCTAATATTTTCTAAGTGATTCTGTTGTGCAGCCAGGATTCAGAACCATTATTCCAGTTAAAGAAAAGACTTACTTTGTCTTCCTTCTGTAGAAGGTGGAGGGTAGCATCCCCTCCAAAAAAGGACTCTTGAGTCATCTTCCTCCCCCACCCCCCGGTCCCCTCCTTCCCCGGCTTCAGTAATGTAGTTAGCACTGTCAGACTGCTGACAATTGTAGGACAGACATGCAGTATGAGTGCCCATTCTTGGTGTAGTTATTAGAATTTGAACAGCTAGTAGATAACCAGTAAGGAGGGAACCTCTCTGCCTCAATTTCTAGATTAAAATCTCATTCCCTTTCTTTACCATGTCCCCTGTTTATGGGGTAGCTTCAGTGCTTAAGAGCCAGCAGGGAGGCCAGGGATTGCGGGGTGGGGGGTCCTAGAGCTGGGGCTTCTCTTGGAATAGATGCTGCGTTATCTCCATTTCAGGACTTGTCTGTAGCCCTTGCCCATAGATATTCTTGGCAAGCAGATACTGCTTCTGCTTATTGCTTCTAAGATGTCCCTTAAAAAATACTACAGTGAGTTCTTGCCTGTCTCTCTTCCCCTGAATTCCCTGACTTCATGCAGCTTAGAAACAGAACTTTTGGTCAGGCCCTTTGTTAGCCCACCTTCTTTTTTTATCAGAGAGCTGATGTCTTCCCTTCAGCAGCATATTCAAGTTCTAATATTCACCCTTAGAGTTAGTAGCTTGATTGTCTGTTATTCCACCTCTTTTCCTCTAGCAAGAATGAAAGTTAGCTTGAAAACGGACTTCCTCAGCAGCAAAGAAATTTACTCTTGGTAAAAATTAAAGGTTAAAAGAGGTCAGGTTCATTTTTTACCCTGAATGCATGGTATGTGCCAAAAAACTGGGAGGGCCCAGTTGGCTGGGGTGGGGGAGTAGAGAGGCTATGTTTCCTCTGTTCCCAGTTGAATCAGGGTGTTAATGTTTATACAACTGAGACTACAATTTACCAGGAAGCTTCCGTTTCCTAGGTCGAGCCTGGGTCGGCAGCTTGGAAAGTAGGAGCCAGACTACTTATATATAGGGGATTTTTGTGGGGAAGTTCTAGAGTGTGAATAAGACTCCCCAGCACCTGAACTATCTATTTCTGCAGGAGGAACTGACGAGCACAAGTGTAGAGCACATCATTGTCAATCCTAATGCTGCCTATGACAAGTTCAAAGACAAGAGAGTGGGGACAAAGGGACTTGGTAAGACTGAGCTGTAAATTGGCTGGGGGAAGTCTGACCTCAGGCCTTAGTGCCTTTTGCTTTGGGAAAGGGTCCCTCATAGAGATCTGTGGTAGAAGCCTTCATTGTCACTTGAGACCATGACTGCCTTGGGCTTAGATGAGGCACTCAATTTCATCTTGTTTTGTTGACAGATTTCTCAGATCGTATTGGAAAAACCAAGAGGACAGGATATGAATCCGGAGACTATGAGATGGTTTGTTGTGTGTGTGTTGATGGGAAAGATACAGTGATCCTCTTTAGTAGGAGATCAAGGGATGCCATCAGATTCTGAGTTTCTATCTGGTTGGGGGTCACCAACCAGAGGGGATGGGGAAAGAGGAATCAAGCAGGATGCATTTGAGGATGCTTTATTCCTCTGCTGTTTGCTCTGGAGAGTCTCCAGGCCTCCAGCTATCTCAGTTCAGTAGGGTGTAGTAGATTCTGAGTTGGATGTAATACTCTTACAATTCAAGCCCAGGATTTGGATAAATTCTTGAGGTTCCCTGTAGTGGGAGGTATAACATCACCTTTTGTGCTTGCTCTTTAGCTTGGAGAGGGTCTGGGAGTGAAGGAGACACCCCAGCAAAAGTACCAGCGACTATTGCATGAGGTCCAAGAGCTGACAACTGAAGTTGAGAAAATCAAGGTAACTATAAACTATCTTTTCTCCTCTCTGCTATGATTTATATAACAGAGGAGGACCTCCCAGCAGGAGGAGAAAGATTCCCTATGCTCCTGGATTCAGGGGATTGAGGTTTTCAGTTTAGGAATATACACAAATCTATATTCAGTGCTATAAGGTGACTTCCAGCCACAGCTGGGTCTTGACCCTTTTTTTTTTCCTCTTAGTTCACTCTTGCCACCCTTCAACTGTCTACTTTTCATACTAGACAACAGTGAAGGAGTCAGCCACTGAAGAGAAGCTGACCCCCGTGGTGTTGGCTAAACAGCTGGCCGCCCTGAAGCAACAGCTAGTTGCTTCCCACCTGGAGAAGCTGCTGGGACCAGATGCAGCAATCAACCTTACTGACCCTGATGGAGCTCTGGCTAAGTGGGTGCTCTACTTGGTTGAGAAATCATTGCTAATTGGGGTGTAGAGGGACTCAGCCAGGTAGTAACAGGGCTATTAAGGGAAAAGATGGCCTAGTGGTTCCTTAATGCTGACTACTCTGAGGTAGAATGAGAAAGAGTGGGTGGGCTGGCCTGCATCTTCAAGTCATGATATTATTACTTGGTCTTCTGACCTAGGCGCCTACTACTACAGCTGGAGGCAACAAAGAACAGCAAAGGGGCTGGTTCAGGGGGAAAAACCACAAGTGGGACCCCCCCAGATAGCAGCCTTGTAACTTACGAACTACATTCGAGGCCTGAGCAAGACAAGTTCTCTCAAGCTGCCAAAGTAAGTATGTATATAGTGTTGGTTGGGGGCCCAAGAGGAAGGCAGGGGAGATGTGGCCCTAGAAACTTTCCTGCTTTCCTCCAAAGGATCAGTTCTGGGGAAAGTGTGCTTCTGATCTTTTTTTTTTTTTTTTAATAAATTTGATTTCAGAGAGGAAGGGAGAGAGAGAGAAATTCCTCCTATACGCTTCCTAGTGGGGATTGAGCCCACAACCCCGAGCATGTGCCCTTGACAGGAATCTAACCTAGAACCTTTAAGTCTGCAGGCCAATGCTTTATCCACTAAGCCAAACCAACTAGGGCGGTTCTCATCTTTTTTCTTTTTAAAAAAAAAAATATTTTTATTGATTTCAGAGAAGAAGGGAGAGGAAGAGATAGAAACATCAGTGATGAGAGAGAACCATTGATTGCCTGCCTCCTGTATGTCCCCCACTGGGGATCAAGCCTCACAACCCAGGCATGTGCCCTTGACTGGAATTGAACCTGGGACCCTTCACTCCACAGGCTGACACTCTACCCACTGAGCTAAACCAGCTAGGGTGCTTCTGATTTTCTTGATGTCTCATTCTTCATGTCCCCCTCACCCATCTACTTTCAGCTGAGATTTTAAGATTATGACTAGGGGTATATGTTCCTTGGAAAGGCATCCCTTGGTAGAGGGGAGAGCAGAGGGGACTTGCAAGCAGACAAGCAGAGAATAGCAGGATCTTACCTCTCACTGCAACAGCAGGGAGGTGATGGCAAATCTCACCTCCTTTCTCCCCCTAGGTTGCAGAACTTGAGAAGCGACTGACAGAGCTGGAAGCAACTGTACGCTGTAATCAGGATGCTCAGGTCAGGTGCTTTCCTATTCTTAGTCTTATCCTCACATTCTATATCCTCAGCCTAAGGTCCACAGCATTCCACAGAATCCTGGGAGAGTCAGGAAAGGGCTTCAGTTCTAGGATCAGCCAGTGGGCTTCCAGCTAGAACAGGAAGGATGGGGAAAGTGGTAATCATATGGAGATAGTAGAATCACTGATTTCTTTCCTCCTTTTCCCCACCAGAATCCCCTTTCTGCAGGTCTGCAGGGAGCCTGCCTTACAGTGAGTGTAAAAAAGAACTGGAGTGTTTGGGTTACGAGGGAATATTGGGATCGGGTTGCTTGGAGAATTATTTTGAGGTCTACATCAATATATTAATTACTTCCAGTGGAATATATTGGGTAGTATCTTCCTAGTCTGATCTTTTCCCCTTTATAAAAAGTGTCCCAACCTCCTCCCCCAGGAGACTGTAGAGCTGTTGCAGGCAAAGGTGAGCGCCCTGGACCTTGCAGTTTTGGACCAAGTGGAGGCTCGGCTACAGGTATTAAGTGGAGGACAAAGTGGATTACAGATCGCTTGGGACTTTGGAAGCCCTGAATGCACTTACCTATCAGCCTTAAAATCTGTGTTTGCAGAGTGTCCTGGGAAAGGTGAATGAGATTGCCAAGCATAAAGCCTCTGTAGAGGATGCAGATACACAAAGCAAGGTCAGGAAGACATCGTTCCCCATCTATCTACCCTTTCCTGCTTCCTCATGTTCTGAGTCATCCTGGTGGTAATGAGCAGTGCATCCTCAGGTCCCTGTCTTTATAAACCTGTGCCAACTGAGAAAATCAGGGTAGTGCTTTGCTCTGTCCCTATCTAGTTAACCTCGCCCCACCCTAGTAAAGTCCATGTGTACTTCACTGACAAGTAGGCCAACTCCTCTGGGCCTTGTCCTGTCCCTCCAGGTGCACCAGCTATATGAAACCATACAGCGCTGGAGCCCTATCGCATCCACCCTTCCTGAGCTGGTGCAGAGACTTGTCACCATCAAGCAGCTGCATGAGCAAGGTGGGAGGGGTGTCCAGAGGAATTGGAAAGTCGGCAATTTCTATTCCCTTTCCTCTTGTCTTGCATTCTAACTTCCTCCATACCTTTCTTTTGTAGCTATGCAGTTTGGTCAGCTCCTGACACACTTGGACACCACACAGCAGATGATTGCTAGTTCTCTCAAGGACAACACCACCCTCTTGACCCAGGTCTGTCCCGTTATTGGTTTGTTGCCTTCCTTCTTCAAACACACAGACCTGATTCTCCAGCTTTATCTCAGAGTGTTTTCTGCCTTAGCCCCTTTGGTGGCATCGTTTGTAGCAGGGGCTTGGTTTGAATCTTCATACTGCTTTTCAGTGGTTGTGGAAACTTACTTAGCCTATGAACTTCTAGTCTTGCCCTCTGGAAAATTATACCTATTTCAGAGTTAGGTCGACTAGGTTAAATAGCATGGGTGAATTGTTAGTTCAGTAAACATCAGCTTTTCTTCTGAAACCTACCCTTTCCCTCTGTAGTCTCAGCTTAGCTTTACTCTCTCTGGGTCCTCATCCAGGTACTCCTGAGCATAATACATTGGAAGGAATAGGGGCTTTCAAGTCAGGAGCTAGGCTCCAACTTGGTTTTGCCATTTCATTTCTGACTGAGCAGGGATTTTCACTTCCTTCCTTCATTCTTTTAGCAGTGTCCAGCACATAGTGAGTCCTTGGTTTCTGTTGAGACACAGTTTTCAGTGCTAGGAGGAGGAGCATTAAAGTTGAGAGACCAGCATCACAGGACCATCAAAATAAGTGAAAAAATTTACTTCATAAAATGTTCTTCCTCTGGAGCAATTTTCTAACTTTCAATCAGTGAACCCCTATTTCAACAAAATCTTATTTGGTCCCCTTAAGAATCCTGCCTGCTTGGCAGACTCTGACCTGGGTCCTTGGTACTCAAAAGCGTAGTTTGAAAATTGCTGCTAAAACCTCCCTGCTCTGAGGCCCATAAGCTGTGTTTCCGTTTCATTTTGTCCTAAGAGAATTTCTTTAGGTCCTCATCCAGGTAAGCACCTGGATTGACAAAGAATAAAACATCTCTATCACTTTCTAGGTACAGACAACCATGCGTGAAAACCTGTCCACAGTTGAGGGGAATTTTGCCAACATTGATGAACGGATGAAGAAACTGGGAAAGTGAGCCCTTTTGGGAGATGGAGAATAGGGATAATACCTGCCCCTTTAAACTATGTTAACAGGTTACATAGGGTTTCCCCTTAATTAAAACTCTTGCATCTCCATCCCATTTGACACTGGGAACAAATGGTTCTTCTTGCATGTGGGGTTTATACCCCTCCTCTGATGACTAGAGTGGTAGCTGGGGATATTAGATGGTGGTCTCCCCTCAGGCCTTGGGCCCAGCCATATGCCAGCTCATGTCCAATACTGCTTTGTCCTGTGTGGGAAGGATTGGGTTTTGTCCTGCAGCACAGTTTCTATGGCTGATTGTAACACTGTACAACTGTTTCTGACCATTAAATGCTGTTGTACTCTGTGTGGCCTCTGCTGTGTTTCCTGGGGAAGAGGCAGCAGCACTGAGACATTCATGGCGTAATAGGCAGGCTAAGCTACTTTCTTTCTACTACAGGAGAAGGAGTTAAATTGTAACCCATTCATACCAAAGAACTAAGGAAAAAATGAGTACAGAGTCAGAGCCAGAGTTTCAAAATATTCTCATCTGTTAAATTAAGAGTATCTCCCATAGAAAAGCAGTGGAGGCCCCACAGGGCAAGTACAAAACAGAATTAAAACTCCCAAGGGTCTTGTCTTTACAAAAGAAAAGGCAGGAGGCAGCCCCTGGACAGCTGGTCATGCTGGCCGCTCCGGTTGGACCACGTTGCATAATCCTCAGTCGTATCATCACAACGTCTCTGAGCATTTTGATGGGGGGGGGGAGGAGAAGGGGCAGTGTAGTGTGTATGGGGGGAGAGTCCCAGGGGGCTCTCTTTGCCCCCTTACCCCTTTCTATCCCAGAGGATGGAAGCTGGCTACACCTTGAAATGAGGCTATGTGTTTCAAAACTGGGGACAGGGGTAAGAGAGGATCTGTGCTTTGAGCAACCTGAGCCAGAGACAGAGGGGTGTTGGAGAGGTGAGGGGAGGATGCATGATGCTTATTGCTTTGTACCTTTCACTGGGAAGGAGGACAGCAGCCAACAGTAGCTCACAGGTTTGTAAACTGAGCCTGTCGGCTTCAAGAAGGGAGGCAATGAAGTCGAATTAAATATAAAAGAGTCATTTGTGCAAAAATAACTTAAACAAATAAAAGACCTGGGGAAGGGGGGTATTCCCCTTAGCCTGGTGGGGAGTGGGCCATATTATCCACCCCCCCGCCCCAAGGCCTTTTCAGTGACATGGCTTTGGGGGGAGGGGCAGAGCTTCCCTACCCCCTGCAATGGCTCAGGATGGGATTGTAGGGGAAGGGCTTGCATTTGTGCTCTGAGTGGGGAGTAGTGCCCCCACCCACTGTCCACAGGTGCAGGTGGCTGGCAGGGGCTCCCAAGGCTCAGCACTCAGCTTTCCCCAATCAGGGTCAGATCCAGCTCCAGGTATGGCTGCTATGGGGCCAGTTTCCTCCTCTTGTTTTTGGCAGGACGGCCAGGGCGGGCCCGGGGAGGCAGAGGGACAGCCGCCTATACAAGAGGGGAAGTCGAAAGAAGTGATCTAACAGTTAGGTATCAAGAAGTCTTTTATTTTCTCCCCACTCCCTTTAACCATTTTTTCCTCCTGCCTCATCCCTTATATACATCCCCTCCCACCCACTGGTACACACTTACTCGGGTTGTGGGGCTGGGGTCCAAGGTAACATCCTGGCGGGAGATATTGCTGTTCCGGGTAGGGCTGCAATAAGGGGCACAGATGATCAGGAACACCTCCCCAAGCACTAGTCAATTTCAGAGTTTGGGTGGGAAACTTTCTACATCTGGACAGTAAAGACATAGTATCCTTATATTCATACTCAAGTATTTGCCCTTTTGAAAACCAAGCTACTTCTCTTAGTCATTTTTACAAACCCCACAAGAAGTGAGGAAAGGCCAAGATTGTGGTGGGCCCAATACTCACTTGTATTTTCTCCTCCGGCCTCGACGAGACTTTCTGACTACCCCTGGAGGCACCTGAGAAAAGATGGACTGTATGAATAGGGAAAGTTAAGAAAAGGCAGCATGGCTACAGCCGTTTCTCAGAGCCCTTCAGCCAGATCTCCATCTCTGCACTCACCTTAAGGTCCTCAGAATGGGGCCCAGGAGGGGATGGATCCTTGGGCTCAGCACCCCCTTCAGCCAGTTCCCCATTATGCTGCCAATGGTGGGTCCTTTTGGGGGACCGTTCCATTTGTCCATTGAAGCCTCCACGTGCCCCCCACTTGAGGGCTAATCGGCCAGGTTCCCGCCGGCTGCCAGGCTTTCGACCCCGGCCTGGCCTGGCCTCACCATTAATGCCCCTATGTCCCCCTCCTCCCCTCCGGCCCCGTTTCCCTGTCCCCCTCCCAGTGAGCAGCTCAGGGACTGGGGGGTCGGGAGAACTGTGGGGTGGGGCTAAGGCACTGAGGGGAGGCCGAGCAGGCTCTGGTTCCAGGGCTGAGGTGGGGCTCTCGGGGGGCAGACAGGGGACTTCTGGCTGCTCTGGAGGGATCTACAGGCAAAAAAATAAAACCTCAAGTCAGTCTGCTTTGCAATGCAGAATGCTTATTTCCAGTTTGGGAAAAAAACTCAGGACAAACATACCCCTAAACCCTCACCTGGAGACTTTGTAGCAGGCAGGCTAAAGGACTAGAAGCCTCTGAGAGGGGTGGAGGAGCTCCCCCCCCAGGGAGGAGCTGCAACCCCAACTGGCCAGAGAGAAGAGAGCCAGGAGGCTGCAACAGGCTGGGGAGGGCTCCAGGGCTGCTGGTCAGCGAAGACAGATCACCTGTTGAATTATAAAGTCAGGGGTCTCTCTAGGCAAACCAATTAAGTTGAACAAATCCTATTCTCTTAAGCTTTACCCAATGGTCAAAGCCTTTCCTCCCCAGTTCATCCACCTGCACCTCCCAATTTTTATTGCTTCTTTTCTTCTCTTTTCATACCAGAGTCTGCCCTCAGACTTACCCAGCAGGCTGGCACTCAGCAGAGGGCTAAGGAGTTGGGGGGGTCTCCCTGAGTTGGAGGGGGCCTTGCCCAGAGAGGAGGCTCCCAGGTCAGTAGTTGCCGTGGTGACACTGGAGGTAGGTGGTCCAGGTTGGGGGGCACTCAGGACACAGGGCTAAGAAGAAAGACTGCTTATAATACATGTGTAAAGTAGTCCATACGATTTTAGTACTTCCACATATACAATCTGAAGCCTCACATGAAGTAGGCCACGCTTATTAAATACCCAGTTCGTACAGCTATCTTACCCTTAGCCAAGCACTAAGCCTTCCCCAAAGGCTCTGAGGAAGAGCTCAACAGAAACCGGAAAGCCTTTGATTCCCAGCTCCCATCTCTGATTCTACTTCTTGTTCTGTCCCACCCAGTCACCCCCTATCCTCACCTGAGGGGACGTCCCAGAGGGGGGATCCAGGCTGGCAGCCAGCAGCGCAGAATTTAAAGCTATGAGGGTAGGGGGGGCTGAAAGTGGGGGAAACAGTAGCGGGGGCAGGTCTCCTAAACCTGAAAATGTCTCCCCACTTGGACCTCCAGCTCCCTCTGCAGATCCTTCCCCATCCCCAGCTGTGGGGCCCAGGGCCAACAGAGGCAGGAAAGAGGCTAGGAGGTTGCTAGGAGGTGCAGAAGGGGGTGGAAGGAGGTCTGAAGAGGGTGGTGGAAGCAGGGAAGCCACCAAAAGTGAAGGCCCTTCGGGTTCGCCTGGGGCTAGAGGAGGGCCAGGTCCCCCTGGTGGGGGTAGCAGGGACTCAGGGGGCGGTTGTCCCCCTCCCCCAGCCAGCATGCCAAATAAACTGTGGCTGAGTAATGGAGAAGGTGGAGGCTGCCCCAGACTCAGAGGGAGAGGCAAGGCTCCTAGCATCCCTGGGAAGCCAGCTCCACTCAGTGCCAGGCCCTGCTCAGGACTAGGGAAAGGGAAAGCCTCCCCACCAGCCAGGGGAGGCAGAGGGCAGGTGGTGCTCGCTCCCATCCCCAGTCCGTCAGATGGGCTTTGAAGTACAGGGCTGGGAATTAGGGGGGCTTTGGAGGCAGCTGGTGGGGCAGGGGCACCTGCAAAGGAAAAGAAAAATTCAGCTCAAAGGAGACTCTTTATACCAGTGTCCAAAGAGCCCAACCTCCCTGTACCCAACCCAGAAAACTGCCAAAGAGTTCTAAACTCTCCCCTAGATGCCTTGGCTGTCTCTTTCCACCCCAGAGGAGGAAGGGCTCTACCACACTCATTCAGTTACATACCTGGCACACTGTTGAGGCTGCCACTGGAGGTCCCGGGCAGGGAGGAAAGGATGGGGTGCCTAGGCTGGGGAGGGCTCCCTGAGGAGAGGGTTGGGGGAGGAGGAAGGTGTGTATCTGACCCCAAAAGGTTAAAGCTTCCATCAGAGTGGGAAGAGCCAGGGGTGGAGAGTCCCAGAAGGGACAGCACAGAAGGGAGAATAGGTTGGGATGGCTCAGGGAGAGAAAAGGATTGGGGCACAGGAACAGGGGCACGAGGACGGCTCCGTCTAGGTGTCTGAGGGACTCCCCCTTCTAGCAATCGCAATACAGTTGGGGGTCTGCGGGGACGGCGCTGAGTGGGACGGGGTGATGATGAGTGGGAAGCTGAGGGTGCTGGGACACAGGGCCTTTGGCCCTGTAAAGTGCTGGGAGGGGGTTGTGGGGGACGCTGTGCCTTGGCTGCTGCAGAGAGTAGGCTGCTAGCAAGGAAGGGGGGTGCCCCAGGGCCTTCCACCATGGGGGCCCCTCCCTGGGATCCCAGGACCAGGGGCAGGTGCATAGTGGCTGAAGACACTGGTGGTTGAGTGGAAGGTCCAGGGGGACCACGGGTAGCAGGGAGATTATTGCTTGAGGGCAAAGGAGGGGGTGTTAAGGCATCACTACAGTGGAAGAGAGGAGGATCTGAAGGTGGCGAGGAGGAGGCATGAGGAGCTGGAAGAGAGCCCAAGTCAGGGGGCACCAGGCTGGATCGGAGGGGTGCTCCCCAGTTGTATGAGGGGGCATTGAGGCTAATGGCAGGTGGAGGAGGTGGAGCTGGAGAGGGAGCATTGCCCCTTGGGAGGAAACAGGGACTGCTGCTGCCTCCAGAGGGGACTGGATCAGGAAGCCGTGGGGGTGGGAAGAGCCCCCCAGGGCCTGCTAGAGGGGGGAAGGCCTGTGGAACTGAGGATGGTTCTGGGGGAAGGGAGCCAGGACCCCCATTAAGTGGAGTTGTAGGACGGACTCTACAGGGAGGGCGGGTAGAGGGGGGCCCTGGGGACACAGTGTGGAACATTTGGGGGCTCGCTCCCTTTCCTGCAATAAATGAGAAATTATGGGTTAGCTTCAAAAATTCCCAGCCTCCCTGTGCCCTCCTTTCACCAAGCCGCTCTCCTTGCCATCCTTCCTGATCCTTCCCATAAAGCTCTTCCTATCATTCCTCTTCCAGGCCCTTTAAGTTGTCTTCAGTTTTTTATAAAGTAGAGAAGACTCACCAGGAGAAGAGTGTGAGCAGGTGGTCTCCATGCTGCGGTATAAGGTTGCCATGGCAACGGCTTTCCTTCGATGGTTGCACAGCTTGGTCATGTCTTCCTCTGATGCTGGCCCCACCCCAGCCCCACCCGGGGTCACCGGGGCCAAAGGGTCAAAGTTGAAAACCTGTGAGGTAGAAGGCATGGACAGGGACCCTGAGGAGATGGAATCTGTGACAAAGGCTACCATGGGCAGTGATTTGCACTGTCTCTAGGTTTATCCCTGTACTCTCTGGCACCCGTCATCACTCTGACCTTGGGGACATTGAGTGGACACTCCAGACCGCACTTGCAGGTCCCATCGCTGAGGAGGTAGCTCCGGGTTTGCTCCAAGGAAGACAGCTCTGTGCCACTTGGGCTGGGAGAGGAAGGGTCAGAGAGTATGGGTTTAGTTGACACTGAATTAGGAGACACTCCTAAATGACAGTTCCTTAGTCAAATACTTTCCTAAGAAGGGCACAGGGTAAGGAAAATATGGGAAGAGACAGAGAGGGAGAGTAGATTCAAAGAGACAGCAAAAAGGCTGAGGCAGGAAAGAGGAACAGGAGCACAACAGGGTACCAGAGATCTGAGCTTTGAGAAACTGGGCAACTGAAGGGTTTAGGGATAAAATTCAAGGAACTCTTGAGAATCTATACCTGATATAGAGCACAGCACCCTCACGAACACAGCGCTGCCAGCCGATGGGGACAGATGCGGCCACAGGGCCCCCAGGTCTGTCTGCTCCACTGCTCTCATTGCCCCCATTCATTGTGTGTAATCAGCTCCCACGTGCCTGATAACATAGACATCCATGGGCATTAGGAGGATTAAACTGGGCTGGGTACCTGAGGGAGTACTCCAGGAAGACAAAGGTTGTAGGGAGACGCTAGAGAGCTGGGTGAGAGAATGAGGGGGAACCCTCTGACATCCCACCACCCTGGCTACCTGAACATCTCTGCAAACATTGTGGGGTCCAGTCTAAAGCCGGGCCGCCGGCTTAGCCCACACCTGCAAGACAGGAGAGAGAAGGGACTGTCAGAAATCTGCCCAATTCAAGAGGGCACAACAGTTCAAGATACTCTCAAGGAAAAGATCCTCAATGAAGTAAGTGCCCATAAAACTCTCAGGGATCTGCTGGTTGAGTCCACAGTCAACCTTTTACATATGCAGTCCCTAGATCAAAGCCTCAACTCCCAGGGACCAAGGAATCACAACCCAATTCCTAGACATATGAAGAGCAAGGTCCTTTTGTCCGGTCAGAGACAGAAGACTTCATCCAGGAGTGTGGGCAAATTCCCTTAATGCCAAGCCAGTAGGAAGTTTCCCAGAGAGTCTGGCCCCTGCTGTTCTCACCCCCCCCTCCCCCAGGAAGATCATACAAAAAGTACAGATTGCCCCACAGGACACCAGACAATTGCTGCCCAACTGCTTATTCGGGTGGTACGAACAGAACTCGCCCCCACCAGTGCTGATCTGGCTCATTTGGGTCTTAAGAAAGGTTGGAATCACAGCTCTGTCTTCTGCCGGGATCCCGAGAAGCTCCTGATTTCCTTCCAAGCCTAAGGCAAGGCGATTCAGCACCTCTTATCCACAGACTTCAAATTGGCTCCTACAGGGATTCTTCTATAATATGTGCGGCCGCCCCTCAAACCTGCAAGTATCTCCCCAACCTCACCATCGCTCCTACCTCACACTGGCGGCTTCAAAACTTTCCCTCTCATAACAAGGCGCCCTGTCACCCAGCTTGCTTCCCTTAGCTTGGGGAGGAGGGGAAGGCGCACGAAGTAGGAAGGAACTTGGGGAGAAGGCGGGCGGAGGGTGGGCAAAGCACTGAGGGGAGGGAGGTGAAGAAGGCAAAAGTCAAGCAGTTAAGAGAGGGAAACGGTGGGGGCAGGTGAGGGCGGGGGAGTGAGGATGAGGCCAGGGAAAGGGGCCGAGAGGACGCGGAGGGGGCAGAGGGTAGGGACTGGAGGGGAGGGGAGGGGGAGGGGCGGAATGGGGGGGCCGGGCCCTGCACTCACCGCGGCCCATGGTTCGGCCGGCCCCGCCCTGCGCAGTTGCGGCCCAGAGGGTGAGTGGGAGGGAGTGGGAGGAGGGTCGGTGGAGCCCGAGCCTCCGGTACGGCCCCAGCCGGTCCTAGCAGGAAGCGCTGCCGCCGCCGCCGCCGCCGCGGATCACCGAGCGGCCTCCCGCGCATGCGCCATGGGGGCCAGGGGCAGCCCTGGGGATTCCGTTCCCAGAAGGCACCGCGCAGGCTGCTGCCGCCGCCGCCGCTGCCGCCGCCGCCGCCGCAGCCGCCGCCGCCGCCGCCGCCGCTGCCCGGACGGGAGAGAGGCGGGGCCGGCCCCCGCCCAGCGGACAACGACGAGCCAACAGGAGGGGCTGTAGTGCGCATGCGGGAGCGCGCCTCCCCCCTCCCCCACAACCCCCCATTAATCCCCAAGAGAACAAACACCCCCCGCAGCCCCCCCGCGGAAGGATCTGAGCCTCTTCCCAGACCACTGGTGGCCAATCCCAGCCTTCCCCGGGGAGGGGCCCTTTCCAAACCCACAATCTGTTGGGGGGAGTCTGGCTGCCAGGTCCGGGAGGGGCCAGACACCAAAGATGAAAGTCGCGACTTGCCCTGCCCCGCCCCAAAGGCTTCCCGACTAATGTGCTGGGTGGGACTTGACCCACCTCCCCAGGTCAGCATGTCACTACACGACCTCGGCCTGTCAAGTCACATGACCTCTGCCTGTCACTGACAATCTGGTCATGTCTTTGAACCAGGAGAGGGCATCTGGTCCATTTCACCCCTAGCCCCGTTCCCAGAGGGGAAATGGGGAAATGGGCAACAGAGCAGGCTGGACCAAAAGACCTGTCACTGTCAGCTCACACCGGCCTTCTGACAGTGTCTACTTAAGACAAACTCACTGTCCCCGCGAAAGGATGACAGGATGTGAAACAGGCCACCACATGGCCTCTGCTTTCTACCTAAGGCACAAGAAAAATATTTCGCATTTTGCATGATGCCTTTCACTTTTGTTCAAGTTACCTCCAAGTTCATAGTTGTCTTATTTTACCTTTACAGCTCCTTTTTTCTTCAAACAAGCTTGAGGCACAGAGGTATTAGGTGGCTGGCCTGGGATCCCTGGGCAAGTGAGGGGCAGCTGGAGCTAGAATCTGACCTCTCCTGGTAATCTAGTCCAAGGCAGTTGTGCGCTTAAGTGCATTTAATATCCCAAGCAACAAGACTCTACTGTAGTCCACACACCTAGGAGGCAGGAGGCCTATGCCCAGCTCCTCACATTAGGGAGTCACAGGACTTACTGTCTGGAACCGTGGAAAGGGCGGGTCTTGGTCTTTGGTGAAGGGCACCAGAGCGCCATTTGGGGAGATAAGTGGGGAAAGGGAATCCGACCCAGCGGGAAAAGAACATGAATTCTGGCATGTTGAGAACTCATTAGAAACTTTATCAAAACAAGTTCAGGGTGCTCTTTTGAAAGGACCTGAAAATGACTACCAAGGGGACTCAAGTACCTGGGCTCCTTTTTGGGTAGAGGCTAAAAGATCAGACCCCTTTAAGAAGACTCGAGATGTAGACAATCCTGGCAGACGGATGCAAACTTTCAAAGGAAGGAGGTTTAAAAGGCTTTGTGCCCATTATTAGCTGCAAGGGGAGCCAAGGAAAATGGGAGCCCTTTATGGAGAAGGTAAAACGGGGGCTAATGCCAGGTGGGCGGACCGAGAACTCCTACGACAAGCAACAGGGAGGTTTCACTCGTCAGCCTAGGGGCAGCTTCGGTTGCTAGCCGTTGGGGCCGTAGGGTGCTAAGAGCTGGCGCCCCGCCTCTCTCCTCTCTCCCCCTCCCGCACCTCCCACCTCCCTCGTAGTCCCCTGCGCGTGCGCGCACAGACGGGTTGCCAAACATTGCATCATTCCCGCCCCCCTTCCCTCCCCTCCCCCTTCCAGCTCTCCCCCTTCGCGCGCGCGCATGACTCACTCACCTCCTCGGTAGAGCCTCGTGACCCAGAGCCACTTCCGGGTCCAACAAGACCTGGACCCCCAAGCAGGAGGGAGCGATGGGGGGCGGGGCCGCGGAGTTCCTGAGTGGCGGATGTAAGGGATTGGGCGGGGCCAACACTGGCGTGCCGCTTCCTGATTGGTAGGCTTCGGGCCCGCCCCCGAGAGGAGGGCCCGGTCCTGTTAAAAGATCACTGCTGCGGGATACCGAGGTCAGAGACTTGAGTCTAAGACACAGTGCATATCATGTTGAAGATGAACGGGTGGCAGCGACAGAGCCAAAATCAGAGCCGGAATCTGAGGCGAGAGGTGAGTACTGACCGTCCATCTACCTTTTACTCTTCCATCTTTGCGACGTTGTCCCCTCAAAGTAGGGGCATCTCCTCTTCAGGATGTGGCATCCCCCCCCTCCGCCCCCCATAATGAAGTTAGTGGCAGTCCGAAGGAGAGATGGGTAAAATCCTTTATTCGGGAGAGGTGCCACAGACCCTGCTTCCTTCGGACGACAGCATCACTCACCCCTGCCCGGAGTGAAGGGGCCCGGCTGCCCGCAAGAGAGTTATTCTATCTCTGCAGTTGCTGACCTCAGGCCTCCACGTTTGGCCAGTCTGGTGGGAGGCGGAGCAGCAAGACACACCCCCACGTCGAGAAGCCTGGAGGGCCATAGCTTAGGCCGCTGCCTTGGCTTTGCCACTAGCAGCCCCACCCCTAGTCCCGTGTCGGGGAGGCAGCGTCTCAGTGCCAGCATGGCCACGGTGGTAGTAGGGCTCTGGAACCTTACACGGTACAGCCATTCCGCACCTTCAGGAAACTGACACAGCCTGGGAGGGAGGATGCCCATGGCCAGGGAGAGTAGATAGGTTTTTTACTTTACCCCAGAGGTTCCTGGGCCTCCTGGACAAGAGAGCATCCTGTATCCCTTACATGTGGGAAGTCATTTGGGGTCTCCCCATGTATGGACCTTCTCCTGAGGGTGGTCCCTGCCTCTTACTCCCTGTCCTGTCTTCAGCTAATCTCTGTGTAACCATTGCATCAGGTCAGTCCCGTTTGGCTCTACAGCCCTCTGGCCTGGGGCTCCACTGCTGATGAAAGCCACCTTCTAGGCTCTGGAAGGCAAGGAGGGTTCCCCAGGGGGGACAGTCCTGCAGAGAAACTCTGGGCAATGTTGCATCTACAGTCCCCAGAGATAGGCAGCTGCTGCTCTACTTCTGGCTTCATCCTCCCTTCCCTATCAGAGAGATTGGGGAGAATTTATCCATTCCTTCCTAACAAGCACCTACTATGTACAGTTTGGGGCCCAGGATATATCCACGAATAAGAGAAAAAAAAATTGTGTTCTGAGCTTACAGTTCAGTGGGAAGAGGCAGACAGTAAACAGATTAAGTGCCATAGAGAAAACTAATGAATAAAAGGGTAGAGAATGCTTTGGGTGAGGGTTAATTTTACATAGGGTGATCAGGGATTCCTTCACTGAAATGACCAATTAAATGAAAAACCTGAAAGAGGTGCAGCAGTAAGCCATGCAGGTATGCGGGAGAGCTTACCAGAAGGGACAGTAAGAACAGAGGTCCTGAGGTGGGAGCACACATAGTATCTTTAGAGAACAGGCCAGTTGGCTGGACTAGAGTGAGAAGAGGGAGAGTGGTCAATAGAAATCCAGGGCAGAGAAGGACCAGACTATGTAGGTTCTTCTAAGCCACTTTAAAGATATTAACCTTTGCCAAAACCAGTTTGGCTCAGTGGATAGAGCGTCCGCCTGCGGACTTAAAGGTCCCAGGTTCGATTCCGGTCAAGGGCATGTACCTTGGTTTCGGGCACATCCCCAGTGGGGTGTGTGCAGGAGGCAGCTGGTCGACATCTCTCTCATCGATGTTTCTAACTCTATCCCTCTCCCTTCCTCTCTGTAAAAATTCAATAAAATATTTAAAAAGATATTAACCTTTAATATGTGTGAAAGTAGAGTCACTGGTGATTAAAAAAACCCACATATTGATGTTTTACAGAGGAAAGGAGAGGGATAGAGAGTTTGAAACATCGATGAGAAACATCCATCAGCTGCCTCCTGCACACCTCCCACTGGGAATGTGCCCAAAACCAAGGTACCACAATCAAATCTAGGACCCTTTGGCCAACACTCTATCCACTGAGCCAACTGGTTTGGGCAGAAGTCACTGGTGATTTTCAACAGAGGAATGGCACAACCCGATTTTAAGTTTTAAAAGGCCCACTCTGGTTGCCATGTTGTGAATAGACTCAAAGAACGGTGGTAAGAGCAGAAACTGGAAACTTGCAGTCATCCAAGATAGTAACTTGATAGTAACAACGGAATTGAGAAGAATTTAGATTCTGGATTTCTGAAGGATGAGTTAAGAAATGTTGCTGGTGCTTTGGATTGGATTGTGAGGTGTAAGAGGAGAGGAATCAATGAAGATACCAATTTCAATGAAGATACAAAACTATTAGAGTTGTCATTTACAAAGATAGGGAAAACTTTGGAAGGGGAAGATTAGCAGGAGTTTGTTTTTAGACATATTAAGTCTGAGATGCCTATTAGACATCCAAAAGGAGACAGCAAGTAAGCAGTTAGATAACAGAGTTAGAGGTCTATACTGGGACTGTACAATTTGGAGGATATTAGTGTGGGAATGGAATTAGGAAAATGTCACTTGATTTGTTCCCTTCCCTGTAGTGTAGTCCTTACTTACCTTGGCAGGTTTGAAGCCTGCCTTGAATTTAGAGAAAGTTGAGATGGCCAGGGCTTTCCTATTATGCAATCAGGACTACAAAGGTCAGCAACTAAAAATAAAGGAAATTAGGCTCTCCTCTGTCCTTGAAAATGGCTACTGGGACTGTTAACTATCTATACTATATAAGACAGGAAGTATACTATCTATACTATATAAGACAGGTAGATAATGTAAAAATGGATACTGAGATAAAAGTAAAAGAACCTGGCTCTCCCCCTTCCAAAAATGGTTAACATATTTATCTTTGATTTCCCACAGTGTTCAAGAAGGAAGTGTATCTTCATACATCACCACACCTGAAAGCAGGTAAACCTAACCAACCTTTTCCCAAAACCAACTCCTAAGAGATACTGTTTAGTCTTCCTTTATTGGGACCCTAAGAAGTGAAAACACCTAAAGATATGAGAGGAGGGTTTGCATCTGAGCACTTTTGCTGTCAGACTGCATCCATCCACTTTGGTCACCCTAACAAGGTGACCAAATCACTATTCTTAGAAGCATGTCCTAATCAAAAGATGGCTCTGAGTAAGCAATCAGCCCCAAGAAAGATAGTTTATCTCAATCCCCATCAAAGTTAGACTAACCTGTGGAACTTCCCACAGGAAAAAGAAGCACAACTAATGTGGTAATTGCCCCTGGAAACTACCAATGGAGTTTCTCAGGACGGCTAACTTTTTTGTTAATTTTCACTCAGGGATATTTTTCCATTGATTTTAGAGAGAGTGAAACGGGGAGACAGAAACATCGATGTGAGACACATCAATTGGTTGCCTCCTACGCACAACTAGGGCCAAGGAACTTGCAAACAAGCTATGTGCCCTTGACCTGAATTAAACTCGGGATCCTTCAGTCCTCTATCCAATGAGCCAAACCAGCTAGGGCAGCCAGCTAACTTACTACAATTCCATAAGAATGTTTATCCAGGCACTTACTTCTTCAAGTGCTGGGCAAAAGCAAGGAGGGAATATTAGTATAAACCTGAGTTTGGTAAATTTTTAAGGGCCAGATAGTAAATGTTTTAGATATGGAGGACCACACAATTTGTCACAAATATTCATCTGCACTGTTGTAGCATAAATGTAGCCATAAAAAATATGTAAATCAATAGATGTGTCCATGTCCCAATAAAACTTTACTGCAAAAACAGGCAGCGAACCAGTTTTCCAAATGGCAGTATAAACTGTTTGACTGCTTTGTGGTGTTTATTCCACCCCCTATCCTTTCCTCCCTTCCCCCACTATCCCAAGTATATCCTTTTTCAGAGCCTGATCTAGCTGCAGCGATGGCAGCCGAGTCTTTGCCTTTCTCCTTCGGGACACTGTCCAGCTGGGAACTGGAAGCCTGGTATGAGGATCTGCAGGAGGTGTTGTCCTCAGATGAAAACGGGCATGCCTATGTCTCACCCCCTGGAAATGAGGAGGTGAGAATGCTACACATAAAGCTAGGGGGTATGCTGATTTTCCCATCTCAACTAACTGTCAACCTTTCCTCATTCCCTTGAAGGAAGAATCAAAAACCTTCACCACTCTTGACTCTGCCTCTCTGGCTTGGCTGACTGAGGAGCCAGGACCAGCAGAGGTCACAAACACCTTCCAGAGCCCTCGCTCTCCAGATTCCAGACAGAGCTCCCTGGCTCAGGAGGAAGAAGAGGAAGACCAAGGAATATCCAGGAAACGGAAACGGAGTGGTCAGTCCCCAGCCCGGGCTGGAAAGCAACGCATGAAAGATAAAGAACAAGAGAATGAAAGGAAAGTGGCACAGTTAGCTGAAGAGAATGAACGGCTCAAGCAGGAAATCGAGCGTCTGACCAGAGAAGTGGAGGTGACTCGCCGAGCTCTAATTGACCGAATGGTCAATCTGCATCCATCATGAACACTTGGGACCATCTCCCCTTGAGCCAGTACCATCTTTTCCCAGAAGTGGCCACTAACCACCTGTCAATGATGTGACCCTTAACCCCATACCTACAGTAGAGGGAAAGCTCTGGTTAGACAAGAAGAAAGGGTCTCAGTATGTATATAGAGATTGTATATTTATTTACTACTGTCCATATCCATTAAAGTGACTCTCTATAAGCCAAGTCCTCACTTTCACTTTTTCTTCTTGCCTTTAGGGGTTTCAAGAGGTTTTCCCTCAGCTAGAGCCAACTGCTTCTTCAGATCCAAGAGTTTAGCTACTTCTGCAGCAACCTGGTTCTTCTCTGCCTTTTGTGCTTTCAGTTCGCGGACAATGTTGCCCTAGAGAAGGGGGGAGGGGGGGGGCAGGAATAACAATAGTGAGACTGAAAGGACCTATGTAGGATTCAAGTTTTCTGGTCTCCCACATAGGATTCAAACTTCATACCTGTTTTGTCACTTCATCCATCAGCACTTGTATCTGCTGTGGTCCAGCTGTCTCTACAACTGCTGGTTTGGGAGACACTTTTGCCTGGAGAATAATAACAGAGTTATCACCTACTACCATAAATATCCCTGACCTCAAGTTTTATATAACATCTTGGGAAAGTGATTACCTTTAGTGTCAGGGACTCTTCTAGCTAAGACAGGAAAGAAAAACTTTAAGTGAGGAAGTAGCAGTGCCAAAAGGTGGAAAGAGTGATGAGTGAGGACTACTTAGGGACACTTAGGAGATGGCACTGTGGCTGTTGCTTGGTGAGAGCACAGTCTAGCTTTCTCACCTGGCCCCCACCGAAGCGCTGCCTCAAATTTTCAATCTGGTCATTTTCCAATTTTTGGAACAAGGGACTGACCTATAAAAAAAAAGAATTCCAGAATCATTCACTGATTAGGTATAAACTCTATCAGACTATACAGAGGGCTCCTCTAACCCCAATCACTAACATTCAGGAACTCTAAATGCTTTACAAGCTTGAGTGTGTGTATCACTGATTTCAGTAAAGAACCCAGGAAAAGCCCTAGCAGTCACTATGAAAAACCAAAATATTCATAGGGCCCAAGATTAAATGATGCTAGGTTGATGTATAAGTTTAGAGGTGGACTTACTTGATCATCTTGTGTCAAAGGGGAAATGGCTACCCTGTATTCTCACAGCTCATACCTGTTAGCCTTATGGAGATCAAGTGACCATGGTATTTATTTCAAACATCTACTGTATATGAGTTTCATGTACCATGTACTGGGTTCTGGCATGAAGGAGATGAGAAAATATGGGCTACAGATAACACTGGCTTGTGAACTAATACCAAGGATTTTACATCAGAAACAAGCCTAAGTGCAAAGTGTGAGGCATGCCGAAAGGTTTCAGAGAATAGCTGTGAAAGCCCCATGCCCAAAGTAAGTTCTCTGACCCTCCCCAAAGACTGCACGGCAAATGTAGGGATTTTACTAGTAAAAGAGACCAAGGCTCTTCCAATCCTCAGAGACCTACTGTGCCAATCTGGTGTCCTGCTGGTAAGATACACAGGAAGTCTGTGGGCAGGATGCCACAGGCTGGAGGTGGGAGCTGCAGCTGGGTTGCAATCATAGAGCTAACCGTAGGCATGTAAGGTTGGAGCATGGTGGACAGCAAAGCAGCTATATTCACCGCCAAGCCTGTCACTGTCCCTGCCCGCTGCCTAGGTAAAAAGAGACATTAGTCAGGACTTCTAAGAGGACACAGCCTACCATTTTATCCCTATAGCCAACCCTACCTCCTTACCTACCTGTCAGCCTCGTTGCCTTTAATCCGCTTCCAGGGTTCATTCACCTGAATGTATTGATTGCCATAACGAGAGATGGTGAGGATACTGCGTAAGGCATCCCGGATCCTGGGAAGGGGGGAGGCAGGCCAAGATATAAGGTCCTGGAGGGACCAGTATGGATTCTCAACATGCCAGCAGACCACTCAGAAGAGACGGGTGTAGGTTACTTACCGAACCTTCTCTAGAAGCTGGTGATAGTGCTGGAGCTCCAGAGTGACATGGGCCAGCAGGCGCTGATCATCAGAGGTAAGCACCATCTCAGGCACATAACCCCCAAAAAACTTAGATACAAACATACCAGCTCTTGATAGGAGTAAGGGAAGGAGAGGGGAGAGAAAAAAAAAAAGTAATTTCCTAGTCTCCGTATAGAAATTTGACCCAATTTTCTTAATTCTACATTCTTTCAGAACTGATACTTCCTGGCTCCTTCAAGCTGGAAGGCAAAGCTTAACAAAGTAATTCCTTATTCTCTCCCCTAAGAATACAACTGCACATAACAGACATTTCACATACATTATCCCTTGTTTAAAGAAACCTAATAAAGTTAAGCAACTGTTCGTTTTATTTTTAAAAATCAACACTCAAAAATAATCAAGTTGAAATATTATTATGTAAATTGCTATCAAATATTCTAATAGGGACTATCTGTTCAATGTGATTAATGAACAAACCTGAAAGGGTAGGTAGCCATTGAGGATATTTCTTTAGATTGCAGAATAGTTGACATAGGGCCAAAAATGAAATTGAGCTTAAGTAACAAAAACTCCAGAGTACAGCAGAAGTCTCCTACCTCTATACTAAAATAAACCCTTTCCTTGGTTAAACTTTTCAAATGTATGCAAGTTCACTTTTTGGGGGGGGCAGGGGAGGGGGGAGAACACATTTCCAATTCTGCAAAGAACATTAATAAGAAAGAATTTATAAAACTTTGTGACCAACTTTGCTAAATCACATTTCTAAAACCAACTTGCCCCAAGCATACATAACCTATTATGTTCTAGGAGCAAGTCCCAATTGATAGAAATCCACTTTCCACATTATCTTTCCCATCCCTCCCAGCCTCCTGCCCATTCACTAGGCATCTCTTCATTCCCATCTCTCCCACTTCATGGAGCAGAGTTAGCACCAGCCCAGTTCACCTACTGACTGATCTCTCACCAAGACCTACCTATTGATGAAGTTTCCCAGGTTGTTAAGCAGCTCAGAATTATTCTTCAGTAACATATCTGTCCAGGAGAAGGCACTGTCCTGGCCCTCAGGCCGAATGTATAGCAGGTAGAAGCGCCAGATGTCAGCAGGAATCCCTGTGTCCTGGGCCATGTCCCCAAACACTCCTACACCCCGGCTCTTAGAGAATTTCCCATCCTCATAATTCAGATACTCTGGACAGAGAAAAAGGAATGAATGAGAACCGTCGGCTCAAATCACTTCTTCCCTCTCTGACCTACTGACTCCTTTGAACTCAACTATGGGCGTCCAGCAACATTTTTTGAGTAGCTGGCCTGAATCGAACTTGGGAGATCCTGCCTCTCCATTTGGGCTTTCCCCCCTTTGCTTCTATTCATTACGAAGTTTTAGCTTTTGACTCTTACTTGCTTCAGGTTCTTGTTTCCTTCTAGGTTGAGTTCTCATGTTCAAATTATTTTCTATCTCACCTCAACTCCTAGCACCTTTCCAAAACCTTTCAAGTATCGCCTCAGCCCTCATTTCCTAGGAATATTCCTAGTCCAGTATTCCAGGGTACCTGTAGCAATGAGATGGCTGACCAAGGTGTAGTTGTCCTCAGCTCCTAGGGCTGAACAAGGAAAGACTAACCCATGAAAGGGAACATTGTCTTTGGCCATGAACTGGTAGAGGTTCACCTACAGAATATAGTTGGAAGACAGAGCTCCTGAGACCTTTTTCAAAGACCTCAGAAAGAGCAAACACCCAATCCTACCCCCCTTAACGCACATATACGCATGCACCCTCCCCATACACAAGCAGGCTAACCAAGAACTGCTTACTTGCTCTGGGTTCTTCCACCATTTTTCCCATTGGTCTGTGTAGTTGGCGGTAATGGATATGTATCCAAATGTGGCATCAAACCAGACATAGAATACCTGGAGAGAGACACGGTAGGACAAAAAACAACATTGTGAAAACACTTCATACCTATATAATTTTACTGACCTATGGAACTCCAATAAACTCAATTTTTTAAAAAAATGGGAAACACAGTTAAACAAGACATAGTTAACAGTGTATTATGTTAGCCCAAGGTCTCAAGGCTGAATAATAAGAGATAGGAGTAAAGCATGGGATTCTTACCTTGTCCTCAAAACCTTCTAAGGGTACAGGGGTTCCCCATTTGAGGTCTCGGGTTATGCAGCGTGGCTTGAGGCCGTCCCGAAGCCAAGAACGAATGATGAATCGGGCATTGGGTGTCCAGTCACTGCCAGGCAAAGTCTTCCCCAACCACTCCTCAAGTCGGTCTTCCAGCTGAGAAAGCAGAGCAGAATGCTGACTTAGAAAAGCCTCATACACAGTTTGCATAAGGGTAAATACGTATAACCTTTTTGGACTAGTCTGGTGATATATTAAAATTAAAAAACTCATGACTTTGACATAGCAATTCCACTTCTAGAAATTTTTTCAATGGAAATATTCACACAAGAGTGTATAGATGTGTATATAAAGAAGTGCACTATTCATCATAACAAAGAATTAAAACTACAGAAAATATGGTGCATCGATACAATAAAATACTCATAAGGCCATTAAAAATAGTAAGGTAGACCTATATGTAATTGACATGTACAGATTTTCAAGATTCATTACTAATTAAATTAAGCAAACTACAAAATAATATAGAGTATAATTCTATTACTATAAAAATAAATATCAGCCAGCTTTGCTCAGTGGATAGAGCGTCAGCCTACACACTGAAGAGTCCCAGATTTGATTCCGGACAAAGGAACATACCTGGGTTGTGCACTTGATCCCTAGGTATGCAGGAGGCAGCCAATCAATGATTTTCTCTCTTCATTGATGTTTCTCTCTCACCTTCTCCCTTCCTCTCTGAAATCAATAAAAGATATAAAAATAAATATCAACACACAGACTAACATAAGCCCAGAAATTTTTAAAAATATTTTTTTATTGATTATAGAGAGAGGAAGAGAGATGTAAACATTAATAAGAGAGAGACATCAATCAGCTGTTTCCTGATGCTCCCTACTAGAGATAAAGCCTGCAAACCAACACATGTCCTGACCAGAAATCAAACTGGTGACCTCTTGGTGCATGGTAGATGCTCAAACACTGAGCCCACACAGGTTGGGCAAGCCCAGAAAATTTTTTCTTTTTATTCCTCACTGGAGGATTTTTTTCCATTGATTTTCAGCAAGAGTGACAGAAAGAAGGAAAGACAGAAACATTGATATGAGGGAAACACATCAATTGGTTGCCTCCTACACATACCCTGACCAGAGGAGCCTGCAACCAAGGTACATGCCCTTGACCGAATCAAACCCAGGACCCTTCAGTCTGCAGGCCAACACTCTATTCACTGAGCCAAATCAGCTAGGGCCAGAAAATTTTTGAAGGAAAATAAGTATCAGTACTTTATTTTCAGATTGGATTATGGGGAACATACACATTTATATATATTTCTAGCTGAAATTTTAAAAACAAGCTTTTATCACTTTTGTAAGCAGAAAAACAAAAGTAAACTTTGGTGGGAATGTAAACATGGAACAACACCTATTAAAGAAAATTTAACAATAAACTACATATGCATTTACCCTTGACACAGCAAGTGATCACTTTTAAACAAATTATCCTGAAGATATAAATAAATAAAAAATTTGCTTGTTATATTTGGTCGAACATTTATCTACTGCAATATCATTTGCAATTGCAAAATACAGTAAGCCCTCACTTAATGCTGATAGGTTCTGCAGTTTTAAGTGAAATGACATATAACAAAACCAATTTTTATTACAAGCTAATTGATATAAACAAGAGTTAAGTTCCTACCTCATCTAATCAACCTTATAACAAAACAACATCATTCAAAGGACCTGCTGTACTGGGAACTACCTAAATGGAGAACACAGAAAACTGGTTATATAAACTATGGAACCTACACAAATGTAGTTGTATGTAGCTGTTTAAATAAACAACAACTGCCCAAGCCGGTATGGCTCCATGGCTAAATGTTAGCGTGCAGACTGAAGTGTTCTAGGTTTGATTCCGGTCAAGGGCACATACCTCAGTTGTAGGCTCAATCCCAGCTCTGGTCGGTGTGCATGCAGGAGGCAACAAGTCTATGTGTCTCTCTCATATCAATGTTTCTATCTCTCCCTCTCCCTTCCACTCTCTCTTAAAATCAATGAAAAAAATATCCTCAGGTGAGGATTAACAAAAAAAAAAAGAAATTAAAAAACAACAACTAAATAATGACCATTTGGATATTTATAAAATCATTTGTGGGCCATACAAAATTATCAACTTAAAATTAGCCTGCTATATTTGGCCAAACATTTAATAACTCACCACTAATGCCTCGGCAAGGCCAGACTAAATGATTTCTTGATTCTTACACAGCCTGCCGGCCGGATGTTCCCCACCTCTGTCATAAAAGATAAAGAAAGGTTGGGGAACTGTTTCAGATGAAAGGAAACTAAAGAGATATAAAACACTAAATGTAGTCCAGCTGGTGTGGCTCAGTGGTTGAGCATCGACTTAGAACCAGAAGGTCATGGTTTGATTCCTAGTTAGGGCACATGCCTGGGTTGCAAGCCAGATCCCCAGTAGAGGGCACTCAGGAGGCAGCCGATCAATGATTCTCTCTCATCATTGATGTTTCTATTTCTCTCTCCCTCTCCCTTCCATTCTCTCTAAAATCAATAAAAATGTATTTTTTTAAAAAAGAAATATTTAAGAGTACAGAGGACATATATATACAGTTCATTCACATGCATGCAATATTTCTGAATAGACACAAAAGAAAATGACAACAGTAAAATACCTCTGGTAAGCAGGCCTGGGTTTGAGTGGGCCTGGGTCTTTCATTTTGGGCCCATTCACTTGTTATGTATTTTTATAATGTATAACTTTAAAGCAGAAATTAAAAACATTTGAGAGTAATTTGGTATAGACCTGTGGCTGAGGCTGAGGGAGCAGAAAAGCCATGCAGAACAAATTGAGGGAAAGGCCCACTTACCTTGGGCAAGTCCAGAAACAGGTGCCGCGAGGATCTCACCACAGGGCACGATCGGCAGACTTTACACTGAGGCTTCTGTGAAGGAAAATTCAAGAGAAAGAGAAAGTGTGATCCAAGATCAGAGTTAGGATCAGGCCTGCAGGTCACGCAGAGCTGTCCAGGCTAGGGGAGAGGCACAAAGGGATGAGCTCCCCAGTGTGCCATTTAGCTTAGCTTCATGCTCACACCAAGCCAACTGATCAACTACTTGGGCCTTCTGTGAACTTGGGAGACTCAGGTCCACGTGGCATAACATTTGTTACTCAGAGTTTCATGTCTCTATTACTCCAGAGAACAGGAAAAGCATTCTCAGAGTACTACACTATATGCAACTGTGTCAGGAGAGGCAGGAATGATGAAGACACACAGCTCCTCTTCTAAGGAAGTTACAATCAAGTTAGGGACAAGGGGCTTGCATGGGAAACAAGTGCAGACCTATACAAAGCAAAATGTCAAGAAATACTTATTCTCATGGTACAAATTGACTATACAAACCCAGAAGGGTAATGACTAAAGGAGTAAATAGTTAGGTGGGACTAATCAGTGAAAGCTTCCAAGTAAGTTTTGATCTAAATTTTTGCAGGTGAGAAATTATAACTCACTCAGGACCTCTCTCCTGAACTTCACATGCCTCTATCAAACTGTCTACCTCACCTCTCCTTGGGTGTCTAGGAGGCAGCTATATTTGTTATTGTTGTTGTTAATCCTCATCTGAGGATATTTCTTTCATTGACTTTTAGAGAGAGTGGGAGGGAGGTAAGGGAGGGAGAAACATCAATATGAGAGAGACACATTGATCGGTTGCCTCCCGCACGTGCCCTAACAGGTATGTGACCTTGATCAGGAATCAAATCCGTGATCCTTCAGGGCTCTGGCCGATGCTCTAACCACACCGGGCAGGGCAAGGAATCTCAAATTTAACAAACCTGAATAGATTCCACCAGAAAGCCTGTTTTTCATCTAATCATGCCCATGTTCATAGAGTTCAAGCCAAAAACTTAAAAGTCATCATTTCCTTGATTTTCCCATCATCCAGAATTCCAGTCTATCCAATTCTAGAGTCTGCCTCCCCAACATATCTCAAGGTTCTTCTCCCATCCCCATTTCTACTGCTAATAACCTAGTCAGAGAAACATTATTGCATTTTGTTGCTACCACTCTAATCTCTAAACTTTCATTCTTTCCTTCCATCCATTTTCCACAGAGCAGCTTGCCACTCAACTCCCACAATGACTTAGTAGGCCCTGTTAACTTGACCTCATCTCAATCCACCCTCCCTCTCATTCACTATGCTATAGTTATACTGGCCTTTTCAATTCTGCCTTTTAAGCCTTTGCATTTTCCCGCCCCTCTGCTTCAACACTCTTAACCTCACTCTCATAGCTTACTTTGCTCCCTCTCATTCTTCAGTTAAACTCTCAGTTCAAATGTTACCTTTTGAGATGCCTTTCCTAATCACATACCTTCCCCCAAAAGTCATTCTCTATAAAACATCTTCTTGGCAGTTTATTCCATACTTATGTTCTTGTCTCAAGACATACTAAATAAGTCTGTTTTGTTCACTGCCACATCCTGAACTGTGACTAGAACTGTGACTGTCCTATTATAAGAGCCCAAAAAAAGTTGTTGAAAGAATGAGTAACCCGGCCGACATGGTTCACTGGTTGAGCATCGACCTATGAGCCAGGAGGTCAAGGTTCAATTCCTGGTCAGGGCACATGCCTGGGTTGCAGGCTTGATCCCTGGTGTGGGGCGTGCAGGAGACAGCTAATCAATGGTTCTCTCACATCATTGATATTTCTTTCTCTCCCTCTCCAATCCTCTCTGAAATCAGTAATAAAAAAATAAAAAAATGAGTAAAGTAACAAATAAGTAAACATGGAGTAGGAGACAGTATTTATAGAGGGTGGTCTGAAACAGAAGCAAAAGTAGAGAAATATAAATTCAATTTCCTAGCACAATGTTAAGCACATAGTAAATGTTCATTTAGTAATTATCTAATGAGCTGAATGATGAGTTGCTGAGATGGAGTAGAAAGAACTACTGGTCAAAGGTTTTGAATGCAAAAGCAAAAATCCTGAGTAGGACAAAACTGGGAATCCCTTAATGGAGATTGTTGCCCTGGCCAAATAACTCAGTGGTTAGAGCATCATCCTGATACCCCAAGATTTGATCCCCAATCAGGACACATATAATAAACAACCAATGCATAAATAAGTGGAAAAATAAATCAATGTTTCTCTCTCCCTCACCTCCCAATTTCCTTCTCTTTCTAAAGTTAATTAATTAAAAAAAAGAAAAAAAAGAATAGTGATTGTCTCCTTCTGGGCTCCTATGAGACCTTCCACTCACCTTGAGCTCTATGGCATTGATGAGCTTGCCACACTTGTCACACTGGTCACCGCGGGCCTCCTCATAGCCACAGAAGGGACACACACCCTCCACAAAGCGGTCAGCCAGGAAGCGGGAACAACGCTCACAACGCAGTTGCTCCACAGTATCTTGCAGCACAAAACCTCGGTTCCACAATCGCCGAAAGATGTCCTGTGTGATTCTGGTGAGGTGAGCAAGGGACAGGGGAGGGAGAAGTCAGAGAAGTCAGAAGAAAGGCTGCAACCCTCCCTCCTGCTACTCTACCCAGGACCCAAACTCATTTAGTCCAATGCCAAAGAAATCAGGCAGAAGACCCTTCAAGGCAAAGGTCATCTAGTCATTTTAGGGAGTTTGACTGGATAGCTCCAGACCCCTTACACATATTCTTCAACTCCTCATACAATCTCTTCCCTTTACATTTTAGAATTTGTCAAATACAGGCTTTGTTTTGTATTCTTCATTAACAAAAATCTCCAACAGAATAGTATTGTGTCTAAAAATTAGATCAGTCCAACTATTAAACCACACAGCACTATTAGCTGACAGCCTATCTACCATGTAGAGATTTTATAGGGATGAATTATCAGGCAAAAGAAGAAAGAGCATATTTGCTATAAACAACCACAGGAGTGGGAAGAAATGTGCTCAGACTCTGTGGCAGCAAGGGAAGGGAAAAGAAGGGAAGTGGTGTAGCAGAAAGGTATACTTCCCACAAGCCTCCATCCTGCCTCTTACCTCCCTTACTTGCTCCTTCAGAACCTGACCACATTGAATCTCCTTAATAATGCTTGGTATACATTTTAGGGCAATATTCATGTCCTAAACTTAGGGCGATTGCCTAGATAACCATCTTGTTTCCTCTATCTCCAGGATATTCTCATCACCCCCAGCCTCAGTTTTCACCCTCCATTTCTCCTGATCAGAGGAAACTTACTCAGTCTGTTGTGAAGTGGTGGTACGACCAAAAATATCAAAGGAGATATTAAACCAGCGGTAAATGTCAGCATGGATGACATGGTACTTGTCACAGATCTCCTGGGGGGTGAGACCCTCCTCCATAGCCTTGGTCTCTGTCGCTGTACCATACTCATCTGTCCCACACAGATAGAGGGTGTTCCACTGGCGGAGGCGGGAGTACCTGGAAGAGAACATGATGATCAACTGCTCCCCATGTCCCTTGGACCACCCCCCCAGCCTCCACCCTTGGGGCATCCTATTCCTTGGGACCCACGGCTCCCTCAGGTCTTTCCTGCAGCAGTTAGCTCCACCTGGCAAAGACATCAGCACTGAGCACACAACCAATGATGTTTCCAAGATGGGGGACATTGTTGACATAAGGAAGGGCGCTGGTGATGAGCACATTCCTTTCCCCAGCCACAGGCAACCTGGTGAGGAAGGAAGAGAACAGGTCATGAAGGAGATGCAAGGGCCAAGAGAGACCAAAGTGCACCAGATACCCAGACACAGATCTAGTCTATGTCAGACAGTCATGTACATCTGAAGTCTTCCTTCAAATGAACCCATAGGACTAAACTACCCCAAAAGCCCTGCGATTCCCTAGAGAAGCAAGGACAGCGCCCTGCCCACAGTGAGCAAGCCTTGTGTACTGCTCCTACACAGCCGTATTCCAACACTCAGGACTCTTCTGACTGCTTCTCCTCCATTTGCTCACTCTCAGGCTCCAACTTTCCAGGTACTGACAAAAGTCTCCTGAGGTTATGTCCAGTTATCATCACTCACTACTCCAAACTACAATGCCTACCAAGAATTTTCCAGTGCTGACATCTCTCCTTCTTCCCAGATGCTGTTAATATTACCTCTAGCCAAAACTGGTTTGGCTCAGTGGATGGAGCGTCAGCCTGTGGACTGAAGGGTCCCAGGTTCAATTCCGGTCAGAGGCATGTGTCTTGGTTGCAGGCACATCCCCAGTCGGGGGCGTGCAGGAGGCAGCTGATCGATGTTTCTAACTCTCTATCCCTCTCCCTTCCTCTCTGTAAAAAATCAATAAAATATATATTTTTTAAAAATTACCTCTAGTCACTATCTGAAATTCTTACAACCCACCAGCCCTTACTCCTCTCCCTAACCCATGTTGGTCACTTCCTCATGGCCTGACTCAAACCAGCATTCATAACCACCTCCTCCTCCCCACTTCTCCAGGATCATCCCTAGTCATATCACTCAAGCTGCTGTCTGAAGCCACTCAATCCTCTATTCTCTTTTTAGGGTTCATCCTTGACAGCTCAGCTGTGCACTTCATGTATCCATCGCCCTTCTCGGCACTGACACCTCACCAGGGACTTTGTCTTTCTTTTCTTTTTCTTTTTTAAAATATATTTTATTGATTTTTTACAGAGAGGGAGAGAGGGATAGAGAGGTAGAAGTATCAACGAGAGAGAGAAACATCAATCAGCTGCCTCCCCCTACTGGGGATGTGCCTGCAACCAAGATACATGCCCTTGACTGAGCCAAATCAGTCAGGGCCTTTTTGTCTTTCTGACCATTCTCAATCTATAATCACTGAACACTGAAATCCAGTTTTGAAATCAGTTCCTTCAGGGAAGCCTTCCTTCATTAATGACTGGCCTTCCATCCCTGTGTCCCAAGCCCCTGGACACTTAGTAGCACACCACTGTGTTCCTTTTGTGTTACCCTGTAACTTTGTGGCAGATAGGAAGGTATGTATGGGATTCTACCCTCTAGGGGGTTACTGTCTATCACATAACTGCCACCAGGAAATCAGTGCAATGAGAGATACAAAGTATCAAAGGAGCTCCAAGGAAGGCAAACATACACTCTAGTTTAAGATTAAGAGACTTCTCAGCCTGGCTGGTGTGGCTCAGTAGTTGACTATCAACCTATGAACTAGGAGGTCACGGCTCAATTCCCAGTGAGGGCCCATGCTCGGGCTATGAGCTCAATCCCTGGTAGAAGGTGTGCAGGAGGCAGCCAATCAATGATTCTCTTATTATTGATATTTCTCTCCCTCTCCCTGAAATAAAAATATATTTTAAAGAGAGAGACCCTAGCCTGTTTGGCTCAGTGGATAGAGCATCAGCCTGTGGACTCAAGGGTCCCAGGTTTGATTCCGGTCAAGGGCATGTACCTTGGTTGTGGGCACATACCCAGTGGGGGGTGTGCAGGAGACAGCTGGTCAATGTTTCTATCTCATCAATGTTTCTTACTATCCCTCTCTCTTACTATCCCTCTCCCTTGCTCCCTATAAAAAAAAATCAATAAAATATATATTTTAAAAAATAGTTAAAAAAAAACACCCTTCCATTTAAAAAAATAAATAAATAAAGGGGGGTGGGAGAGAGAGAAGACTCCACAGAGGCAGAATACCTGAGTTGGGCCTCAGGAATGGGTAGGAATTTGCCTGATCAAGGCACTAGGGGTGTCTCTCGGTTAGAAGAAAAGGCACAGAAGATAGTTTGGTTTGGCTATAGGGTCTTTCTTTTTAAATTCTCACCCAAGGAGTGAGGATATTTTTTTCATTGATTTCTAGAGAGAATAAAAGAAGGGGAGTGGGAGAGGGAGAGGGAGAGAAACATCAATGTGAGAGAGACACATCGACTGGTTGCCTCCTGCACACATCCTGACGGGGATGGGAATTGGACCTGCAACCCAGGTATGTGCCCTTGATGAGGAATCAAACTGGAGACCCTCGTTGAGCAGTTAGATGCTCTAACTACTGAGTCATGCAGGCCAGGGCAGTAATAAGGTCTTTAATACCAATTGTCTCCTCCTCTACATATGCATTTAAATGTGTTAGCCTGAGAAAGTCTATCTCCTGTTCTTTATTACCTCCAAAGGGCTTAGTACTAAATTGTCCACAGTAGGTAATGAACTACTCAAAATGAGCAAATGAACAAAGGATGGACTTTCTTCATTAATTCAAATTTTATCAGTATCTACTGAAAACTGGGACACATAAAGATAGAGCCTCTACCTTCAATAAGATGACAGATCAGAGGACACAGTCATGAAAAGAGATAATTACAACATATTTGGACAATGGGAGTTTCCAGAGAATGAAACACTCAAGCTTATAGAGAAGGAAATGGTAAAATTAGGCTCTCAAGGAATGATTGTACACCCGTTAAGTAGGACAGACATTCCAGGGAGAAGGAATAGCATGTGCAATGACACCAAGGTGATACAGTATGATGTCAACCTGCCTTCCTCTCAAAACGCATCTTGACCTATCTGCCCCTTGACTGTCTAGCCTCCAGCCACTGGCCTTTTAGGAATTCCTTGAAAAGAGCCAAACTCTCTTGCTTCTCAGGCCATCTTGCACATGTTTCCTCTCCCTGAAACACCCTTCCCCATAGCCTTACCCCTGCCTGACTAATCCCTACTCATCTTGCAAGTCTCAGTTCAGATGTCAATTTTCCAGAGAAACCTACAGGTTAATCTCCTGTGATATTTAGTCTCCTGGCATCCTGTTATTTCCCTTCATAGGACCTATTAAAATGTGTGACTATAATTTGCATGAGTTTTTAAAATACCTATCTAATTTTCTAGACTCAAAGTTCCATGAGAGTAGAAGTCTTATCTGTTTTACTCCATCCTATAGATCCAGCACATGGGGCCTAGCAAAAAGTAGACACTCAAATCTTTATCAGATGACAAGTTTGGGACTACAAATATTTCATTTTGATGAAAAAAGCTGTGTATGTGTGTGTATATTGTCTCAGTGTGGTAGGACAGTGACAAAATATGAAGCCTGGGGCAGGAGCTAGATCTTGAATGGTCTTGTGAACTACATAAAGGAACCATCTGTAGAATTAAAAAAAGGAGGGTAAGATAATACGTGCAGTTTAAAGTATACTCATTCTGGTGACAGTGTGAAATATGGGATGGCAGGGAAAGAGAATGTGAGAGATAGTAGGAAAGATTAAGGGAGCAGCTGTGATAAGAGAGAGAAGGGATTAGTTCAAGGACTATTTAGGAGTTATTCCTGGTAATAGAATAAATGATACAGGAGGAGGGAATGAGAAAAGAATACAGGTAACACCAAAATTTCTGGCTTAGATTTTTAAGTGGGGGTTGGGGTGCCAATCGCTAAAGTACATGAATAAAGGAGGGAAACTAACAGGTTTACTTTTGCACATGCTGAGTTTGCACTGCCTGTGGAGGTGGAGGATTCAGTCTGACAAATATGTTGAGCTCAGAGTAGAGATCTGGACTGGAAAAAAACAGATTTAGGTGGTATCTGTAGGTAAAGAATAACCAAAACATGGTGCAGGTGGGACTGATGGAGAGTGTCCAAAATTACAAGCCAATAGAGAATAAACTTTTTAAAAAAGATAGTGTCAACAATAAAAAGAGAGAGAGGGAGCTGAGAATAAAAAGGAAAGGATGGAAAATGAAAGAAGTCAGCAGCAGAGGGGAACTGGCAGGCAGGTGTTGATTTTATCAACAACTTCCATTGAAGAAACCAAGCCTCACTCATCTGTGCCTACTCACACTGGTTTCTGCTTTGGCCGAAGAGGAGGCAAGCTCCCCAGGCCCTTCTCCCAAGCAGTTACAGCCATGGCGATCTCCTCCTCAGATAGGGTGGCCAGCTCCTCCTCCTATGAAGAGTGGACAGAATCCCTCACCAGGTGAGGAGGGCCCACGGAATAAAGAAACTCTCCCAACAACACTAAAAGGTAGTGTCCATACTCCAAGTCCCTCTCCAAACCACCCCACCCTTTAGGCACCAAGGCTCTCTGGGGACCCCTCTGTTGTTTTCCAAACCTCAGGCTCATTGCTGACAGCCCTCCCTTCAAGGAAGCTGGGCTGGAGCTGCTTTTGGAGGTAGGGCCGGAGGGCCATGATACCCTGCTTCTTCAGTACAGTCTCTGCAGCTCGCTGGCATGGCTCCTGAGAACTCAGTGTCTGGAACCAGCTGTGCAGGGCACCCAGTTCTTCTGCAGATTTGGGAGAAAAGAGGGAATCAGCAAGAGCAGGAAAGGCCACATGAGTGGGCCTCTTTTCCTTCTTCATGAAATTTCTCCAGTTGCTTTCCCAATCCCTTTACCATCTTTCTGCTATAGCTTCTATGTTAAGCAACACCTCATAGTGAGTACCTACTTACAATATACTACCCATTCTGTAACCCCTACACCAAGCTTCTGCGGTTGGGGCTGGGAATAACATGATAAGCTCAGTGCTCACCAGGGAGGTAGGCTGGGTCTTGTAATAATGGATACAGGGCTCCCCACAAAACAATGTCAGCTACAGATTCTGTCTCCTTGGTCATGGAAAGAAAAGGAAAAGATACACAGGTGAGATATTCAATTTCTTCTCAAAAGTAGTAAAAATATCTAACACTTCCTAAGCACTTACTACACACCGAGAACTCTATTAAGCATTTAAAATTATCTCACTTAATCCTCACAACAACCCAATGAGGTGGGTACCAATATTACCCACTTCAAAGAATTAGAAAGTTTAATTTTTTTTTCAAGGTTACATTGCTAGAAGATGGTAGTGTTGAGATTTGAACAGTGTGAATACTGTCTTCCTTCTTAATTCTTATACCACACAGCTACTCGAATCCCCACCTCAAGGCCCAATTTACCCCAGCCAGGAAAGGACAGCTCCGACGACTCAAGCTGTGGTCAATGTGAGTCAGGGCTCTCCGAATGGGGCCAAGAACATCTTCCCCCTTCTTGCCTTGGACCACCAAATAGTACAGGGCAGCAGACAAAGCTGGCTACAATGTGGGGGGACACAGGTCAGAATGGACATGCAGAGCAAGGGCCTGCCTGCCATCCCCCATGTCTCAGTACCACCTGCAGTTCTGTTGCTTCCCATTCCAGCCACTGGTTGGTGAGGTCATCTTGCTCTGAGCCAGATAACAGAAAAAAATATCTGCCAGAGAAAGAACAACAGAAGATGGAATCCACAGTGAAACAGATCACACAGAGGACAGTAAGCTCTGATGTGAATTTAGTCACCTCCATGCATCAAGTACCAATACTCACCGGCAGATTGCATTAGTGGAGAAGAGGTAGTTGCCACTATCCAGCTGCAAGACAGGGATCTTAGGCCGGGTCAGGAATGGGACCACACACTCTGACGAGAGAGTGAAAAAAATGTGTGAAAAACAGGAAAAAGAAACAAAATTCTTTGTCAACTTAGAAGGACAACTTCAGCAGAGACCGGTTTGGCTCAGTGGATAGAGCGTCGGCTTGCGGACTGAAAGGTCCCAGGTTGGATTCTGGTCGGGGGCATGTACCCAGGTTGCGGGCACATCTCCAGTGTGGGGCGTGCAGGAGGCGGCTGATCGATGTCTCTCTCTCATCGATGTTTCTGACTTTCTATCTCTCTCCCTTCCTCTCTGTAAAAAATCAATAAAATATATTAAAAAAAAAGAAGAAGAAGAAGGACAATTTCACATTGTTTAGGGGGAAAGATGGGCAGTCTCAATCCAGAGCTGCTAAGACGGGACCACTGAAAGGGGGTGGGTCCAGAATGAGCAGGGGAGACCAGCAGGGTGCAGCTGAGACCGCCAGCTGGAAACAACAGATGGGTACTGCAGAGAGGGGGTGGTGGTGCTGGGATAGCGCAGCAGCCAAGAACTGGGACAATTAAACCTGGGATTGTCTGGGAACGACCCGAGATATAACAGGGGAAGAACAAAATTAACAGAACTGGGAAGACAGGCAACAGAACTGCTTAGGAGTCACCCAAACAGCTGGCTGGGAATGAAAACAGGTAAACCAAAAAGAGTGCCCATGTGAGTGTGTCTGTGTGGAGAGGAGCGCAGAGTTTCCTAGGAACAAAACAACGTGTGTGTGTGTGTGGGGGGGTTGTAAAGCGAGTGGCTCTTGTGTGTGTCGGCGGGGAGGGGGTGACTGATGAAAGATGTGACTGGGAAGGAAGAGCGCAGGGAGTGACGAAGGATACTGGGGCAGGAGGTAGACGGGAATGAGGGGTGAGGGCTGGGGACTGGGGAAGGAGCCTGCCGACCGGGAGTCCGGCGTGCTTCGGCCCGCCCCGCCCCCTCGCCACCGCCTCCAGCACCAGCCCGAGTACCTTCGGGGCCCACGTTGCTGACGAGCAGCTGCGCCCGGCCCTGGGCCCTCCCGGCCGCGGCCAGCACGGGCAGTGTCCCCGGGGCGCCCTCGCTCACGAACAGTCTCATTTCGCCGCGGACCCCGCGCTGAGGCAAGCGGAACCGGCCTCTCGCCTGTGGGCGGAGAGATCAGCCAGGGGCACGCCGGGAAATGGCGTTCGGCATCGGGCCGAGCGCCGCGCGCCGCTGGGGGACGTAGACTATTTCTCCCGGCATGCAACACCCGGACGCCGGAAGGAGGGTCGTAGAGAGGAAAGGGCTCGCTGGGTGGCGGCGTTTTCGCAAAGGGGCAGGCGCGCTTTGATCCTCTTCCCCGCGAGGGCGGGGAAGGGAACCTCCGATGGTTGGGCTGCACTCTTCTGACAGCGTCTGTTCACAAGGACCGACTCTCCCAAGTTCATCAGAATTAGGGTTGAGAGTTACGATAAATTGATTGTAGTGATACAATGGAAATGGATGTAGATAGTCTATTAATAAAGAAAGAACTAGCCGAGACCGGTTTGGCTCAGTGGATAGAGCGTCGGCCTGCGGACTGAAAGGTCCCGGGTTCGATTCCGGTCGGGGGCATGTACCTTGCTTGCGGGCACGTCTCCACTGTGGGGCGTGCAGGAGGCGGCTGATCCATGTCTCTCTCTCATCGATGTTTCTGACTTTCTATCTCTCTCCCTTCCTCTCTGTGAAAAATCAATAATATATGTTTAAAAAAGAAAACTAAATTATTAAATATTGATTTAATATCAGTCTGCAGCTCACTGAGAGCTAGACCATTTCATTAAAGTGACTGGGGGGACCGTCTGTAGGGGAAAAGTCATATTGAGGGAAGTGAAAAGGCTGAGAGTTTGGCAATAAAGTATGTTTTATACCAGGAAGCACATGAGTGATTGGGAAAGGAGTCATGCCCAGTTGGTGTGGCTCAGTGGTTGAGCGTCAACCAATGAACCAGGAGGTTACGGTTATGGTGAGATTCCTGGTCTGGGCACATACCTGGGTTGCGGGCTCAACCCCGATTTGAGGGCCTGGGGTCGTGTAGGAGGCAGCCCAAGGGTGATTCTCATTGTTAATGTTTCTCTCTCTCTCCCTTCCCTTCCGCAATCAATAAAAATATTTTTGAAAAATTAAAATAAAAATTTTAAAGCCCTACCTGGTTTGGATCAGTGGATAGAGTGGCGGACTGAATCAGGGTCTGGGGGGGTTGGATTCCAGTCAAGGGCACATGCCTGTGCTGCAGGCTCGATCCCCAGTAGGGGGCATGCAGTAGGCCAGTGGTTCTCAACCTTCCTAGTGCCGCAACCCTTTAATAGAATTCTTCATGTTGTGGTGACCCCCGACCATAAAATTATTTTCATTGCTACTTCATAACTGTAATTTTGCTACTGTTATGAATTGTAATGTAAATATCTGATATGCAGGATGTATTTTCGTTGTTACAAATTGAGCATAATTAATCACAAAAACAATATGTAATTGTATAATGTGAAATATTTATTTCTAATTCAAATAAATGAAATTTTGTCTTGAATCGTGGTGTAGCATGGGTAACAGTCTTCATATGACAACAGTAAACTACATTGCTACATTTTGCTACACCGAGGAGCATTATGTTGGTTCCTAAGACCATGGGAAATAGGTGTTTTCCAATAGTCTTAGGCGACCCCTGTGAAAGGGTTGTTCAACCCCCAAAGGGGTTGCGACCCCCAGGTTGAGAACTGCTGCAGTAGGCCGCTTATCATCTGCCACATGTGGTATTCAACAGGCAGATGGGTTGATCGGGAGAGCTTCACTTGAGACCATGACAGTCTCAGGGTAGTAAGTCTTATTACATGGCAGCAACCTTAGTCTGAGCAATCTTAGCCTGTTTCATCATTGTTTCCATCTCTCTCTCCCTCTCCCTTACTCTCTGAAATCAATAAAACTATATCTTTTTGTGTTTTTTTAAATTAATTTCAGAGAGGAAAGGAGAGGGACAGAGAGATGGAAACATCAATGATGTGAGAGAAGCATTGATTGGCTACTCTTGCACACTCCCTATTGGGGACTGAGCCCGCAACCCAGGCATGTGTCCTTGACGGGAATCGAACTTGGGACCTTTCATCCGCAGGCTGATTCTCTATCCACTGAGCCAAACCAGCTAGAGCAATAAAACTACATATATATTTTTTAAAAATAATAATAATAGTACTTATGAACTAGGCATTATTCTAAGCACTTCACATATATTAATTTCATCCTCAAAAATTCTATAGTAGTTCTGGGCCTTTTGAAGCTAGGTCATACGAAACTTGAAAGCTTCTGCCCATGCTTCTTTTTGTTTATTTGGTGTGGGTTTTTTAAAATATATTTTATTGATTTTTTACAGAGAGGAAGGGAGAGAGATAGAAAGTCAGGAACATCGATGAGAGAGAGACATCGATCAGCTGCCTCCTGCACGCCCCACAGTGGAGATGTGCCCGCAACCAAGGTACATGCCCCCAACCGGAATCGAACCTGGGACCTTTCAGTCCGCAAGCCGACGCTCTATCCACTGAGCCAAACCAGTCTCGGCTATTTGTTTTGTTTTTAATCCTCACCTGAGAATATTTTTCCTTTATTTATTTATTTATGTATGTATGTATGTATGTATGTATGTATTTATTTATTTTTGTTAAATATTTTTTTTTATTGATTTCAGGGAGGAGGAGAGGGGGAAAGACAAGAGAAATATCCATTGGTTGCCTCCTGCACCTCCCCCATCAGGCCTCGCCCTGGGGAGGAACCTGCAAAGGAAGTACAGGCCCTTGACAGGCATGGACCCCAGCTAGGAACCAGAGACCCTCCATCTGCAGTTCACACTCTATCCACTGAGCCAAACAGGATAGGGCTGCTCATGCTTCTTAGAACACTCTGGTAGCCCTGAGCTGCCATGTAAGAAGTCTTATTACCCTGAGACTGTCATGATCTCAGAAATGTGAGTGAAGCTCTCCAGATCAATCCATCTGCCTATTGAATACCACATGGGGCAGAAGAATCACTTGGCTAAGCCCTTCCCCAATTTTTGACACATAAAATTGTGAGCTATATTAAAATGGTTGCTAATAAAAAATACAAATAAACCAACAAATCATGAGATAGGTCCTCTCATTCTCATTTATAGATGAGGATCTGAGGCACAGAGAGGTGACTTTGTACCAAGAACTATACAAGGCATTGAAGATAGAATTATTAACAAAATAGATACAGGCTTCTGCTTTGGCAGGGCTCAAAGACCTCCTGCAAAGTTAGATAATCAAATAATATTTAAAGTGTGATGAAAGTTATGATGGGGCTGTAAAGCTTGCTGTGGGAGCTGCTAATTAGGGCCCCTACCTAACTCTAAGGGGTTAAAAGAGCTCTTCTTGTGTGTGACCTTTTGACTGAGATATGAATGATGAGTAAGAGTTAGCCAGGTGAAGATTGGTGGGAGTGGAGAGAGGAAGTGTTTCAGGCAGAGGAAAGAAGATATGCAAAGTTGCACTTTAGGAGTGGAGTGGCTGGAATGTGGAGTTTGTGGTGGGAGTGTGAAAAGTCTAGGATAAAGGGAAAAAATGTTTATAAATCAGATTGTAAAATGTGGGCTTTACTCTGAGTACAATGAGAAGCCTTTGAAAGGTGAAATCAAGGGAGTGGCAGGGAATTTTTGTGTTTTAGACAAGTCACTTTGCCTGCGGTGTCAGGGATGGAGTGGAAGAGAGCAGAACTACATGCAAGGAAACTAGTTAGGAGGTTATATCATCCAGGCTAAAGAGGGTGATAGTTGTAGGGATTAAAACATGTTGGTAGAGCTCTGGCCAATTTGCTCTGTCATTAGAGCGTCAGCCCTCAGACTGAAGGGTTCGATTCAGATCAAGGGCATGCACCATGGTTGCAGACTCCATCCTAGGAGGCAAACAATCAACGTGTCTCTCTCACATTGATGTTTCTCTCTCTCTCTCTCTCTCTCTCTCTCTCTCTCTCTGTGTGTGTGTGTCTGTGTGTGTGTATGTGTGTGTGTGTGTGTGTGTGTGTGTGTCTGTCTCTCTCTGTCTAGAAATAAATGGGAAAAATATCCTCAGGTGAGGATTAACAAAAACATAAAAAAATTAAAAAAATAATGAAATGCTTTTTTTTTTAAAGGTAGATTGGAAAGGTTTAGTAATCAATTAAATGTGATTGGTGAGGAAATAAGAGAAATTAAGGTTGGCTGTCAGGTTTCTGGCATGGGCAATTGGGTACACCTCTATGTGCTCCAACAGACGACATTATTTCCCCTAGTGAATATCACACTGTATTTTAATTGTTATGAGAAGGTAAGGACCGTATTTACCATCTTAATTGACAATACCTAGCACACAGTTCCTGTCTGGCAAACATGCTAATAAGCATTCTATAAATATTAAATTTAACCGAAAAGGGGTACTGGAAGAGAAACAAGTTTGTTTAGAACATATTGTGTTTGCTGAAGCTGGTTTGGCTCAGTGGGTAGAGCATAGGCCTGTGGACTGAAAGGTCCCAGGTTCAATTCTGGTCAAGGGTATGTACCTTGGTTGCAGGCACATCCCCAGGGCAGCTGATTGATGTTTCTCTCTCATCAATGTTTCTAACTCTCTATCTCCCTTCCTCTCTGTAAAAAATCAATAAAAAATATATATATTTTAAAAAAGAACATACTATGTTTGTGGTACCTGAAAATACCCACGTGGAGTTTTTCAGTGAACAGTTGATTAGACTGAAGCTTCAGATAAAGATCTGGAATGAAGAGAGATTAAGACTACCTAGGGTATACAAAGCACAAAGGGCACTGAATCTCAGACAGGCCATGGAGTTTAAGGAACAACAAGCAAAGGAAAACCCTCTCTTATACAACAGAGAAGCAAGTGCTAAAAAGGTAAGGGGGACACCCACAGTGTTTCTAGTGGGTGTGCAAGAGGCAGCTGATGGATGTTTCTCTCTCATCAATGTTTCTAACTCTCTATCCCTCTCCCTTCCTCTCTGTAAAAAAAAAAATCAATTAAAAAAAAAAAAAAGCTGATGAGGGTCTGGCCAGCGTGCTCAGTGGTTGATCGTCAACCTGTGAACCAGGAGTTCACTGATTGCGGGCTTGCTCCCCAGCGTGAGGCCTGCAAGAGACAGGAAGAGCTGCAGTCACTGTTGTGGAAGATGGGAGGGAAGAGCTGAAGGGTGGGATTCTCTACATTTTGAAAGTGGAGCAAACTAAAGAGGAATGTCACCCAGAACTCAGTACTGGTAACGCAGTCCTCAGATCACACATCAGAGGAGGAGAGCTGTCTGTCTGATGTCACCAAGGGGGTGGTACCCCACCTCCACTCCACCTCTCCAGAGCCAGACAAAAAGCCTCACAGAAAGCTTCACTTGTGCAGTGGAGAAACAGCAGGGGAAAAGACGAGGGGTCAGGTAAGGAGGAAGCACAAGTGTGGGTTTTGAAACTCTGGCAATGGACAGGGAGGTCAGTGTCTACCTTCCAGGGAAAAGCTGACATCAGTCTCCCATTCACCCCAGTATGCTGTCATAGCATCCTGTACTAGCTGTCCACAGACCCCAATCCCCTTGTAATTAATTAATGTATTGTGTGGTTAGTTAAGACCTGTTTTTAAACTCTAAGAGGGCAAGGGCTGGGTCTATCTCCTCCCTGCCTCCTATCTCCAGAGCCTAACATTGTTCCTTTCACACAGGAGATGCTCAGCCAATCCTTGTTAAGAGTATGAATGGATGAGCCCACACACTAAAGTAGGGCCCCACCCAAAAGGCTTAAGTACAGAGGCTTCCCAGCTCCCCAAAACATGTCCTGGATGGGGGCAGGGTATGGTGGCATTTTCACCACTGTCTCTAACTGACCCTTCTGCATTTCTCCCACCCACTTTCTTGTTCTCTCCAATGTGGTCTCCCTGGCTCTCTGTTTCTGTGTCTCTCTGACACCACACCGGAAGCAAGCAGCTTTAGATCTGAGGTGATCAGTAGTGGAAACATTTAATAAAGGATCACAGACTTTTTTATTTTTCTCATTAATAACTGCTTTCTCTTTGTGTTCTCTCTCAGACCTGATTCTCTTCTTTTTTTTTTTTCTCATCTTCCTGTGTCCAACTCAAGAGTCCCACCATCGTCCGGAAACAACTTCTTTTGCCTCTGGATCTTCTGATGGGCCCCAGAAGATACTTGGAGGAAAATCACTGAGGTAGGCCACGTCTGATTTCCTGTCTTGCTGGCCTCACAGCCCTGCTGACCACATCCTCTGTCACTTTACTTATATACTTCCTACCAGTCACATCACTCAGGAGTTCTCAGCCCCCAAAACCTGTCGTGACCCCCACTCAGGCCCTTTGCTTTACCCTTTTCTCTCACTCCAGGATTCCTGTGTGTGTTTTCCTCTGACACTGCTCTGAGAACCATGTTTCTCTGCCTAGAAGTAGCCAGTTCTGACCTTTTCTGGATATCCAACACCCCTTTTGCCCACAGGTGACAGGATTGGCCACAATGCTGTGGAGCCAGTGTTGGCCAAGTACTTGGGGGAACCTAGGACTGGGGCCCAAAAACACTTCTCAGAGACCTCAGCTCTGTGCCCTATATGCCTTCACTTACACTGCAGCAGATGGCCAGCAGGTATCTATGGCTGAAGGGGACAGGTTCCTACTGATTCGAAAGACCAACTCTGACTGGTGGTTGGCAAGGCGCCTCGGAGCACCATCCACCTCACAGCCCATCTTCATACCAGCTGCCTACGTGACAGAGGAGTCTATCTGTTCCCAGGGCCCAACCACCATCACCGCCAGGCAATCCCTCTGCAGTCGTGGTGAGTAAGCCCTTCCCATCACCTTCTTACCTCTCTGGCTTCTGGGAATTATTGGAGGGATCCTCCTCCTCCCAGTTTCTGCTGAGCCCCTTCTCTTATTTTCCTGGGATCAGCCTACTCCTTATACCCACCAGGGTGTCCCCATTGCCCCTCTCCCGAGTCTCAAATCTTCTAGATCTCACTTTATTTTTCAACAACAGCCTCTCCCTGCTCTTGTCTTCCCTGTGAACCCCCAGCCAAGATCAGGCCTCTGATCGCCGGCCCCCTGCTCTCCCCGTGTCTGTTTCCAGGGCCAAAGTTGTTTCCTGGCTCACTGGAGGAGCTGCACCCACCTCAGGCAGCCCCAGGCAGAGCCCAGTCTGCGTCTCAGCCGCCTCCTTCTCCTCCTCCCAAAATCTGCAGAAGTGCCAGTGTTACTAATTTGGGGCCCACTCTCCTGAAGCCCTCCCAGGATGGACAAAGTAGAAGATCTCTCTCCCGGGAGAACTTGCTGACAGAGGCCAATGCCAATGCGGTGAGTCACAGCTCTCCATCTGAGCAGCTGCGATCAACAGATATTTACTGCTGAGCCCTGTTCTAGGCACAGTGGCTAACGGGACAGACTCAGCTTTCAAGGGTTCCCATGACTGACAACTCTCATAAACAAATATGTGTTGGTACAAGTAAGTGCTACCAGGAAGGTAAATACAGTGGAGAGGGACTGAACTGGCCCAGGAAGGCATCTCTTGAGTAGATGATGTTTAGTTGAGTGTGAGTAAGGAGAAGTCAGAGACAGCCTGACGCAAAGGAGGAGATGGGAAAGAATTCTAGCTGAGGGTCAGGACAGCAAGTAGTAGAGACCCTGAGGGTACAGGGAGCCTGGCAGATGACAGAGAGAGGGAAAGAAAGCCAACCTCAGCTGTGCTTTCTCTCTTCCTCCTCCTCCTGGCCCATGGCAGGCTTTGTCCTGTGTCAGGTCTCCTCACCTCTAGAGATGGAACTCTTTTTTCTTTCTGAAGACTCAGCCCCTCCCCTCTCTTGGTGACTAGAGGTTGAAAAGTGGCCCCTCCTTTCTCATACCCCCTCCTCTCGGTCTCCTTTTACTCTGGAGGATGTGAGGGTGGGGAGCTCCCCTCAAATCATACCCCCCCCACCTCAACAACACACACACAAGCCTGTTCCCCTTTCCTGCGGCCCTCGGGTGGGGGTGGGGTGGGGGAGGAGGGAAGTTGGCAACAGGAAGTGAGGAGAAGAGCATAGAAGACTGTGAGGGAGGAAGGAAAAAAAAAACAACACACACACACACACACACACACACACACACACAGAGCCAGGGACCAGGTTTCTCCCTCAGTACCTGGGGAACCCCAGCAGGATCTGGCGGTGAGAAATGGTGGGGGAGAGGAGCAGGTAGTTAGGTGGAGAGAGGTTCGGGGAGAATACTCACCCCTTTCTCCCCCCTTTCCTGGCAGGCTGGACCCCAGCTCCTCATGTCAGAGCCCCCTGTGTACTGCAACTTAGTGGACCTTCGCCGCTGCCTCCAGTCCCCACCCCCGAGCCCCGCGTGTCCCCCGCTGCAGAGGCTGGACGCCTGGGAGCTGCACCTGGACCCTAACTCCGGGCGCTGCTTCTACAGACACTCGCTGACCGGCTGCAAGTCCTGGAAGCCTCCACGCCGCACTCGAACCCAGGACACGGTGAGACGCCCCTCCCGCTCATCTCTGTCCCTCCCACCCCCTCCTCTCCCTCACTGCATCCCAAAGAGGGACCAAAAGGACCCGGACCCTGGGAGAAGGGCGTTGAGAGCGGGTTGAGGGGGGCATCTGGGTGTAGCTTTACCTCCTCTGTCCCCCGCCTCCCCGCCCCCCAGGCCTCTGGCTCCATGGAGGAAACACAGACCCTGAAGAGGGACAACGGCGTCCTGCAGCCTCCGGCGAAGAGCTCAGCACCTGACACCGGGGCCCCAGAGCCGCTCCACCCGCAGGTGAGACGCCTGCCTGGCCAGAGCGCACGCAGGGAAAGCCACCGTCCACCCCTCTCTCTCTAAGCGAGACACTCTTCTCCCCTGCACTCCTGTCGCCCACATCCGCACGCGGCGTCCCCGCAGCCAGGGACTTCCAAGCCAGAGTTCGCGCCACCTGTTTTTCTCCCACGCCTGCCCCAGGGCTCCCCCTGCCTCCACCCGCGCACCCCCCAGCTCACCCCCGCAGCCCAGCCCGCAGCCCGGCAGCCCCTTCGGCCTCTGCCGCAGGTCCTGGACGACCCTCACGTAAGTTTCCCCTTTTGGTGTGCAGGCAAGATCCTCCCAGCCCCACCCCTCAATTCCTGCTCCTCCGAAACATCTTCCTCTTTCTGA